>OU898285.1:63672810-63882874 GCA_918026665.1 Diabrotica balteata
TAATTTAAAAATATCTCCATCTATGTAGGGAGAGTCATAAGAAAAGGGTCCTTAGATTGACATTAGGAGAGCGCTGAGTATTCAGAAACTTTAAAATTTAAAAAAAATTAACAAAATTTGAATAGCTTAATAATGAAATTTTCTATATAAATAAACCAACAGAGATTTAATAGATAGGAAAATAATTTAGAATTAAGATTGTTATATTTATATATAATCTATTGAAAATTTACTATAACAGATATGATTATTGAACTATATAATATTAATTGAATACTTGTAAAAAATGGCAGTTCCATTAACAATTTGACGTTAAAAATTTATGTTTATGGCATTCCTTTTCTTTGAATTCTTTTTCTTCATTATAAGCATTCTTTCTAAATGCATTCTTTCCCTTTCCAAATTTTGAGTAAGACGTGGAAATCCTCAATGAATTATTCATAATTTATCAAAGTTTACCTACAATTATCTTCTCACCATTATTATGATAGGACTTATAAATGAATAATGCAGGACCGAACATCCAACACAACAAAATTTTTTTGCTTCATGGTATTATGAGTAAATAACAAGGTAGAGCAAAAGAAAGTTATATTCAGGTATATTTACTGGATGTGAAAGAAAGTTGGGACGAATATAAAAAAAAAACGCAATTAATATAATTTTTCTAAAATTTTTGGAGACCAGAGAGACGAAAATTCGCTTACAAAAACCACCAATGTGGACCTAAGATAAATTTAAGACAACCAAGGCTGCAACAGATATCTAGTTTTTGCCATTTTTTTTAATACAACGAAAAGATCATGGGGAGCTTTTAAGCTGTATTAATAATTACAGAATTGAGCATATAACCATAAATGCCCGAAGTATTATTAAAGATAGGAGCAAAACAAGAATTATTTTTTTTCCGTCAACAAAATCCGAAGCTCTTACAAACAACATTCTTAGCCTTAGTCAGGCCTACGAGAACCAATGGGCTCTGTTATCTGAGTCAATGAGACCAAGGAATGTTTAGCCACGGCAACTACAATACGTCAGGGAAGAAAATAATGTTCGATACCTTCAAAGAAAAAAAATCAAATTAAGAGAGTCAGACCGTTCCAACCATCAGGAAGCAAGCTACAATTATTCATGAACGCCGACATCAAGAGCAACACGAGCATGAATGTACCTTAATCTAGAAACTCATGTGTATTCTAAGGGCCAAAACTTAGAAACTTTTACAGCTTTTCCGCAGACAATGTGCAGCAACCAACAATGACAATTCTATCGCGCAGAATCAGTTTCCAGCAGACACATTCGGCAACAAAACTTCAACCAATTTAGAGAGAAACAAAATTTCCGACGTCAGGACCGAGCAAAACTCAACAAATGTATGGGGCACCCGCAGGAAATGGACAGTCAAAGCAGCCTAGACGCAACATCCTATGAGTGGAATATCAGAAACCACAACCAGAGCCTGTCAGAAATTTCACAATAACCGGACGACAAGATTAACTCGAGCGATCAGTATGAAGCCAAAATTCAAACACCGTATGAAGAACTTTACAAGTATACAATGCCATGAGGGATGGAGCAAGAAGATTAATTCAGGCAAACTACAATGATTACTACGAACCTCTGAATTATGCAACAATTTTTTCTTCTTACGGTGGGGGCTCACAAGATACATACCAACGCAACCGAATATGAAGAAAACGTAATTATTCGAGAGGACCCACCAGAAGCAATTCTGGAACGTATATATGGAACTTCCATTTCATTTCACGACAAGAAAGGAGCTAACCTTAACAATGCGAAATTTCTAACCTTCATTAACCGCTTTTAAATATAAATCGATACAGGATCCACAAAGTCATTTCTCTCTCTATTTCTCATCCAGGAAATACTTCTTCACACATTATATTTCTAAGTTATTCATAAACATGAAAACAACCTTTGGGTTCGTCACCATCAATTTTCCAAAAATTATACCCAAAAAAACTAATATATTGTGCACGAAAATTCCATTATCATATTTTCAGAAATTCAAACTTCTGACACGCACAAAATGAAAAACACTTTAAACTCCAGTTTAAGTCTTCACGGCAAACTATTGATGTCTTATTTGGCCGTTCGACAAATCTAAAACCTCAATTCGAAGCCACAAATACAACTTTCCGCCAAGGTCGCTTCTAAGTTACAAAAAGATTTTCTAAAACCAATCCCATATTAAAAAAAATATTACGTAAAACAAATAATAACTACAATTTAATAAATATTTTTATATTCTCATTTCATTTGCCATATGTTGGAACGCAAATATTCTATTAAGCGCGAAGGATTCAAGAGTTCCTGTTCAAAGAAGAACAACGGGAGAACCATCCATTATTCCAACCGCCAAAAAGTCAAAGGCGTCGTAGGTATAACGAGAAGCCCTTAGACTAACTGCCGAGAACCACCCTGCGATCGACCTGGAAACCCGAAAATTGGCCGTAATAACTCAACGTCCAGACGATCCCCAATTTATCATTTAGGCAATTTCAATTCATGATGCTTTCTCTTATTAATTTCTCCGGAGTTTCTATTTTCATATGAACCTACAACATCGATAAGAAAAGCAACTAAAATTAGACAATTCAAGATTTTTCCGACATAAATATTCCATGGAAACACCTCTGGACCAGCATCTACAAGACAAGATTTATCGACGACTTAATTTAAAAAAAAAAAAAACCGAACAAATCTTAAAATGGAAGAAGAAGAGGAATCAAGTTCGTCACGCATATGCCAAAATTTTCCTCGCGATAATTTATTTTGGACAACAACCTAAGGTACACTACCTCATTAGAAACGTCCCCCCCTCCCCTCTTGGAAGCACTTTTATAAAAAAAAATACTAACGGAAAGTTAATAAAAAACATCACATCAGAGTAACCCGAAGGGATGAAGAGCCTGTATATAATAATAACGAAATCGTACCGGATCCCAGTCCTCGTATGTACAGCAACAAAGAAGAGAAAAGTAAAGGAAACAAATCTCTCCCTGCTTCAATAGTTAGAGCAAGGATACGATTCGAAAAGAACACAAGTCAATCGCCATGGGTCATTCAGCCACCATTTGGGGGCGTGGGCGAAGAAACACCAGGAATTCATCCGAGTAAAATTAAAGTGGAGGATAGTGGTAGAATTATTAGAAAGGTCAACAAGAGAAAGAAACAATTGATGACTGATCCAGATACAGAAAAAAAAGACAATTCCTCACCAACATTAGCGAAATATTATTGGACAAATTGGAGGAAAGATGTCAGTAATTTTTAGCGACCTCTGCAGACATTAGGCGATGTGGATTTCAAAACGGCAAAACGTAGATGGCTGAAGACAAGGACATGTCCGCTCAAAACAGGCATGTATAATGTTGAAAATGGGAAGTCACGTACGATATTTTAAGGAATGCCAATTTGGGGATGGACTTAAAGAGAAAGAGAAAATAGAAACGCTCACGTCCACCGTTGCCAACGTATAGATGGAACAACGTAATTGAAAAGGACTTCAAAGAGGAATTATATGCCTTCGTCTTAATATGGATGATCGTAATAGTTTATTTTTTATATTCAACAATCACAACAAGAACACAATAGTAAATTTAAATCTCAGGGATTGCAAAAGTATTTCCAAACGATTAAGAAGAGAAGCCCGACTAAGAAAAAATCCAAGTCGAAAGAACAAATGCGAATTCTTAAACAAAACTCTTAAAAAAAAGCAAGTTAAAAATTTTCTGGTGAACCTACGTAGTCACACTAGCGCACGAAAGAAACACACAGAACCAAACTAAGACAAGAAAGGCAACTAAAAACCGAATCGTGCAGCAAAAAAAATTGAAAATGGCATAGAAAAATATCCAATACCTGAAAACAGCAAACAAGAAATAAGGAGGATTTCTTGACTACTTTTACTCAGGAATACTTACATAAAGTTACTAATTCGAGACCATCGCAGTCCCAAAAAAATCGACAAAAAAAAAAGAACCATCTATTAACAAGTTTGCTTGAAAAAAAAGGATGCAAAAATCGAACATACCACCCGAATTCGTCTCCAGAATGCTTTGAAAAAAAAAACGTGCAGAAATTATCTTAATGGAATGAACGTCGTTATTGCAATATCCAGATTTTATCGCCAAACATACCGTTTGAAAACCAACCTAAGCAACAGATGCCAGCAACTTCGCTATTGGTGCAGTAACCTCTCACTTTCCCCTAAGGGAAGAGCGGGCGTAGTTGGCAGTGATAAACCCCAAAATTTGGGCTGGCTTTTGCTATCCAGAACACTAAACGAAACTATCGAAAACCAAATACCTTACTCACACCACATAGAAAAGGAAATGTTAGAGCCAATGGTGTGGGGCCAACTAAATATATTTCCGACGCACTACCCATTTGGAAGAAAATTTATTTAAAAAAATACTCTCAGAAAGAAAGAAGTATCACCGGGTTCCTATACATTGCAATATCTATTTTTCCCAATCACGTGGCCCCACTAAAGGAACCCCAACTCACAGAACTAGTACGTTGGTAGGATAAAATTATGTGTATACAAGAATTTGAAAACTACGAAGTAATTTACTAAAAAAGGTGCAAAGCCGAAATGACAAATGTGCGTGACCGCACTGACCGAATAGAAAATACACCAACAAAGGAAACTAAGACTATCGGATTCACAAAATTAAAATGAAGGATAGTCTTTGATGATTTAGTAGACATGGAAGACGATGGATGGTCACAAGACTAATAAAAAAACAAAAGAAAATCATAGATCCCAGATGCAGATCGGAAATAAGATCGACGAGATTGTAGAAAGAAAAAAGGCAACAGAATTAATTCCGAGAAAAACATCCCTAAATAGAAAGAAACGTGAAAAACTATAGATCAAAAGCATATACGAAAAAAGACGGAAATTGAAACAATACATTACAGCATAGATAGAATACCCAGTTCTTGGTATAACCATATTTCGGAGAAAAACCACTTAACCTCTTATAATAACCAAATTTAATAGAGTCAAAATTGTGTCACTCTCCAATCAAAGAAAACACAATAACGACATTACATAAAATCCCACGACCCCAGCGGTTCCAGCAATCCATGACAAAACCTTTCCTCACAAATAAAAAGACGTTAATCCACGTCCAATATCCAGCTAATCGAAAGATCAGTTTAAAAGCAAGATACTCGCATAAAAATAAAAAATATTTTTTTATTTTTAAAAAATAGGAACACAATCGTACATAGAGTACTACACCTCAAAAAAACTAAGAACAACACCCGAAAAAAAAGAAATATGCCAATTTAATTTTGGAAAACAGAAGAAGAAAAGTTTTCTAGCAGATTTGCGAAATTATTAGGAAAACAGAACCTTTTAAATGTAAATATAAAAAAAAAAACAACGCTTTACGACTTATTATATATATTGTAATCTTTTTTTTTTTTTTTTTTTTTTTTTTTTTTTTTTTTTATTTATTGGTAGAGATGTTAACCCTAGAAGTAACAGCAAAAAGAAATTATAAAAAAAAACTAAAATCATGAAGGAACAACGAACCATAGAGGAATAGCTGAAACAGAAAGTCAAAGTAAGAAAACGATAATTACTGGCCTAATATATGAATGAAGGACATAGTAAGATATCATAAACTTTTGTCGATATATGTCAAGAAAATAAATACGACAGACTTCCTCCCAAACCGAAAAATTTATGGTTCAGTACACCAACTCCCACTAAACCACTGGAAATAGTTCACATTCGATTTAATTCCAGGCTGATGACAGAAATTTTTTAACCATAATAGGACGCATTTTCAAAGTATGGACAAGCGCCTACCCAATAAATGGAGGAAATGCAATCAATTGTACTCAACGCCCTATTATAATTTTTATAAACACATCATGGACTCCCATACAATGATAGTAGCTGATAATGGTAGCTGAATTTAAAAATGGAGTAATACAAGAATTTGTAGACTCTCACAAAATCTCAATCCACTATACGGACACCAGAGAATCCCGCAATCAAACGGGATAGATTGAGAGATTTCATTCTACATTAATCGAACATCTTCGAATCTTAAGGAAGACCAAAGCAAAAACTCTCGATAAAAGAACAAATGCTATACGCTATAATTGGGTACAATAATTCCATACATTCAGCAACGAAGTTAAGACCCATTGACATATTAAAACGGACATATCGACGCAAAAGATCCCTTTGACGTTGACATACAAAAAGTAATACTGAACGATTATATTCAAAATCATAGAGAGATAACAAAGGAATTATACAAGGAAGTAAAACCAACATATACAAGAGAATAAAAATAAAGTCATAGAAAATAGAAACAAAACAAGACAAGACCCCTATTACGTATAAACCCAGCACAAAAATCTATACACGAAAAAACAGTTACCAGTAAATAAATTACTTCCGCGATATTCCGCAAAACATATAAAAGGAATAACAAAGTAACTGTAAATACATCAAAAGCTACAGTTCACAAGAAAAACATAAAACACCAACCTAAGTCAAAAACGAATTCTGAACCTTCCCCCACAGGATCACCTTGACGATGGCAGAAGAAATGAAGATCAAGGACCTGAAAGGCAATCCAGAAATAAGTCCCCTCAACCTGGGACAAGCAAAGATTTATACTAGTACACACGATTTTATACATTTTTTAGACTACTACCAATAAAGGAAGAATTGGACATAATTGAAACCCAGTACGATGCAGTAACCACAGCAATTCAAAATGGACTTAGCCATCCGTATTTTAGCAGTTTACAAAATTTCGACCAAGCTCTTATAGACCAATTAAAATCAGCTCAAGAAAAATTCTCAACAAGTTACCACTATGGCAGACCAAGAAGAGGGCTAATCAATGGACTAGATAGCAGTATTTATCCTTCATTTTTCTGTCCTACATGACAATTTCTTTATTTATTATCATTTAATTTCCTATACCTACAGCAAATTCTACTATAATTATTTCTCCCTGAGCTATATTCTCATCAATCTTCCGCCAGATGCGAATTCAAAACCCCAATCCAGAGTCACATAAATTCAAGGACAATTAACCCGAAATTATGGAACCATAGCCATAACCGTTTTTGGATGACTCCTTTATATATCTTTATTACAATAATCTGCCTCTAAATATGTTACAGGTATAAAACAAATAACAAAAACCCAACTCCAGCCACGAAGCTCCAGAAGAGGCCAACCCAACAGTTCTGTTCGTCCCTCACAAAACTTCTTCAGGGGATGGAGTAGTTACAGTACAATGACCGCTACCATCCAGTAAATTCTACACGTGGATTCCACACGGGACTACCGCTCGATCATTCTGGACTGAATTGCGACGTATTGGACTGCAAGATCAGCAATTATTAAATTATAAAAACACTATGTAAAAATCAATATTTTCAGTCTGATTTGTAGTTTAGTTTGATTTATAATTTAGTCTGATTTAATTTATTGTTGTTGCTACTAAAATCTTTGTAAGTCGAAATAAAAGTTTTATTTGTGAAGTTCAGTTTTTAAAAAAGTGTTTTTCCCAAGAACATTCATAATTCGCGCGGTGTTTGACTATATGACAATATATGAACGTTATCTCAGCGGATTTTTCACGAATTACAACAAATATCTGCTGGCCGCTTGGAAACACTGGCATATACTGGAGTTTGTGTTTGGTTTTCGAATTTTGATGTTAAACTTTATTCTGAGTATATGACAATGTATGAATGTTATCTCGGCGGATTTTTCACAAATTATAACAAATATCTTCTGTCCCATTGATAAATTGGATGATAAAATATGAAATCCTCAATTTCATTGCTTACTTTTTAAATATTCAAGCTAGACGTGCTCGAAAATGACAAAATTAGCTGTAATAAAAGGTTGTAAAGTAATAAAAGTAAAAGCATCGGTAAACTTTGACAAAATCACCAGATGTATTTAGATTATATTCCATTTCCAATAATTTGTTGTATTATCATAACCCAATCCCATCGGTTTATTTTGCTATGCATTCAGTAATATTTTCTACGCCTTCGATGTTGGATGTCTTTTGGTTTTACTGTGAGCAATTTCACGTGTTTTGCTAAATACTTACAAGAAGAATCTGAAGAAGGTGATGGTTATGATGAGTCTCAAAATATTATTAATTAATTTGGTCATGAAATGGTTCCAACAATATCTAGAAAAGGAATTGATAAAGAAAAACCCCGTTTAGTCGCTGAATACAAAAATGTTATTGTAAGACTTTCGATTGTGGGTGACTTATAGTCTTTTGGGACCAAACCCAAAAATCCCTCAAGTCAAGAAAAATTTGACGTTTCATTTGCCATCCCGTTGCCCTAAATCAGCTCATGGTATTAAAAAACGACGACGGTGTAAATATTGCTGGCAAACTAAAAAAGAAAGAAAGGACTCATTGTTTTATTGTGCGGAGTGCCCTGAACATCTGGGATTGAGCTTAGATTAGATTATGTGAGGTCGTTAAGGCCGTGCGGCCTCACCGCACTTCGACCTATACAGATCTTTTGTGCATAAAGGATTGAGCTTAGAAAATTGTTTTAGACGTTTTCATGAATAAATTGAAAATTAGGTAATTAGGTAAGTTTGTTTTCTTGATGTTGTTGCCATTTAATAATTACTTATGTTAGTTATCTAGGTTCGTAATTATATTTTTTCTCAATCAGATTATTATTATTTTTTTAAGTTCGACCGACACATTTTCTGCCCTGTGGCCACCAACGCGACTCATGCGGTGAGTTTTTTTTGTGTCAAAATTTATTTTTTTTTGTACCCATATTTATTGTAAATGACTTTTTAAAGTGTACCTTAAAAATGCATTAGTTTACACGAATACATCTCAGTGGCCCACTGTTTTCCTTAAAAAATGGAGGGAGCTGAACATGTTAATGGACAAATCAACTGCTTTATATATATATATATATATATATATATATATATATATATATATATATATATATATATCCATGTTTTCTGCTTTGCATATGCATCAGGTAGTCTGGATGAAAATTTGTAATTGATACCAGCTATACCTTTTAGAACTTAAAAAAAACCTATATAAGATTTTTTCAGCTGTTTCTTTTCTTTACAGACCTAAACCACCTAGTTAAGAAAAAAGCCTGCTTAAGTAAGTGTCTATTATGTTACTATAAAGAAGACTTTTAAAACGTAATGATATGACGTCAACTCTTTTACAGATTTGCCTGAATATATACCATGTATAATAACAAATCACTTCGAATGTAGCAGTTATGATTCATTAACGTGTGTCAAAAATTGGAGAAAATATCAAGATGTCATTGTTCGCCCATGCTGATATTTATCGGAGTGATATCACATGCTCATACAATCAAGCTATATCAGGTGGCTGTCAACCAATGTTACACATTTTAACCTAACGTTAAAATGCATAAGTTTATACGAACAGTGCAAAGAATATAATGCACCAGTGCAAAAAATTTTTTATTACAATCTGCTAATATATTTACATAAACATAGTCAATATTTCAATAATAATAATGTAATACTAGATGGAGATTCTTAGCGAAATATGCAGAAATAGTGAGTCTTTAAAAAATATTTTGTCATAATGATTGCTGTTACAATGACTTTTTACAAAAATGAAAGTTTACTTGATTTTAAATTTTTATATCTGGTTAAGTGATTTTATGGCCTAGTTACTAGTATATTTCGGTTTATACAAATATTATACAGGGTTTGATAAATATTTCTTTAATATTTCCAGAGATTTTTGACAGTACAATTTTATTTAAATTACACATTTACTTCAGGTAAATAAGCAACATTTATCCGTGTTCAAAAAATCGGATGTTATAAATGCTGAAATATTAAAATATACCATGAACTGTACAATAATACACATATTACCGAAATTGTCACATGCTAGTACTCTTTCGTGTTTTACCTTCAATAAGATGACATAACACAAAAATATATAAAATTAGTAGGTTTGTAATATTCTAGTAACAGGCGGTTAATAAATCGGGACGTATAAATCGGCCAGAGCTCCAGATATAATCCCATCGATTTAAAATGATTTAAAGTAGTTCATTTAAAAATCATCGATGGACTATGGAATAATGGAATGTTAGCTCGGGGAAAATAAGATTTCCCTCTGGACTGTGACAAATCTAGATACCTGAAATTTTTTTGGAAATGCCAAATAAAACTTTCATTTAGCATGCGTAGAATTACCGTATATTCATTATTTTCTGACTATTGATATTGCAAAAAAAGTCTCTGGGATAAACAAATAGAACAACTGAAACAAATTGATGAATCGATCTGAAATTTTGAGGGTTTCTTAAGGATCACAATACCCTACTTCGGGCGCAGTAACAAATATCTATGTTGATTTTTTACAATGGTTATCAACAATTAACGATTTTGTTTTATTTTGCAGTTTTCGAAGCTACAAAATAATTTTACAACTTTCAGCAATCGCCATTTTAAAGCTTTTCTCATGTTTTAAAAGATAATGTTTTGTAATTTTATTTCAAATATTAATAGTAATGGTAAGCGAAATATAAAAAAAATGGTATTCTTTTCACTAAATTGTTAATAAATAAAAAAGGATGCCGAAATCTCTGCAGAAAATGTATAGGTTTTTTTTATATAGGCCTATAATAATTAAAGAATTTCCTGTTTCTGGAATATCAAGCTAAAAATTTATACTTTTATAACTCATATGCATATACAGTGAGGGGCAACATTATGGAATAAATTCATTTTTTTTGAGAAAAGACGACTTTTTAAACAAGGACCAAAACTTTATTTTTATATTATCAGTTTTGCATATATATATATATATATATATATATATATATATATATATATATATATATATATCATAGTACTAGTGACGTGTACAGAGTGGCATCTTCAATTTTTAAATCAATGTAATTTACGCAACAAGAATTATGTATGAAATTTATTTAATATTAAATACACTTTACTGCTGTCAGAAAAGAGAAAAATGTTTATTTGATAAATAAATATTGCTTTTCGTTTAAATTAAATGTTTAAACTGCCACCCACATGACTTTTGACAGTAAATGAACCGACGACGACAATCTTTTCAAACATTGTAAATTTCATTTTTCCAATTTAATTCTCTTTTTGAAATCTTGTAAATTTTGTGGTCGGTCGATGTAAACTTCTGATTTTAAGCAACCTCATAGAATAAAATCAAATGGTATATGACCTGTAGATCTTGGGGGTCACTCTATTGTTCCTCGTCTACCAATCCACCTCCTATGAGAACATATGTTTATATATAACATATTTTATAACATAAATCACGAAGAGAAAGTTCAAAATGCGAGGGCACCATTTTGACGACACCTTACGTTTTCATTTGGCAAATAACGATCATTTTTCCATCATGTATCTTTGCCCGTGAGTGGCCCATAATTTAAGAGGTCCATTACTTTCTTATTTGTTCTTTTTTTCCATATCTTCACGTAATATCTTTCTTTCCCGTCGTTTCAATTTCTGTGTATTTTTCTGACTCTTATGACCCAAGTTTCGCTGCCATACATAACCGAAGGTTGCACAATCGTTTTGCAAATCCAGATTTTTGAATACCTGGATACAAACTTAGATTTGATCATTTTTGCTTAGTATTCCTACAGCTTTACTTCTTTCAGTAATTCTTTTGTGTATTTTAGAATCTTCTTCGGCTCTATTTGTAATGGTAACTCCGAGGTATTCGAACTGGTCCACTTTTTCAAAACAATATTCTCTACTTCCACTACTTATTCTTAGATTATCTTCTCTGCTTTATTTTTGAAGTATTGTGCTTTATTTTAGTTTATGTACAGTCCAACTTTTTCAATATTGTTTCCATTTTTTTAAATATTCTTATTAAATATTTTTTAAATATTCCAATTGTGATCTCGAAATCAATGCTATATCGTCTGCAAAACTGTAATGTGAGCGTAGCAAGTGAGTGAGAAGTTGGAATAAAGGGCTAAGTAGCATAGAGAAGATAATAATTATTCGAGATAATTATTATATATTCCAAATCAAATAAGGGATAATAATTACAGTAAAATTTGCATTTTAAATCACACAAAGAAATTGACCTAGTTATTGCATTGTTTGATAATTGTTTAAACGTATAAAAAGCACGTTAAACAGAAACTATTGTTGTAAAAAATAACAACACCCGTGACCCAAATAGGAGTAATAACGCCAAAACTACAACTCAGCGAAACCACGACCTTGGTACTAGAACCGGCGTTGAAAGTACGAGCACAATAAAACAAGAAAAAACGACGGTAGCCAGGAGTTGGTCAATCGGGTCAGCAGTGATAGCTGGGCACCGTGGCTGGACGCGATAGCGTCCAGTACGCGATCAGTACGGGCAGTCAGTAATAGTAGTTGGTAATGGGCAGTCAGTGATAGCTGGGCACCGTGGCTGGACGCGATAGCGTCCAGTACGCGATCAGTAATAGGCAGTCGGTAATTCTCCGGGGAGCGCTTATCATCCGGACTAGTGTCGCGTGTGGTCCGGTTGTTGTGGCAGCTCGTGGGTTCGTGGCACAGGAGGGGACCCTCAGCTGGCCGAGTTCCGGAGGACCGGACGTGTCGTGGTTGAGAGCCTAAATAAGGTGACAGATTTCTGTGTGCTAGCCTGAGTAGTTGTATTGGTGCCACTGTCAACTTTTCACTATCTTGCTCCTCGACTTCCGACGCGCAGAATGGCGTGTTAACGATTGTAATTGTAACTTCAGGGTGAGTTCAATATATTGTGGACTCTAGATTGGGTTTTTTAATGTTCCTTTCGTCCGACTCACTGGAGACTAGGAGAACGCGAGATTCTGCGTATGCATGTCTCCGGCTTCAAAAGTGGGCCCATAGCCTCTGCTCTTTGCAGGACCTGAGACCTGGGAATCCTGGCCCCTATCCCGAAAATCCCTTGTCTTCTCGTGGATCCGCGAGGACGAGCCGGCCCTCCAGACCAGTGTGACCAGTATTCCTTGCAGCCGCTCGCAGGGTTAGCATCCCTTGAGGATCTATTGTGTATTACATTTGGGACAGCGGTTTCCTTACCTTCACATAACGCTCCCATTCCTATTATTTTACAGTGGTGACAGCGGAGTCGCCTCTGATTATTACACTAGTACATTATACCATATGCCTCTACACCACTTTGTCGGAGGACAGTTTCTAGGATAAGATTAAATAAAGTTGAAGATATTGGATCTCTTCATCTCACTCCCTTCCTTAGCGGAAAATACTCTGATTAATTTCCTTCCAGGATCACTTTATTTAATGTTTCTTTTAAGGTTATTTTTACTAACTTATAAGTTTGGTAGGTATTTTTAAGATATCCACTGCTTCGTATAGGTTTTCTCTGTCGATTGAGTCTGACGCCTGCTTAAAATCTGTAAACAGAATGTGCAAACCTAGATTTTGTTCGTAACTGTTGTGCAATATTTGTTTCATCGTAAAAATCTGATCAGTTGCAGATCTAAGTTTTCTAAACCTCAAGTGATATTTACCTATTATTTATTATTAATAAAGCCAATATCTTATACGCTACATCTAACACAACAACTTCTTTGTAATTTTGACATAGGCTTATCCCCTTTTTATGAATCAGGCAAATAGATGCATTTTCCATTTTTATTTTTTGAAAATCCTTTTTATTAGATTGTTTAGTTATCCACCTTCCTTGAATATTTTTCTGTGATACTGCTCGATCTTGGACTCTTGGTATTGTTCAGCTGCTTTATTATTTCCTCTATCTCTTGATCTAATGGTTCGTTTATTTCATCTTCCTTTTTGTTTTGCGCCGGTCCGGTTTGTGATTGTATTTCATTGGTATTTTCCTTTCGCTTTAGCAGTTTCTCAAAATAGTCTGCCCACCTCTCTAGTTTTCTTGGTAAGTCACATATTAGCGTGCCTTCGTAACTTCTGTAGAAGTATGCGTGGCTTATTGACTTTAACCTGTTGGTAAAAATGTTTAATCTCTTTGTTTATCATATGATTTTTCATATCTTGTAACTTCATTTCCCAGTATTGTCGATTCTTTTTCTGCAGGTTTGTTTTGCTTTTTTCTTTTCTACTTCATAACTCTTCTTCTTTCTGTTGTATTCCATAAAAATGTACGGTTGTCTGTCCCTCGGAAACTTCTAACATTCGTGATGATATTGGCGTGTTTATTTTCAGTGGTCTTTTTGATTGGCAGTGTTGCTCTACTGTGGAGATTGATGTTGCTTTATAGACATCTTTTCTGCTAAAATGTATAATCATGATTTTCATATTTTGTACCATTAAAAAATTTATTAGCAGCATGTCGTTTTCATTTGAAGTATCGTAGTTACTTTTCCCTTCCGTGATTTTTGTGTAGATGTTTTCTCTTTAAATTTTTTGCTTTAAAGTCGCCCCTTAAAATCCATTTTTATATCGATTTACTTTAACAATATATATTTAACGGTACCTTCCTCTCAGACATAAACAACAGATGCTTTCCGAGATTGGATTAAAGTCTACTACACTTTCTTTTATAAATTTCATTCATTAATACAAGGCAAAATACATGGAAGAAGAGGGCCAGGTCGAAGACAAGCGTCTTGGGACGTGAGAAAATGGTTTAACAGATCCTCTGCATCCCTTTTCCAAGCTGCCGTCAACAAAATTAGTCTAGCCAACTTGATAGCCAACGCACGATAATCGAGCAGAGCACAAGAAGAAGAACACTTTCTTTAAGACTTTAATTTATTAAAAATCTTGGAGACCAAGAAAGTTCAGTTCGTACTGATTCAAGATGCTGATTACATTTTTTACTCCTACTTCTTCATAAATACTTCTAACACTTTACGTTTTTAGTTGGCTTTCCTCAATTTATATCCTTTATTATTTGCTCCTTTCCGTCATTACCTTTTTGCTTGCATTTGCCTCGTTGGCGTTGGTTTCCATGGTCGTGTCCTGATTCTTTGCCTTTTCCGTTTTTATTGTTTACCCTGCACTGTTTCTTTTAGTTTTTTTGGTTCACTGCCCATGTCTTTCAAAATTTCTCTATCTTTATTATACTTTAATTCTTTTCTATCAACTTTCAGTT
Organism: Diabrotica balteata; assembly: GCA_918026665.1. Classification (NCBI taxonomy): domain Eukaryota; kingdom Metazoa; phylum Arthropoda; class Insecta; order Coleoptera; family Chrysomelidae; genus Diabrotica; species Diabrotica balteata. Next base: position 63,687,963 of record OU898285.1, read on the forward strand.
TTATGTACCCTATTTGTGTCGTCCTTTCCTTTTCTGTTTCTTACTTTGCTAGTTTTTTTACTGCTATATTCCTGAATTGAGAATTAATTAACATGTGCTAGCACCCGATCCCTATTCTTATTAAAAAAAATCATCGTTTATTTGTAATATGTGCCAAAAAATCGTAATTTAAAAATAAAAATCGAAATGTTTCGGAATTTGTCTTCAAAGTTACCTTTTCCTTAAAAAATGAATTTATTCCATAACTGTATCCCCAACTGTATAAAAATAATAAATGATAGGTACTACAGATCATAGATTATACTGTCTACGGCCTTGCATTACTTTAAATTTTGTTGATTTTTTTTAGATCAATGCTATTTTGCCGTGTTGATGTAAAAATTCTAATACATAACACATAACGAAAACTTTTATATATTCGGAAGAACAAAATGTCAAATGCAAAATATCTCGAAGAGACGTTGAAAGAAAACAGACGTTTGAAGCCCAATACCATTTATTACAAATATTTATATAATGTAAAGGAACGAAAAAAAAAATATAAAGGACCTACAAAAAAGGATGACAAAGAATGGAATACTATAATAAAATAAGAGTAGGTACGCTTACGGTTATTGAAATCAATTTTGAAAATTGTAAGTATGAAACGCTATAAGTAAAAATTAAGAAATATGACAACAAATTAACTACACAGATATAAAATAAATTAAAGAAAACACCCATAATAGAAGTGCATACATCGGTGAAAAATTTGGGTTTAGCCAAGAAAACAATATATTTATGGAATAATAAATTAGACCATAGATAAGAAACACCATAGAAATACGAAGAAAGAGAAAGGAGACAAATAGATCACCAACAATAGAAAAACTATTTTTTGACATGATAATCCAAAAATCAAATAGACCTTATTCCATTTTCTGCTTTTTTTGTTATTTTTACATTACATCAAAATCATAATTTACAGATGCTTATTTTTAATATTTTTACTCAACTTTTATCTCAGGAAAATGCAACTTACAACTCGTCTGTGACATTTCAAATCTTACTCCAAATCCCACCTTGTGCTGATTTAGTCCCAATTTGGATAAATTAGTTTTAACGACGTGGTATATTCAATGTATTTTAATCATAGTGTAAAAACTAATACATTTTTTGTAAAATGTCATTGTTTATTACATTGTTCCACACCTATTCGGTTAAAAATATGACACAATACATCAAATAAAAATGGCGCTGCTTGCTAGATTTATACACCAGTTAACATGTTCTCATTAAGGCATACCGTGGTAATATCATATCATACCACGATTGGTGTTATCTATTATTTGAAAATTATCATACAACGTACAAAAGGGCAGCTATGAATATAATAGCGACATTTAAATGTTCTATATCAACAGAATGAAATCCAAGCCTATGAATCTTTGTATGAAAGTCTTATTGATAGTATGTATAAAATTTTACCCAAAAGTACTATATAAACTTGAAATCTTAAAGGAAGTCATTATAAACAGTACACTAGAACATTTTTAATAAAATATATGAGTTTCTTTTTAATCAAACAATTTTCATTAAATCTTTCAACTCTCAACTAATTTTCTTTTTTTTATATGGATGTAGATCTTGTCTCTATGTGACTGATTATCTTATAAGCTTCTAATAAACGTCAAGGTAATTCATGAAAAATACGTACATACCTGCAGATTTTGTAGCAGAAAATATAAATTTTTGTATAAAAACTGGAGTCAAATATTAATATAAAGTATACGTATACAGGGTGTCACAAAAAGAGTGGTAATAAATTATACCAAGATTTTTATGGATGAAAATAAGTCGATTTGGCTTTACTTATCTATATATGCAAAAGTGGAGCCAGAAAAAGTTACGGGGTGTTAAAGTTACAAAATAAATCCGAATCCAAAATCGTGTTTAAAGGCCAAAAAAAATTAACTTTTTAAAGGTGTATTTATTAGTTTTAAGTCTCACGAATTAAATCTCGTTGGAATTAAAAAAAATACAGTAAGGCAAAAAAGTCTCCCAAATTAAAATGCAGAGGTGAAAAATAACTAAAAGCGTATTTTTTGTATACCATAAAACCTTTTTATCAATGAATAGAAAAAATTATAACCATAAATGTAATATTTTATTTGTTTTTAATATTTAAAAATTGTCTTTTTTCCGAATTAGAAAGTAAAAATCCCCTTAAATGCAATATTACATTTTCACAAATTTTAAGTTTATTACTGACATTTAATTATTAACAGAAAATTTATGGAGATCTAGATATAAAAATGTTCAACTTTTCAAAGAAACACCTATCTCAAAATTCGTTAGACTGCAGACTCTAAGATTGGCTGTTCATATGGTAAATATGAATGATGCATAAGACCAAAAGGAACGGGAAAACTTGGAAAATGTAGTGCCGTTGAAATAAGAAGAAAAGGATGTGGTAGTATTTGACCCCAGTTATTAGTCTAAAACTTAATATTTTCGTTATAGATATGCCTACAGGAAAAATATATCCATTTTATATGAATCACCATATTTCCTTACTTAATTCTTACAACGATGATCTTCAAATCCTACCTAAGCTTTAACCTTTTCTTTCGACGCCTTAAAATTTTTTTGGATCCTTATATTTTCATAATGTACTGCAAATTTTCTCGGCTAATGTTATTTGGTCAGATGTATAATCTAAGTCATTTTATGCTCATCTGTTTGTTACGTATCCATGTTTTATTTGAAAAGAATCATCCTCCTCCTAGTGCCTGGTCTTTTCATGTAGGCATCCACTATAGTATAGTCTTCTTTACTGAGTGATTATAAATAAGTAAACTTCTGTATTTATTGATATCGATATCAATATCAATTATTTTTCTATAGGTTAGCCTCATTCGTTTTTCAGGTGATCCAACTGATTCATAGCATCATGTTGTACGGTTTATATCACCTGGCTTAAGGAATTAGAATTCGCAATTCTAATTCCTTAATGTGATCAGAGGTATACATTTTTATATTTTTTTAAGGTTTATATCGTTTTTATTAATGAGTTACTGTTGAAAAATGCTGTTATCCTAAAAACATTCTGGGTATTATGTTAATTTGTTGCCCATGAAAGAGAATGGGCCTCATTTGTTTAATAAAAATGTGCTTTCTCATCAAGATAACGCATCTGCTCACAAGTTTGCTATTGCAATGGTCAAACTTATAGAAAAAAGGTTTAAATTAGAATTTGATTCAACCAATTGCTCAGACTTGACTGCCGGTGATTATTATCATTAACGGTAAGAGATTTTGTGGACTCTCTTACCGCTATCTAATTAATGAAGAATATTATTGGAATAAGAGTGTTGGGTAACAGGAGACTGCTTTTTTTAACAAAACTTACATTTTCTTTGTTGAGCTACATAGTTATTATTTAGTTTGATTGGAAAAGGACATGTATGAAGTTAGATGAAATCTAAAAAATATACCAGCTGAAAGTCAAAATATTTTACAACCAATTTGGATAGATTCCTTTAACAGCAAATAGCCGATTATGTGTAATATTTATAAATATGTACTTTCGAGTTATGAATTTTATTGGAAACTTGAATATCGGTGTATTTCATAAAGTGATCCCAACAATAATAGTTATTTATAAATACTTTGCCCTGTATTATTTACATACATTTTTCTAACAGTATTTGAAGGCAAGTATCGTCTTTGCAGCAATTGAATATAAAATATTAAATATTCAACTTTCTAGATATCCTTGGATAAATAATTCCAAAATTTACAAGATTATATTTAAAACTTATCAAAAGGAAAATGAATGCTACTTTTTAAATTTCTGTAATAAAACTTTTACTTCAGTGCAGATTTATGAAGAAATTATCATTTTTTATGTTTGAAAATCTGTAGGAAAACGTGAAAAAAGAATACTGAAGTTTTTAATATTCATTCAACGAAGTGGGAGCACAATTAAAATTTTTAACTCAGAGAAATAATATTTCTCTCGGAACTGTGACAAATCTAGGTGAAATTTTTTAGTTATTATAGGCCTATATAGAGAAAGCCGATACGTTTTCTGCACAGATTTTGGCGTCTTTTTTTAATTATTAAGAATTTAGTGTCATTATTATAAACAATAACGATTTTGCCTTATTTTGCAGTTTTTAAATTTTACAAATTTTAGTAATCGAAATTTAAAAGATATTTTTTTTGATGATTAAGATTAAGAAATCTTTTTTATGTTTTAAAATATAAAGTTTTGTAATTTCAATGTCAAATATTACGCTTTTTAACGGTAAGACAAAAATAGAAAAAAATAAAATTGCACTAAATTGTTAATATTTAAGAAAAAGTCGCCGAAATCTCTGCAGAAAACTTGCAGATGCCTTTAATAACTAAACAAATTTCAGATACCTGGATGTGTCACAGTCCCGAAGAGGGTCTTTTTTTTCTTTATTTCCCTAGAACATTTATATGTTGGGATTTTTAACTAGTCGTTAAAAGGATATTGCTAGTATTTAAATAAAACATTTTTCATAAAAAGCTTTTATTATTTTCAGATCAAGTTAAAGTAAACAAAGCCAATAAAAGCTTTTTATTCACACATAAATAATAGTTTGAAAGGTAGGTATGCATTGTCAAGTATTGACTCTGTTTCTGAATTATATAGAATCTAGAGAAAATATTCAGCTTATTAAAGAGAATTTTTCTATTGTGGATTAATGATAAGAAGTTAGCTGCTGTAGAGGCTGACATGGCGTTTTTTGTGATCTAGACTGGGACTAAGTAAAGGGCTCTAGGTGAAAATTTTGATATAATCGAAAGTATAGTCCCTTCCTTTTATAATTGTTACAACGAAACAGGAAATTTTGTGCAATGAAATATAATTGGAAGGCAGAGGGTTACTAGACCTGCACAGGAACGTTACATTATGTTATCAGTTTGAATATCACCACACCGGAACAGATGGGTATTTTTAATGCGAAAAGAAATGTGTTTTAGTAACAAGTTCACGTTGTCTTTCTGAGGTCAATTTTGGGTCAAAATATATTTTAAAAGCATTTCACTCAACACCAAGTACAAACGCAAAAGACTGATTTGGTCTATGGAAGATCGAAATTGGTAAAAAGACTATAAATCGTAGTTTTCAACCGATCCAGGAGATTTATCCATTTCTAGATTTCGTGTTACAATGTGGTATGAAATTAGTTTTCATGTGACATAGAAACCTGATCAGTATGATCTCTTTATATACAGGAAGTCACAATAATGTTATTCCAAATTTTACGCGCTACCAGTCAAAACTTTGTTTAGCTCCGTAGAAACCTTAGACCTCAGCACCTGTATATCGTTGTAAATAAATTCCGAAAAATCAAGCCATTCTTCATTGGTCAATATTTTTTAAACCTCCAGATCGCAACTTCATTGAGCATACTTGGAATGAACTACAGAGTGCATTAAATGTACATAAAACACGCTCTAAATCTCTCCAGCAGTGATCTACTTAACTTGTATGCAATTTAGACAAGATATGTTCAACAATGTAGTGGAAAGCATGCAAAGACATTCCCAAACAGTTATCGAAGCTCGAATTCTAAATGAGAATTTATGGCAAGTGATGACAGGTATTGAATATACCTATTCAATCATACTAATTTTGTTTGGGTTTAAGCTGATTTTGTGAATAAATTAAATAAATACTAAAATTATAGTTTGGGATTTAATTAGTAAAGATTCTAACATCCGCCTCTGATTATTTGTAAAAAAAGTTTGACGTTTTTCAATTCTAGTTTTTTCCAAAATTTTTATAGTTTGAATATTTAGTTTAATTATTTTTTAAATGTTTACATAGACATAAATGGTACGTACTCTAACCGACAAAGTGGCAGTTGTCTTTAATAGGTAAATGTAGAAAAAATTTCCATGCAGCCGAAAGTCTATTTATTGAGAGGTATCCTGATCGACCTATTTCGAGAACTTATTTAAGGGAGCTTTTTCGGAAGGTTGAGGAAACAGGTAGTGTAACGACAAAAAAATTGACATAATTGCAGAAATGGTAGTGAATTACTACTTCTATTTGCTACTTCTACAGACCAAGTTGCATCTATCTGTGAAATCAGTCATAGGACAGTACACCGAGTGTTGGCTAAAAATAAATTTCATCCGTAAAAATTAGCCAGATTACATAAAAAAATTTGTTTTAGTGACGAAAGTACTTTTTTGCTCAATAAAAATGTTAACACACACAATGTAAGGTATTGGAGTGACTCAAATCCTCATGTCTTTAATAAAAAATTACTCAATTTCCAGAAAAAGTAAATATTTGAACATGTATTTTGGAAAACGACATAGTTGGGCCTATTTTTCTCAATGTTAACTTAACCGAGGAAGTATATCCGGAGACAAAACGCAATTAAGTCAATAATTCTTGAAATGCTGGAAGATAATCCAGATGAATTTGGCAAAAAAATGCTTTAACAAGGTGGTGCTCCTGCACACTATTATGGTGTAGTAAGACGTTACCTAGATGAGGAATATCGTGCTAGATAGATTGGACAACAAGGTTTAATAAAATGGCCATCTTGGTCACCGGAGCTCACACCATTAGATTTTTTCTATGGGATACTTAAAATCTAAGGTTTACGCTACAGCACCCGACAGTACATAACATTGGCATGTTGAAACAACGAATTGTTGAAAAATGAAGGACAGTTTTCCTTGACACATTTAAACAAATTGCCAAAAAAATTGCCAAGGAAAAAGGGCATTGTCAACTAAGGATCAGAACTACTACCGGAAATCACAATGGACGAAATAAAACTAGCCCTAAGAAAAGCTAAGAATAACAAATCTCCAGGCGAAGAATGTGTAGTTACTGATGCAATCAAAATCGGAGGCACTTGCCTACTTAAGAAAATAAAAAACCTTTTTAACATGTGCTTTTTGGACAGTAATATACCCGACAAATGGCACAATGCTGAGGTAATTCTATTGTACAAAAAAGGAGATCCCCATGAATTAGAAAACTACAGACCTATAAGTCTTCTTAGTCACCTATACAAACTCCTTACAAGAATAGTAACAAATCGTCTTGAGAAAAAACTTGATTTCTACCAGCCAATAGAGCAAGCGGGATTTCGTACCGGATTTGGAACAAATGATCACCTACAGAGCATTAAAACGGTAATAGAAAAGACTATCGAATACAATCGACCACTCGTTCTGGCTTTTGTAGATTTCCATAAAGCCTTTGACACGGTAGAATTTGACAAAATCCTGGAAGCACTACAAGCATGCCGCATTGACTACCGATATACAAGGTTAATTTACAATACATACAAGAACGCAACTATGTCGGTGAAACTACATGAAAACACGGATCATATCACAATCGGCAGAGGAGTCCAACAGGGTGATACCTTATCGCCTAAACTGTTTACCGCAGTACTAGAATATGCTTGTAAAAAACTTAACTGGGAAGAGAAAGGCCTGAACATTGACGGTAGAAGATTAACAAATTTGAAATTCGCAGACGACATAGTTTTGTTCTCGGACAACCTCAAGGAGATATGTACAATGCTACATGAACTTCAGTTAGTGTGTGCCAGTGTGGGTCTTAAAATAAACATCTCCAAAACAAAATTCATGACAAACCTAGTACCTAGCGGAAATATCAATATTGGAGACAACGAAGTAGAGCTGGTGGAAAAATACATATATCTTGGACACGAAATAAAGATCACAAGAGACAACCAAACATGCGAACTACGAAGAAGAATAAACCTAGCATAGGCAGCCTATGGAAAACTCAAAGACATCTTTAAAAGCGATATACCAATTTCTTTAAAACGTAAAACATTTGACCAATGTGTGTTGCCTGTGATGACCTATGGTGCCGAAACTTTGACATTGACAGCTACAAGTTCTAAAACGCTGCAAATAGCTCAGAGGAAAATGGAAAGGTCAATGCTGAGTATATCGCTTCGTGACTGAGTTAGAAATGAAGACTTAAGACGAAGAACGGGAGTTACCGATGTAATTTCCCGAATTGCCAAGGAAATGAAACTGGGCCGGACACGTCGCTCGAATCAGTGATGAAAAGTGGACGAAGAGATTTCTTGAGTTGAGGCCGAGGTTAGGCAAAAGAAGTAGAGGAAGACCCCCTACTCGTTGGACTTACGATCTCAAGAAAATGTGCGCAATGGACAAAAATAAGGGAGGCCTATATCCAGAATGACGCAAGTGGCTGGGTGATGATGATGATGACGACAGACACTTAATTATTCTTTCATTTAATATCATTACCGTCAATCATGCCCATTTTATTTTTCTTGGTAGCGCTCTAAAGAAATATTGCACTAACGCCACGATCTATACTATTTAAAAACCACAAGCCACGAGTATCCTCCCTATGATATCATATTGTCTCATCTTTGTTCCTTTATCTAGAAAGAAAACAATCTGCTTCAGATGTATATTACTTATGTATTTTTATTTATAATTGAACATCTTTTGTCAATATAATAGCAACGGATCTTTCAAATATTTCGCTGCCCTTAGACGGCTATAGCTTGTATATTTTTTAAGTTGTTATTTCTTTGTTTAGTGTTGTTAATAATTGTTGTTTTTGGGACTAAATATAATAATTAACAAGAATACCTAAGGCTTCTAAGTGATTTATTGCTGTACTAATAGAAATACACGTAGTTACAAACAAAATGAGTCTTTTCTTATTTCTATTGGAGTTGTAGTTCTAGGTCAACATTATTAAAAAAAAACAATGAATACAATTTGATACATTATTAAAATAAAAATTATTAGATTTATTTTTTAAAAATACATGATATTTATAGTAAAGTAATCTGTAAATTTTGAAATATTTAACATGTTTTCTATCAGACAGGTTCTGTGGGGAAGTAACAACAATACTTGCTCTTTCAGTTATTGTTATTACAAGCGACATATAAAAGATATTTTTACATAACAAAATTGAAACATTAGACATTGCAAATGGACATAAAAATTGTTCTACTTCTCTTACACAAAAAAGGAAAAATGCTATTTTGTACATTATCTATCCGTATATATAATATATACATATACAGACAATTTTTTTATTTGTGCTAAAATATAAACTTTAGATTTTTTACCAAAATATAGCATAATATTTTACAATTTTTTTGTGTAGAAATGTCATTATTCGTATTTGACCTGTAGAAGAAACCAGATTTTGACTAAACAGGTCGTAGGGTTACATTACATTAAATGTTACAACTCTACAACTTAACGTTAAAAAATAGTAAAAGTTACACTCTAAGCATACTTATGATTAACCTTAGTTCAATAAATAAATTTCATAAATAAAACTGATACTTTCTTAACAAATATGTACAGCTGACTAGTAACAAAAAATCACCACACATTCTGAACTTCACCCACTCCAGAAATTAAAATTTGATTTTTCAGTCCTTTCTTATCTTTTCTAGCCTACATTTGTTTTACAACATACCATTTACAACCCTTTGCAGCTTGTCGTAAAACATTTTTCAAAATTATTTCTTCCCCTAATAGTAAACCATATCATTTGAAAGGATAATGTGCTTTAGAAAATTTGAATTTAGAAAATTTAGAAAAACAATTCCGTTAAAATATACATGGGGTTTCTTTGGAAAAGTAACATACGTTAACTGAAAAAAGGGACACTTGGGTGATCTTAAAAACCACATACTTTCTGGGTCTTACATCATCAATAACAAAGATACTGGGTCTTTTATTTATTTTGCCAGCATTCAGTTTGTAATTTTTTTACCACACTGTATACCATTGTAAAGGATATGCTACATACGAATGAAGGGAGAACGATACATACAACATTTCGATTATCTCAGCGCATGCACCAACGGAAGAGAAGGATAAAGATATCAAGGATGACTTCTACGATGCCCTAGAAAGAGAGATAGACACGATGCCCAAACATGATATTCACATACTCTGCGGGGACTTTAATGCTAAAATAGGCAAAGAGCCTAGCCTATACCCCATAATAGGTAAACACAGCCTACACAATATATCCAACGACAATGGCTTAAGACTCACAGAAACTGCAGCAGCTAATAATATGCTAATAAAGTCAACCATGTTTCTACATAAAGACATCCATAAGCAAACACTCTCAAACATCATTCTTAGTAGACTAATGCCTTATGCTGAAAATGTCCTAGGCGAATATCAAGCCGGGTTTAGGGCAAACAGATCAACAATAGATCAACTATTCACGCTGAGACAACTTCTAGAAAAGGGATGGGAGTATAACAGACCCATACACAATCTTTTCATAGACTTTCGACAGGCATATGATAGCGTAGAAAGAAGCCAAGTATAAAATGCCATGGCGGAGTTCTCAATACCAAAGAAACTCATTCGGATGACCAAAGTCTGTATGGAGGGTGGAATATCTAAAGTATGTGTAAATAATAAACTGTCTGGCAGCTTTGAAATCAACAGTGGACTTAAACAGGGTGATGCGTTATCTCCACTACTTTTTAACCTTGTATTAGAGAAAGCCATGAGGTCGGCCGAAATAAAAACAGAATTGCTATCGGTTCAAGGTCCCAAGCTGTTACTCGCATATGCAGATGACATAGATCTCGTTGGAGACTCCATCCTATCCACGAAAGACATTTTCAACAAGGTGTAAGGAGCAACAAGTGAAGTAGGGCTGAAGATTAATGAAGAGAAGACGAAATATATGTGTATAAATAGAACGACACGAAGAGACAGAATAGGACAAAATGTGACGGTCAACACCTTCAATTTCGAAAGAGTACAACGTTTTAAGTATCTGGGGGCCGTAATCACAGCTGACAACGATGTTACTGAAGAAATAAAAGACAGAATCCAATCTGCAAACCGCTGTCTATTCGCACTGGATAAGCTCATAAAATCAAAAAATCTCACAAGAAGTTCAAAGATCAAAGTCTATAAATCCATCGTCAGACCTGTAATAACATACGGATGCGAAACGTGGACATGACCAAGCAACGAGAAAAGCTCAGACGCTTGAACGAAAAATCTTCGGACCTCACCATGACATCACCACAAACCAGTATAAGATCAGAACCAATATCGAATTAAAAGCACTACAACGACGCCGATATTGTCCAAGAAATTAAATCACAGCGACTAAGATGGCAGGCCACGTGCACAGACTGCATAACGAAAGACTTGTAAAACTGGTATGGGAGGAGATTCCCACAGGCAAAAGACTCGACGTCCCAGAATGCGATGGAGAGATAACATCCAAGCAGATCTCCGGAAAATGAACATTCCATTTGACCCTAGGTTGATGGAAGACCGAACAAATTGGAAAAAAGTTGTACAGTCAGCCAAGACCCACCCAGGGTTGTAGCGTTACGTGATGATGATGACTGTATACTATTAAAATTTCAGTGTTTTTTATTATGTGCGACAAATAATTCATAACAAATATTCATCTTTAATTAATGAATAAATAATAAAGAGTCCACAAAAAGTACGTAACATTACTCAACGAAGTATATTAAACATTAAAAAAACAGCGATCACTTGCAGAAAGGTAAGTATTCAAAACTAAAAAGTTCAAAATGACCACCACCAGAAACTTAGTATTTTTGAAATATTCTGTCTGAATAAGCTAAAATACGAAAAGTAAAATGAATTTGATAATGTTTTCAAATTTTATTAACTTAGTGTGCGCTGACAACGATATGATCTCTTTGTTAAATAGATACGGTGAATGTCATTGGTTTTTAACAATCTACTGCTGTCAAAAATACTAAATGTTCACTAAATAATTTCTTATATTAATTTAGCAATGAATATGCGATATGTGTGTACGATTTTTGTGATGGTAGTGGTAAAGCAGCTAAAAGACATTATTCAAAGCGGTTTCCGCAACGAAGAATGCCGAGTTATTAAACTTTTGGAAAGGTATATAATTATTTCTGATTCATTAATTTTTTTTCTACTTCGAGCTCTCCCAATTCACATAATTTCAGAACGCAGGGTGTTGTTTTTGGGTCGGAATATTTTTCCAATATTTTTTAATCCGAACCTGGATTTCTTACAATAATTATAAATAAATTAATCGATTGGAAACCTAAAAGGATATTCGCGTCTCAAATATAAAGAAAATATATAGTATGGGTAAAAGGTTATAAACCAAATAAGAAGTGGGCAAAATAGATAGAACATCCAGTATCCTTGTTGTTCATGAAATAAGATCCATTAAATACTATTAAGTACTAAGTATAACACTGTACTAAAGAAACAATGGAGTACTATAAAAATCAATAAAAAACTATAGAAAACTATAGAAAACTATAAAAAACTATAGAAAACTATAGAAAACTATAGAAAACTATAGAAAACTATAGAAAACTATAGAAAACTATAGAAAACTATAGAAAACTATAGAAAACTATAGAAAACTATAGAAAACTATAGAAAACTATAGAAAACTATAGAAAACTATAGAAAACTATAGAAAACTATAGAAAACTATAGAAAACTATAGAAAACTATAGAAAACTATAGGAAACTATAGACAACTTTAAAAAGTTTTATAACTAATCAAAGTTTATAACTATTATAAAATCTCGAAAAATATAGATTACTATTAGGGCACTAGAGTAGTTAACCTAAGCTACTTATAGCTATCTTATAAAAATAAACCGTTATACGGTTAGAGCAGGTTTAAATAATTATAATACTGCGTACTACGTAGATTATTATTGCACGATAGAATGATATAATCAATAGTATGTAGTAGTTAAAAGTAAAATAAATTATTGTTTTGATTTCCCTCTGCATCTAAATGCCATTTTGAAAGGGAGCAAGGGAAAGCGTATGGGAGATAAATAAATAAATAGATATAAATTTAATAATATACAGTCAGTAAAAAATAAAAACGACAAGATGCTAGGACTGTAGTGTAGTTGCGAGTATAGTCTTGTGAATAAAAATAACTATATTCTTCTTTCCTAAATACTAAGTACATATCATCCATTAATTTTTTTGTTTCATCAAACGTACTGGTTCCATAAATAAACTTTTAAAATGTATCACTTTCTTAATATTAATTTTATGGCAAGATTATTTGTATGAATGTTGTTTTAGAGAAAAAAAATAATAGATGATTTGTTTATATTAACACAATTTTTAAATATCAGTCAGAACTTTTGTCAAATAACAGTACCCATTATATCTTAAACTTTCATCATAAAGTCTAGATTTTAACGGTAGAGAAATCTGGTAAATTTTTTACAGTTTTTTCAAGAATATTAAAATAATACCATGATTGTATAAAATTAAAATCTACAATATTTGTTACACACCAGCTAGTACCATATTATTTTTAAAAGAATATTCTCCCTCTAGATAAAATTGGACTAAAGAGTTAATATTAATAATATGGATACTAATAGACAGTTGAGTACAATGTATTGTTCTTTGTTGTAAGCGAGATAAGAGTTAGGAATATTTTAACTATTTTGGACATTTCGAAAAACGTCAATTTTGAAAGGACAATAACAGAAAGAACAATAACAATAATAAACAAATCTCAAAAATGTACTGTATGGATTCAGTGATTAATTTTAGGTATTCCTTGTTAATAATATTTCACATATGTGTGATTAAAGTTCTTTAAATAACAGTAACCTAATTAACAAAATAGTACAGAATTATCGATTACCAAACTAATATCTATCACGACCAAGATTTCTATAGGATAAATGAAAATACGTTAAAGTAAAACATTACAATCATTATCATCACAGAAAATATCGACGCTATAGTACGAGTATAACCCTACAATAAAGAACATGACGGACACGATAGTACTAACTGATATGTATCATCATGGAATGTAAAGAAATATGCAATAAAATAAAGAAAGCGCAGTTCTTTTAAGTGTAATACAAGTTAACACTACTGGTGAGTGAAGACCACTACAAAGTTCAAATAGCACTAAAACTAAGAAACAAAACATTAAAATCCTTTGGTGTAAAGTACTTATGGATACAACAATAATTTGTGAATGAAACTTACTTGAACAGTAAGGAAAGCCATCTTTACATTCAAATTAACTTTTTAATTTTTTACACACAGGTAGAAACAGCATTTGCGTTAAGGCATCGTGAATTCGCCAAAAAAATTGACTTTAGTTTAAAATGACTTTTCTTAAAATCTATGTTTTGCTTACACATTTCTAACATCTACATCGGTATCCATGCAGATGTAATAAGTATTCTAATCTAGCATAAGCCTCGATAGCTTAAAAAGTATAAACTGCTCCAGATTTAGCACTGAATATATTAACTATATTTTTATTTGAAAATAGGATTGAGTGTGGGGAGGATGAATTATCGGTAATTTTGCCAAATCAGTTTTATTCCGACCTAGTACTATTGACCCTTAATTATAAGCGATGATTAACCATAGAATTTATAGTTTTTTGTTATCACATTATTGAATTATGGTAACTAGTTATTATAGACTATTTCTTGGTATATTTTATGATTTTGACTTGTACTAGAACCATACACTCGGTTATCCAAATATCCTCTCTGGTTGCAGGTCCCAATAAACTATACTACTCTCCAACATTAACGCACCCCCTCAAATGGACCATGATTTTGAAACTATATTTCTTCTGAACCCTTAATTGGATTTCGATGATTTTTTTCACATTGTAGGTACATTTCTAATTAATTACTATAATAATGTTTTTTGAGAAATGTCAACGTTTTCCCTATATACGGGTTGTAAAAATAAAGTTCTGTTTTTTCATCTAATTTTGCAACACCCTGTGGAATGTATTAGAAACAAACGCTACATCTTATTAATATTTCGAGATAACTTTATCATTTCTCAATATTTTCGTAAAAAATCATCTTGATATCTCTATTATTAAAAAATAAAAGTACGTTTAAAGCTTTACGTGATTGTCTACTCTCCAAAATAACGCACCACCTTAACTGTAATATATCTTTTAAGCTGTTTTTCTTTAGAATCCTTAATTGGATTTCGATGATTTTTTTTCGCCTTCCAGATATATTTCTAAGTAATTACGGTAATATTATTTTTGGGATCTATCAACGTTTTACCCATATAAGGGGTATAAAAATAAAGTTGTTTTTTCATCTTATTTTGCAACACCCTATAAAATTAATTAGAAGCAAACGCTAAATCTTAAGGCCGTATGACACTATGCATTTTCTTGTATCATTTCTTATATCGTTTCTGATATAACAAAAAAATGGATAGTGTCATACAAGCGTATAGTTTCTTATATCAGAAACGATACAAGAATTTGTGTCCGCTGCATTTTCTTGTACAAGAAATGCGCCAATTTGTGCGCAAAGCCGCAAAAACGTAAAACTTCTGTCATATGTATGGCGGCTGGAGGAGAACTTTGATATACAATTAGACCAAGCAGACATCAGAGAAAAGTGCCCACCAACAATAACCATGATTAGAACATCAGTAGCCAAATTGAAAAACAATAAATCACAGGGATTGGATCAAATAACATCGGAACTACTGAAAGTAGGAGGAGATGTTTTACTAAAAACAATACATAACCGCTCTAAAAATTCGTGATGAGTTTAAAGATTATTTTATATCTCCAAATAAGAGAGTAGAATTTCAAGAGCATGCCATTCAAACACATAATTAAAAAAAAATAATTATTACAACCAAATTATTTATTATTTCTGTCTTCCATTACAGCCTGTTGAATATCTTCAAAAATTGTGGTTTTCAATTTAGTTTTAATATTGGGACATTTTATTTCTTTCATTTTTGCACCACAGTATTTTAAAAAATAATCAGTAGCATATGGCTTGGGGTCCTCAGGTACTGCAGTTCTATTTTTATAGGTGTCAAAATTTCGACCAATCATGTGCCAAATCACATACAATTTCCGGTAAAAGAACTTGCATAGTGTCATACAGGGCAAAAATGTACGTGCAAGAAACGATACAAGAAAACATAAATAACTTTCTATATCAGAAACGATATAAGAAATGATACAAGAAAAGGCATAGTGTCATACGGCCTTTAGAGTATCTTATACTACAATATTGCAAGTAATTCAACGTTCTCGAGAAACAAACGACAATACGAGACGGCGTAGGCAATGAAGAGGAAGACTCACAACACCACGTCAAGATCAGTTTATCAGGCTTCTGACTATAAGAGAACCTTTTTTCAAAATGGGACATTTCCAAATACAAGTAGCATATGCTTATAATATTCAAATTAGTAAAAATACTATATAAAGGTGTCTCGCTAAACAAGATCTGTATATAAGAATACCAGTCAGAGCACCAGTTTAAAACACAAATCATCGTAGAAGTAGACTACAATTTGCAAGAGACCACCTTGACTGCAATATTGATGACTCGGAGCACGTGTTGTTCACCGATGAATAGAGGTATTATAATAATAGGTAAATAATTATTTATATAGCTCAGATAGACGTGTAAGAGTTATTCGACGGCCAAGAGAACGCTACGCATAGTTCAACATACGACCTATTACTTTATTCAATGCAGGATCTGTAATGTATTTGGAAGGCTTTACGAAGAGGTTCCTTAACAAGTGAAAGTTATATTACAGACATTTTGTCTAACTTATGTAGTTCCTTTTGCTCCTTACGTAGGAAATAATGTTTTTAAGGCATGCTAATGATCGACCACATGTTACACGTGTGCTTCGTAATTATTGGAAAGGGGTTGGCATACAAACCATGAACTGACCGCTCTGAAGCCCTGATCTAAGTCTCATAGAGAATTTGTGGGATATTATTGATCCACCACCTGATCTTTGACGACATAGAAGTTATGGTGAGAGAAGTTTGGGATGCAACTGATCAAGACCAAATACGCCGTTTGATCTTAAGTATGCCACGTTGCTGTGTAGAAGTAATTAGATGTAGAGATGGAAATACTCGTTATTCATTGTTTTTGAGACAGAAAATTGTTAAAGACTATTAAGGTTATATTTTCTTAGCCTTTAGTTGTATTAAATGTCCTTAAAGTTTATGTAAGTAGTGTTTTATTTGCTTTACATGTTAATAAAAACTTCTTAGATTTAAAGTTTTGCATAATCTTTAAAAATAAAGTTATCAAGATAATTGTTTTACAAAAATCTTGAGAAAAAATAAAACTATATTAAAATATTATAAATATTACAGGGGTAGCGGGTAGGAACTCCTCTGGATAGTCCTATCAGGGAAAATGAATCAATCCCTGCCCTCCGCAGATTCCAGGTGTTTCCTGACCCGGGAAACTAGTACCTGCTTAGGGTCCCTTGTCCAGGGTCACGGATGAAGTCCACAACGGCAGCCACGGCGGAGAAGAATTCCTTCGGTACGGTGTGGATGGCGGAAGTGGCAATCCCTTGATTTTAGGGATTATATAGAATCGCTATATGTGATGAAGGGCAGCAGCGATCATCAGTACCAGCTCAAGGCGTAGAGGAAATAATCCTGGATCGGCTTGAAACTGGGCTATCACAAGCATGACTGGAGCAGTTTAAATGGTTGTGATACTGCGATGGGGAAGGCAACGGGAAACCACCCATTATTATTCCCTAGTTCAATCATAATGGCACTATCATATGATAAGAAAAGGTATACTGATCCAAGATCCGGCAGGAGAAGACAAGCACACAGGGCTTTCCAGGCCGTTATCCAGCGAAATCCCTGTGATAAAGGAAAAGAAATCAGAATAAAATCAGGTATCAAAATAGGCACATGGAATGTGAGAAGTCTCTACGAGCCTGGTAAGATACAAAACACCATACGTGAGAAGATAACGCTCAATATACCAGTTCTTGGGATAAGCGAAATGCGGTGGCCAGGGACTGGTAAATGTAACATAGACGACCACGATGTATTCTATTCGGGAAGAAGGCACTAACCACCGGAATGGCGTCGCATTCATTGTACATAAAGAAATCTCTTCCTGTATTAAATCTGTAAGTTACATTTCGGACAGAGTCATCGTGATGCAATTAAACTCAAAACCAGTAGATATAAATCTGGTCCAAGTTTATGCGCCCACAGCCAGCAGTAGTGAAGATGATATAGAGAATTTTTATGATTGTATAAAGAAGGTAATGAGTCAGCTGAAAAACAAAGACATTAATATAATAATGGGGGACTTCAATGCCAAAGTAGGAAAAGGTAGACAAGGAAACATTGTAGGGAATTTTGGACTTGGACAACGTAATGACAGAGGAGACCGTTTTGTAGAATTCTGCGTAGAGAACAATCTTTGTGTGACAAATACATTCTTCAAACTACCCAAGCGTCGTTTATATACTTGGAAGTCACCAGCAGATACTAAAGAAAAGATCATAAGAAATCAGATCGATTATATAACAATTAACGAGAGGTACCAAATTCAATCAAAATAACTAAACCGGTCCATAAAGCGAAATAATCAAACTGTTCGACGATAAGGACAAACATTCTCTTCTAAGCCTCTTTAATAAAATATACGAAATAGGACATATACCAACAGACTGGCTACTGTCAACATTTGTAATGATACCGAAAAAAATAAATGCCAAACAGTGTAGCAATCATCGCACTATCAGTCTGATGAGTCATGTACTCAAAATTTTCTTAAGAATACTGCACTCGAGAATTTACAACAAAATAGAAGTACAACTAAGTGAAACACAATTTGGTTTCAGAAACAACCTTGGAACCAGAGAAGCACTCTTTAGTTTGCAGGTCATGGTTCAAAGATGTAGGGATATAGAACAATCAGTATATATGTGTTTTATCGACTTCGAAAAGGCCTTTGACCGAGTAAACCATGACAAACTTATAGGTGTCTTGCAACAGGTGGGAATTGATGACCAAGACCTCCGTATTATCAAAAATTTGTATTGGCATCAATGTGCAAACATACGAGCTGGACACAACACGACGGAAGCAGTGGAAATACGACATGGAGTGAGGCAAGGATGTATTCTATCGCCTCTACTTTTTAATATCTACTCCGAACTCCTATACAAGAAGGCTTACTTGGGTGCAAACGTTAACGATAACTGGGATATAAATAAAAAAAAATAAGAATACGCATTGAAAATGCCAGAGCCGCCTTCTATAAATTAAAGAAAATTCTAATTAATAGAGATATTACGTTAAACCTTAAAATCAGATTAATACGGTGCTACATATTCTCCAGATTTCTGTATGGTATAGAGAGCTGGACCCTTACAGAGACATTAATGAAAGAATTAGAGTATTGCGGATAAGTTGGGTTGATCGAATAAGAAATGAATTAGTTTTTTATCGTTTGAAAAACAGAATAACAAAATAAAATTCGAATGTTACAATATTTTGGTCATGTGAATGAGACATCCAGAGAGGTATAACCTTCTACATCTCATAATACAGGGTAAGATCGCCGGAAGGAGAGGCCCAGGCCGACTAAGAACATCATGGTTCCGAAATCTCCGAGAATGGTATCAAGAAACCACCTCTAATTTATTTAGAGTCGCTGTAAATAAAGTTATTATTGCCAATATAATCGCCAATGTTCGATAATTGGACAAGGTACTGAAAGAAGAAGAAGATCTTAAAATATTAATAAGATGTGCCTTTTCTTTCTAATAAATTCCACAGGGTGTTTTAAAATGCGATGAAAAACACAACTTTATTTTTACACCCCGTATACGGCTAAAACGTAGATATTTTCTAGAAACCATTAATACGGTGGTTTACTAGAAATCTGTAACATGGGAAAAAAATCAATAAAATACAATTATCCGTTCAGAAGAAAAATAGCTTCAAACTTGTGGTACATTTAAGGTGATGCGTTAATTTTGGGCAGTAGGGTATATTACTTTTACTTTTACTCTTTCCGAATTTTTATTTGTATCCGCTGATCACACAGATGTCATTCTCAGAATTATGGATAATTCGATATAAATACACAGAATAAAGCAATATCGCAAAGAAAACCCACTCCACAGAGAGACCGAACTGTTTTGATTCTTCTAGTACTACCTTGGTGTAAATCTACCGCTTGAAACTTACAATGATATGGGAATGACAAATGAAGTGGTGGTTAGTAATAGTACGATAAGGACAAAATTAGGAAATTCTGATTTACCAACAAGATCTTCCTGAAAGCCTCGTTTTATGGATTATGACAAAAATCGATGGCAATTTGAAAGACCCTATTATTAATTATTATTTCGTTTTGATTGTTTAACCCTTCCCATCTATAGATCTCTGGGTAAGCGGTTCCTACCTGTAGCCATTCATGAAGTCATTGGATTTGATAGTGGAGGAAAATTTAAATGTTGTAGTTATCTACATAACGGAAAATAGATCGAGAAATTTCCCACAGGATACAGGGGCTAATTTAACTGGAAGCGCATGAGCAAGGTACTCTGTGATCGAAAAATCGGTGAAGGGCTAAAAGGAGAGACATACAACAGTGTGGTGAGACCTGCAGTAAAGTGGGACCTGTAAAGATGGTGTAGGAAAATTACATGGATGTTGCTAAAATAAAAATATTACTGTGGATGCTGAATTAAAAAAACATGGAAAATATACCGCAGAAATATTTTATGCGAAAACTTATTAGAAGTATACGACAACGGCGTGCGCAAGAATTAAAGTTGAGTGAGCACACAAGTTAGTCAGTAAAAATAACCCATGCATTCATAGTTGATAATCAGAACGTCATTAACGACATCATTTAAGAGTTTTCACCCGAGAAATATGCCTATTATCTTAAAAAAATTTTTTTTAAATAAAATGATGTTTTTTAATTGTTTTAATTTATTTCTCAAAAAATTGCTCTTCAAAAATGTTCCTCTAATTGTATGGACAACTAGACCATGATTTCTGAGTCTGTATTAGCGTTTTAGATGTAGTGATAATGTTATCACACTTGAAGTGTACAAAATAAGATTTTACAAAGTAAGGCAATGGATATTATCGGTAAAGAATATTGTAGACATGCCACATATCACAGCAGACATTTGTATTAAAACATTCTCACTGAAAAACCAAAATCGCATTATTTCGCAAAATAGAAATATTTCGATAAAATTGTTCATCAAATGAACATGATTGTAATTCACTATTAGAGTAGAGAAAAAGACGTAAAACGTCTATTTAATAAGAAGAAAATAAAATTTTTTGACACCAATGTAGACGGTAGGCTTAGTTAGGATTAAAAATAAATATACTTTGGCTTTCACTTTTATAAATTAATAATAATATATGTATTTTTACTAAAGATATAAAATATATTGAAAGGGATAAATACTGATTTGAGTATTCATTGTTAAACTTTCACCAGCAATACTTGTTTTTATTATAAGTCGTAATTTTTTAAGCCAAAATATATTTTAACAATAAGTGATAATTAGTTCATTCAGTTCATGTATCCCAAAACAAAAATTTTACATTTACATTTGCACAAGGCTTATGGTTTGTAGAAGCAAAGTGTCTTGAGTCCTAGAAACCACAATGCATTAGTATGGATATTCTTAAAGAATATCGCAGATTGGGATCATATGTCCTTGAATTATGCAAGTAAATTGGTACATAACTAGAGATTGTCTTGTAAAATACATTTGTGTCCAACAAAAATTATAACGATAGGTCAAATACACAATGTTGGTGAATCTACACTAATCTAATTGTTCTAAAAATGCTACACTTAAACAAAGTGTCACAGCAATAACAAGTGACGATCACGAAATGCATGTCACAAGACATCGTCATGATCATCCATATCATTGTCCATATCTCCGTCCTGATCCAGATCATCTTGATCCATTCCTGGTGATAGTTGTTGGTGGAGCATGGCCTGAGAAACGGCTTTTGGGTCCTCGTCTTTCCACTTATCCATAGACCTTCTTCGCGCGTTCATGAAGAAATTACCTACAGTTGTCGGTTCCAAACCTAGTTGCCGTGCTATCGTTACCTGCATTTCTTTTGAGGGCCTTTTTGTTTCCTAAAATACAAAAAGTATAATTATTGTATGACACTAATATTGTTTATTTATATTAAAAAGTTCATATCAATCAATAATATAAAATTAAACATAAGGAAAACGATGCACTTCCTCCTTTGGAAAATTGTACAGAACAAAGTTATTGAAAGATGACACACCACTTTATTTTCATATCAAAAGTTTATTAGTCACTCAATCAAACAGTTAATCAATATTCTTTATTTCATCTGACTTTTACAAGTATTGAAATACGTCAAACTACAATCTAAAAAACTGTAGGTACATAGGTAGTAAAAAAAGTGAAAACTATAAGCACATAAAACATAAAATATACACAACAATATACAAATTGTTAAAAAGATGCCTGCAAGTATTCCTCTAACGAATAGAAAGTGTTTACCAGAATAAGTCCTTAACTGTTCTCTTAAATACATAAATATTTGACTCTTTAGCATAATTAGGTAATTTATTATACAAACTAACGCATGTTGGGTAAGGATCCTTGCCCACAACAGTCACAATATACATACTTTTAGCTTTTATCGAAGATCCAAGAAAAACCGTAGTAGGTTAGTTAATATAGCGTAGCTAATCTGTAGTTATATTTAGAGGCCAATATGTTCTTTATGTCCTAATATAGTATTAGTACCATAACTTTGCTACGCCCTTGATAGAAATTTTGCGATATCTCAAGAACCACTACGGGTGTCCTGACACAAGAATTCAACTGTTTCAAATTCAAGAATATTTCGAAAAAGTGTCCAGCTGCACTAGAACATCCTAAACATTCGCCTAAGGTTAATAACATGTCAGTGTATTCAACATTTAAGTACATTTTGATTTGATTTTACAAATAACAAGGTTTCAAAACTATAATTATTGTTGATTTATCGTCATAACAATCAATATATGTCAGATTTCCATGGCACACTTGGAGAAAATAGAGGTATACCTATTAGACCTTTATCATTACTACCAGCATCAATTATTACTTCATAATTTTCAAATCAAAATATTCCGAAAACGGTACACAGTATCGAGTTTTACCAAGAGTACCTTTTTCGTGTAAAATTGAATGATGTTAAGTTTACTTGAAATTTTGATTAATAATTATACTCTTAAAAAAGTTATATTGACTAATACTTAGTACGATCCGTGTAACTAGCGCCCTCTATGAGAATTAGATATAAAAACAAATTCATGGGATGTATCAGCTTCCAAAACATATTCGTATAAAATTTCATTACAATGTTGCCAGTAGTTTCGGCAAAATCGTAAAAAATGCGTAAATTTTTTTTCTTCAACGCCCTGTATCTTGAAAACGGATGGCGCTACAAAATTTTTTACTAAGCAAACCTCAATTATTTTTCAGTTGTTTACCTGCCCTAGAGACGGGGTTACCTTTTTTGAAACACCCTGTATATAAGTGAAATTAAAGTGTAAGTTAGTGTTGGAAAACTGTAAATAAATTAAAATAAACATTACAGTATATTGATGACAATAAATCTACATAAATGTAGCACACTGTAGGCTATCTAATAAAAAGAATATCAATAACCTACTAAGACACGATTCTAACGGCACAACAGTTGTCAATTTATCAAAGAGATAGTTGAACACAAACTCAGGGAACATGATGCTCTCAAAAAGTCTAAATTATGCTGTAACACGCCCAAGAGTTCCTAAACTAGACATAATCAGTGCAGTTGAAAAAGTTTGTCAAGTACTACCAACACATGAAAAGAAAGAATATAAAGTTCTATTCAAAAATGAACTGGAAAAAATACAAAGTAAATAACAAATCTTACTAAACAGAAACTCAAAGCTCTAAAAGGGCAACGTAACTGTAATTATTGATAAAAGTCAATATCAGACGAAAATTCAAGAATTGGTCACAACTGAACCTTATACCTAAAAAAGGATCCAACGGAATCACAGGAAACAAAAAATATGAAACACTAAAAAATACCTGACAGACTAGCAAATAAAAACATTAACATCACTATTATAGCACTATACCACACATTTATACGGTGTTCCAAAAATTCACAAAGAAAATGTACCCCTCAGACCGATTTGCAGCAGCATGGGTTCTCCTCGCAGCCGAATGTCAAAATTCTTCCTAGACATAATACAGCCTCTAGCACACAACACAATATTTTGTATCAAAAACTCACAACAATTTTTGCACAAACTAGCAGAAGACATTATAATGTCAATAATATGCTAGTCAGTTTTGATATCACTAGTCCTTTCACCAATTACCATTGAAGAATATTTTAAAAATAATAAGAGGTAAACTAGAGAGGAATGGTATATTAACGACAAAAACCCACTAAATGTATTAGCTATCATAGAGCTACTAACACTTTGCACGGATAACACTTATTTTCAACCAGATAGTGATTTCTATAAGCAAAATTTCGGATTAGCCATGGGCTCATCCTTATCTCCATTATTAGCAGATTTAATCATGGAGGATTTCGAACAAAACATTGTGCACCAACAAGACAAACAACCCACAGTATGATGGCTATATTTAGAGGATGTGTTCTTCATTTGGCCTCAAGGACGATAAGCATTGAATATATTACTGATAGAAGAATCATAAAATTCACCATAGAAAAACGAAACAACAATTCACTTCCTTTTCTACATGTGTTTATCACAAAAGAAGATACAAGATATACAACCAAAGTTTACAGAAAAACCAACGCACATTAACAGATATTTTCAAAGTACTATATGATAGAGCCTGAAGTACCTGCTCTAAAAATAATTAAAAATAAAAAAAACAGGAAGAAAAAAACTACTAAGAAAGGTTTTGTCAAAAAAATTATATATTGTCATTTATAAACAAGAAATTGCACAAGACAGATCAAATAACTTTTCTATAAAATACCCTTTAATAAAGGCTTGACTTTGGGAAAACCTTCGATAAAATATAACACAGGTGGTTTGCAGACATATTACGGAACACAGAAATAGATGATCAGGATGTGAGATTCATTACAAATTCATACCGATACCAGAAAGTCATCATAAGAGTAGACTAACAAAAATCTAAAGAGACACCTATACGAAGAGGAGTATGACAAGGGTGTGTACTATTCCCCTTACGTTTTACAATGTATCACGAAGAGATGTTCAAAGACGCAATATAATGCATCAATGAAGGCATAACAATGACGGTACAGTACTCCCTAAGGACAGCAGAGAAGGGCTGCAAATTTTGGTTGATCGCACTACGCAATATTGTCAGAGATACAGAATGACTTTGAACACAAAAAAATCATGATTGTCCGTAATAACAAGATTACAGACAAGACAAATGTTATGTTAAAGGAAAGCTTTAGACGAAATACTCAGTACAAAGATTATTTTCCAAACTCAAAGCAGGCAAATACCTTCAAGTACAAGGTAAGTAAGGTAATTAAATAAAAAAAATAAATAAACCGTAACCATTATGTTGTTATACATTTCCTAGTATTTTTAAAATAATATTTTTCGAGATTTAATAAAACCTCAAAAAACTGTCAACGGTTTAAACGAATATTTCAAAGTTTCTCTTTATAAAATTAATTTTCATATGTTTGCAGATAATGTTCATATGTGGACCAGTGCACTGGAAAAAGGTAGAATTCGGTGGAGTAACAAAAATGCATTATTAATAACATTAAAATCAGATGTTTAAAAAGGCAAAATAGTTTTTCGATTTTCATTCACTTATCGATCTATCGACAACACTTTTTGTGGTTCTTACTTCTAACAGTAATTAGGTGCAGTTCAATTTTATTAAGTGGCCAGGTCCGGCTTCAGATCTATGGTGCACCAATATACGTAAGATCTCAGCGGGGAAAATGGATGAACCGGAATCAGGCTACTTCTTAAATATTCTCCCACTAAGTAACATATATCTTACTCCAGTGCATTAAACAGTTTCCAAACACCCTTTAAAAGACCAAGGTATTATACTTTCATCCTTAATAGGAATAAAGTTTTTGGAATATGTAAATAGCTGTTGGATCAATAAGTACAGCCAATAAATGTTCTTTGGAAACTCCAAAATAGGCTAACACGCATCTGCATCTACCTCTCCTATAAATATGTAGTTGATCAATTTTCTATAGCTCCCAGGAAATATATAAATATTGATGGTAACAGAATTGAAGTAAAGAAGACCCCTGTCCAGAGTGGACTAATATATCGAATGTATGTCTACTATACCTATTTGCATAAATTGAAGAGCACTTAAAAACAATGGTATTAGAATTCCACCTCCAACATAACGTTACTACGGTAGGCACGCGATGGACCCACGAATACAGCCACGTAAAATCAGTTTAGGGTGGAATGGTTTATAAGTCCTTTAGGAAAGGCATCAATTCCTGACTCATTTTTAATCTAATTCGACATATGCAGCATATCGACTATCATTTCAGAGATGTGTTTTAAAACTGCTCCAAGATGCAAGATGTCGGACATTCACGTTATGACTCTCCTTCTTTAGCATTCAGCAGTTCATTAATCAAAGGAAACTGACCACAAGGGTTTATTACATTATAACTCTACCAATTAAAGAATTAATAATCAGCTGCAAGACACAACCACGAAACCAATACAAGACAGATACCGAAACATGAATAGAACAAATCCCAATACCATACAAAAACACAAATTAACATCAGCTACAAAGGACCAAACCACTTCCTCACAAACAAAAAATGAATTACAATTTCGAATTCAATCCAAAAATTTTCCAATATAATTTCCTTAGTGATTGAAAGCGATAGAAAAACCACTGAAGTTACTCATGCTATTAAAAGACAAATCTCCTCTCCTGAAATCCTTGAAAATGAACTACCTCCTCTCGATACTCAAAAACCTAAGAAAAAGCCTAAAAACCAAGAAGATATTCCAAATATTCTAAATCAAATTAAAGAAAAAATTGAAAATACAAACCCTTCCTTTACACTTACTTTTCATGAAATATGTGATTTTCTGGCAAATTTCCTTCACTCAAAACATTCTTAACTGATAGTTAAAAATTATTCAAATGAAACTTTATATATTCTCAAATACAAAATAAAACTTGATAAGACTACAAAATAAAAACAATCACAAAATATCACCAGATTGAAGAAGAAACTGCTTCTCAATAGTCCTTCTTCTACTGACGAAATTGACTACTAATCAATTTCTCAACAATAAATAGTTAACACATAAATAGTAAACACTTAAATAGTAAATAGTTAAATAGTAAATAGTTAATGGCCAGCACATTCATATTACAGTGGAACCTCAACGGTTATATTACACATATAGAATCCATCAAGCTTCTTATACACGAATATCTTATTTCAGTCATATGCCTAGAAGATGCCATTTTAAGCACCAAAATGTGACATTAAAAAATTATGTTCCTTTTCTAAGAAACCGAGTTAGTTGCAGATCACTCAAGCGGCGGAACAGCAATTTTCGTAAGGGATGACATAGAGTCAACTGAAATACAACTGCAAACAAATCTCGAAATAATTGCAGTGTCAGTCACCCACAAAATGAAAATCAATATTTGCAATGTATACTTACCATATCCTACTGATTTAGACATAACTGAAGTAAGCAATGTTTTAAACCAAATTCCACACCCAAAAATAATATTAAGCGATTTTTACTGTCACACATTACTTGGGGAAGTAACAAAACCGACCAATGTGGCAATCTCTTAACTAATCTCATTGATGATTGTCGCTAGCTCCTTTATTATACTGGGACACATTGGAGTATTTATATGATAGTGATCATTTCCCTATGACGATAACCATAAACACTAATGAGAAATCAACTTTTCCAATTCACCAGACATGGAAAATAAAGTCAGCTGACTGGGATTTGTATCGAACACTGACAGCAGAACAAACAAACAAATCTAATTTAACCAATAACGCAAACCAAAGTCTTGAAATATTTAATAACATTATTATTTCTGCAGCAACAATCGCAGTGGGAAAAACAAAATCGAGTCAAAGGCAGCCAGTTCCTTGGTGGAATAACGAAATTGCACAAGCACTCACTTTGTCTAAACACGCTTTTAACGTTTACAAGAAACATAAAACTATCGAAAACCTTTTAAAGTTTAAAAATCTCAGAGCTCAAAGCAGACAATTAATCAAAAAAGCAAAACGAGAAAGTTGGAAAAAATACGTTTCTTCAATAAATCCTTCCACTCCCTTAGGCAACATATGGAACAAAGTCCGCATAATAAAAGGAACAAAATACTTCCGAGGTATAGATACTCTATCATACATTAAACAAACGCATTTAAACAAAGAAGATATTCCAGAAATACTAGCAGATATATATGAACTTAATTCTAGTGATTCCAATTACACCCTACCTTTTTTAGAGCACAAAAAATTAACAGAGTCTTCAAATATACAAATCACAGAGAGCGGCAATTCAATAAACAAACCAGTAAGTTTCCAGGTATTCTAATCCTTAAATATAATACACTAAAAGACGATCCACATTTCTATCGTCTAATATTACTTACGTGTTGTACCTGCAAACTTTTAGAAAAAATCCTTAATTATCGTCTTAAACGGCATCTCGAAAACAATAACCTAATATTTATCAGACAAAGTGGATTTCGTACGGGTAGATCCACAACAGACAATCTAATAACACTTAAATCAAGTATACATGAATCCTTTCTGCACAACCAAAAACTTATTGCCGTATTTTTTGGCATAAGAAAAGCGTTTGACACAAAATGGAGACATCTCATACTAAAAACACTTCAAGAATGGGATGTTCAAGGGCATATGGTGTCCATATGTGGTCGCAGAAAACGGGTTTTATATTCTTTAGTGAGAAGACACGATATTTAATTTTTAGCAAAAGAAAAAATTATCCTAATGTTCAATTAACACTAAATGAAGTTGTCCCGAAACATGCAGAACAATTAAATTTCTTAGGACTTTCTTTTGAACGTAACTTATACTGGAAAAGCCACATAACTAATCTGCAACGTACTTGCCAATCCAGAATTAATCTACTAAAAATGTTGTCAAATACCTCTTGGGGGGCAGATACAACAACCTTACTTACTCTATACAGATCACTAATACGAAGTAAACTAGACTACGGCTGTTTATGCTACGATACTGCTAACAAAACATCTTTAAAAAAAACTTGACTACATTCAAAATATGTGCTTGAGATTATTTTAG
Source organism: Diabrotica balteata (assembly GCA_918026665.1). Lineage (NCBI taxonomy): Eukaryota > Metazoa > Arthropoda > Insecta > Coleoptera > Chrysomelidae > Diabrotica > Diabrotica balteata. The sequence goes on from OU898285.1 coordinate 63,717,232, forward strand.
GTGCCACACGAACTAGTCCAGTAAGTATCTTCTCAAGATTAAAAAAGAGCTATCTTATCTACAGACTCATCAAAAAGATATTTGCTTCATCTGGGGACCTTCCCATATAGTTAGAATATAATAAGTGGTAATAAGGAAGTGGACTCTCTGGCAAGCAATGCAAAAACCGACCAAAGTATTGAGACCATTAATGAAATGACTTGGACTGATCACAAAGTAAATATCAAAGCCCACATATACAGAGCATGGCAAACTACTTGGGATCATACTGCCAACATATTCCGGAATATCTAAATCAAGTAGGGACCAAACTCATCTTACCAAGTAATAGAAAAGACCAAGTCATCATCAACCGACTCCGAATAGGGCATACTTTCCTTACCCACAAGCAAACCTTCAACCAGGAGGCTGCTCCGATGTGTACCAAGTGCAACACTCAGTTGTCAGTGAAACATATAATTGTCGAGTGTCCAGTGTACCAGAATGAAAGAATCGCGTGTGCCCTTAGTGACAATTTAAAAAGTGTACCAACGTCAAACTTACAGTCTTTATTAAGTTATCTTAAAATGACTAAACTATATACCAGATTGTAAAAAAATATTTTTTTTATCTAACAATATGTATCTTACTGTTTGTGTATGTTGCCCTGGTAATAACCCTTAGTGGTTGATGCGGGTATATTTGTTTAAATAAAAAAAATATATTTTTCGAAAACAATTTTCCGAGTGGAAATCGAAACGTTAAACATAAGTTAAAAATAAAATTTTTATTACAATCATTTATGGCTTAACCCAATGAAACATAATATTTACCTTAGAACAATTTCAGATCCTTTGCATATAAATATAATATTTATACTTTTTATAACGATAAAGGTAAATAACTTGATGATGATGACTAAATGACAGGGTAAGTTTTGCATCAAGAACCAGAATACTAGACAGATAAAAGTTTTTATTCAAAAACATTCAAACCGATCACTATGTTAGTGTTGAAAAAATTATATTATGATAGATAGGTTAATTAAATATTTATTACATAAATAGTTAGTGTACATTATATTTTCTTGCTATAATAAATTAAAACAATTTAAGAGAAATTTAAGATATAGATTTCATGCTTGATATCTTTAATTCGGAAATAATCTTTAAGAAATCGTTCAGGTCTTCATATAGACATTTAAACATTCAGAGTATAGTTTTAGTTCTAAACATATTTAGAGTCAATGTGCAAAATGGAATATAAATCTAAAAATTGACGAAGGCAAAAACAATAGAAAAATAGATGAATAATATCTAAAGTAAACAATTTCTGTTAACAATACAATATATTGTTATATTTCTGAAAAAATACTTTGCAAATACTGAAGAACATTTCCTCTAACTTTCGTAAAGTACTCTTTATAGCTGTCTTTGTGGAAATACTTAATAATAATTTAATAGTTTGTCGATTTCTTATAAATTATGTCAACTACATTAAGTCAAAATATAGGACCAACAAATTTGGTGAATGCTCCGATTCAAGTTCACGTTAATACTGGACTAATTTTAGTTTTTTTAAGTACAAAAACGGTATCTAAGAACATATAAAAAATTATTAAAGATGATACTTCACTATATTATCTAACTAAATATGAAGAAAGCTCTGTAAAAATCACAAATAAAATGTAAATGATGCTGAAAAAAAATATATTTTATATACTCGCGTGACAGATAAGGCTTAGCTCGGTATATATGTTTAAAAGCTTCATAAACTTTATATAGAAAATGTTATTTTTTAGAGACAGCCTTGAACTAACTGAAAATTCTACCAGTGGAGGCAAGTGCTTAATATTTATTTTCTAATGGAAACTGGAAGTGGGTTAATAGCGACGGAATAATTTACACGCAAAGTGTGCAATTACATGCAGTCAACAGGGTCCATAATAGTAATCATGGTCCACACGACTTCAATATCAGAAAATGTAAATAAACTTTAAGTATCTACGATAAGAAGAGCTACCTATGGAGCAGAGTATCAATGCACATTTTAGAAAAAAAAAGAGAGTGTGTGTTTGTCAAGACGATACACTATATTCATGGTTGATAGGCCGTAGCTTAGAATTATTTCTTTCTGAAGATTTTCGCTGTTTATTATGGTAATCGTTTGAGTGGTGCATTGAGTTCATTAGTCGCAGTTATTTATTTTGACGTAGTTTCACAGTTTACTATAGTACTAGTTGGTAAAGCATCAGATGCATGGTTAATATACACTTCGAACACATGTTTCTACAAGCCGTAGAAGATGTGAAGGAAATCATGGTAAACGAAGAAAAATCAGATTTTCACTCTTGTTTAGACTATAATATATATATATATATATATATATATATATATATATATTATATATATATATATATATATTATATATATATATATATATATATATATATATATATATATATATATGTATTTATATAAAATATAAAAATATAATACCAAATATAATATATTACTCAGCAGAGCGTCTTGCTCAAATCTTGCACGGTGAGTCTTGTTCTTGCTCAAATCTTGCGCGGTTAGTCTTGATCTTGGTCTTGCTAAAATTAGGTAGTCTTGGTTTTGATCTTGCGAATACGCAAGAACAAGACCATGACGGATTTTTGGGCAACACTAATGTATATAAATCTTTAGTTAGATCCAATATCGATTATGGTGCGTTAGTTTATTCCTGATGCAAAGCATCAGTATTGAACACCTTAGAAACTGTTCAACACGCAGCTCTACTAATAGCTACAAACGAAATTTAAACGACACCAGTTAAATATTTATAATGTCTGACAGGAGAACCATCCTTAAGTTTACGATACAAATATTTTTGTCTCTCATATACGTGCAAAATAGCTAGGAATAAAGAGCATCCTACTTACACCAGTACGTTCACAGATCGATTTCATGATCGATTTTCCATCTTTGCAGTAATGAATCCATGGTGCAATGGTGCAAAGATTTTCCATTTTTGCACCATTTTATGAAAGAGTTATAAGAAACCTTTGTGACCTACATCTTCAATTTCCTGACGTTTTCCAATTAGTTTCTTCCCTAACTTCTCTACCTTGGTTAATACCAGTTCTAAAAATTAATACCAGTCTTCGTATGTACAAAAGAGTGAGACCTTAACAGACGTTCTCTACATTGGTTAATACCAATTCCAAAAATTAATACCAATCTTCGTATGTACAAATAATTGAGACCTTAACAGACCTGATGAAACAGTCATTTTTAAAAGAAATGGAAGCTTCTATCACTATAAGATGCATCAAAAACATCAGATACGTCCTTAAAATTTAAATTTAAATCCATTACACTGTAGAGTTTTATCGTCATCATCATCAATGGCGCTACAACTCTTCGTGAGTCTTCGCTGCGTTTACTATTGCCTTCCATGTTTGTCAGTCCTGTGCCAGTAATTCCCATTGTCGCACTTCCATTTTCTCTAGATCTTCTTTGACTGCATCTTTCCACCTTTTTCTAGGCCGCCCTACAGACCTTCTTCCATCTGGCCTTTCCCAGAACACATTGTTTATAAGGCGATTGTCGTTACTGCGTATCACATGCCCTGCCCATCTGAGTCTATTGGCCTTTATATATCTGACTAGATTTTCTTTTCCGAATAGAGACTCTAGCTCGTTATTGTATCTGCCCCTCCATTCGTTTGTCACGCTGTCTCTGCAAGGGCCATATATCATTCATTCATTCATTTTTGACTTCATTAGATGTTGCACTGCAAAGAAAGATCTGTTTCCTGCCATTATTCTCGTTTCAACTTCTCGCTCTAATTTGTTGTCATTTGTGATTGTTGCTCCTAGATATTTAAATTCTTTCACCACTTCGAAGTTGTGATCATTTATAGTAATGTTTTGCCTTTACGCCGTCGTTCTTGTTTTGAGACGACCATGTATTTTGTTTTGTCTTAATTTATTTTTAGAACGATGTCTAATGCAGCTTTTTCAAAGCTCGAGAAAATAGATGTAAAGTTGTATGCAATATTACAAGCACTTATCCATATAAAAGAGTCGAAACAGTCACTGTCTCTCATAATTACTGAATTACTAAGCTAGCTTTACACTATCAAACATTTATATAGCAATAATCCTTACAGGTGAAATTAGAAATAGCCAACCTAAACGAAACAAAGATCACCGTCGACTTTATATTTGTACCATTACATTCAGGTATGCAAGGAAATGAAGAAGCAGACCAACTAGTCTGCTCATCCTTCAGCCAGGACTCCACTCACATTAACGAGGTTTGTTCTTATGATTTGATATCTGAAATCAAGTCTAAAGTGTTGAGTATGTAGCAAATCATGTGAAGTGCTTCATAAAACACAGTCAAAGAAATTAAACAATTAGTGAAACCAACATCGAACAGACCACACCAACTGAAAATAATGCCATTGCTGCTGGACAGAATAACTTCATTCATAAACACCTCTTTACACGAACTGAGTCACCAATATGCAGAAATTGCCGCTAACGTTGTCAATAACCCCTATGGTTTCAGCGAACTAATAAATGTTATGTATGGTCCTATACAGGTTAGACGCTTGGACTCTGAAAGCGGAATCCGTAAAAAATTAGAGGCATTCGAAATGTGGCTATTTAAGCGTGGTCTTAAAATGTCTTGCACAACAAAAGTCTCAAACGAAGAAGTGTTAAGACGAATTGGACATGGCAGAAAGCTTATTAACAAAATTAAAATATAAAAGACATCGTATCTGGGCCACATACTTCGAAACGATTAATACTCTCTTTTGCACGTCATTATGTAAGGAAGAATAAAGGGAAGAAAAGGGTTAAAAAGAGAGAAGAAATCTTGGCTGAGAAATAGAAGAGATTGGACTAACCTCAGTGTTGAACAGATATTTCACATTGGAAAAGAAAGGGAAGCGTTTAAAGAAGTGATAGCCAACCTTTGTTAGAAGACGGCACAATAAGAAGAAGATAATTGTGAGGTTAAGACAAACTAACACTAGAAATTTTAAGGAATCATAGAAAACTAGGCTTAAATTCAGGTTGATCCTGGATGCCTTTTGGATATGTTACCAATATCCTTTGTATTTTCAAATATTTCAATTTTTTTTAATTTATTTACGCTGTAACCACAAGGGTTATTATCGACCTAAAAAATATAATACAGGTAAAGTTAGAAAAAATTATATAAATTGATACCGTCCTGAGTCTTTAAGATAACTTATACAAGATAACTTGTTATGTTTGTTCGTTTCTAAGGTTTCCTTTATATTATTTGGGATTGTGTGGATCTTTCTTGATGCTTAATATGTTTTGCACTGAAATAATATATGTTTCACGGAGAGTGTTACTTGACAATTTTCACACATTGGTGGCACAGTTCGCGTAAAGAGGTGTTTATATGTAAAGTTACTGTGTCCTTGCAAACGTGTTATTCTCACTTGGTCGTGTCTATTCGCTGTGGGTTGGAGCCACGGTTTAACTTATTGTTTGATTTCCTTAGTTTATTTTGTGATGACTCCACTTATTTTGCCACGCACTAACACTTTACATTTTTTTTCTGGCTTAAAGTCAACTGAAGAAACCTAATCAATAAGGATGGAGTCCTGGCTGAAGGATGCTAAGCGGGCTAGTTCATCTGCTTCTTCATTTCCTTGCATATCTGAATGTAATGGTACAAACATGAAGTCAACAGTGATCTTATTATTATTTAGAATCTCTATTTCTGATTGGATATGTGAGGCAATTGGATTATTGGTATATAAACGTCTGATAGTGTGAAGTGAGCTTAGTGAATCGGTTATTATGAGAGACGGCGACTGTTTCGATTCTTTTATGTTCATAAGTGCTTGTAATATTGCAAACAACTCTGCAGTGTATGACAAAGTAATGGGATTGAATTTAAATTTTAAGGATGTATTGGGTGTGAGGATGGCTATACCAACACCGTTTGAAGATTTGGATGCGTCAGTGTATATCTTATAGTGATTTTTATGTTTCCATTTCTATTAAGAATGATTGTTTGGTCAGGTCTGTTATAGTCTCACTTTTTTATAAATACTAAGGTTAGTATTAATCTTGGGAATTGGCATTAACCAAGGTGGAGAAGTTAGGAAATTTGTTGGGAGAATTTCAGGAAATTCAAGATGTAGGTCATGAAGGTTTCTTCTAACTCTTTCGTAAAATGGTGGATCTAGTCTTGTTGTAGAGAAAGTGAAATCGATCTGTGAATGTATAGGTATAAATAGGGTGTTCTCTATTACTAGCTATTTTAGAAGCATATGAGAGAGAAATGGATTTCCATCGAAAACTTAGGAAGTTATTTCAACATTTGATAGATCTACATTTAAAAGTGTAATATAGAATATATTACCTTAAAAATAGCCTGCAGAGTACGGCGCTGGAGATCGGTAAAAACTAGTCTCGGTTTCTTCGGGGTAGGCAACTGTTCCGTATTGCTGGCAGGGTCCTCTTTCCGTTTGCAGCCTAAAAAATAAATCACTATTCTTTTTATACTCTTGGAAATGTTATCAAAGTTCTTATCTTATATTACTCGTTAAAATACATTATAATTTATTCTAGTTATTAAACTATTATGAATTCCTAGATTAGTTTTTTTTTTAAATATTTTTTAGCTTTTAGTATTTAGTTTGGACATTAATAAAAAGAGCTGTTCTAACTGATAACTAAATATGACTTAGCACTAAATGATAATGTTACCAATTTTTTTATTTTTCTGTTGGTAACATCATTATTTACCAACATTATAAAAGCATCATCCTCATCATCCCTATCATTGCACCTGCTAATAATTATCCTAAACAAACTTTGCATATTCGCATCTTCTTTAATATTAAACTAAAACAAAAATCTAAAGAATTTAACGGATACTGTTACTACTAAATTTTTCGTGATGGGAGGGAATATAATAGTCAAAGTATAAGATTTTACCTATTAAATTTCTCTATTGAGACGTTCATAAACAGTTGCTGCCAACGTTATTTTGTTGATAAATACTGAAAGCTAAAAAACAGATAATAGCCATTTGATTTTTTTATAAACGGATTCACAATCTCAATATAAAATAATAAAAATACATACATAATCTTGAAAATCACTGTAATAGGGGGCAATAGAAAATATGGTTTTATTTCAACGGTTATTTAGCCAGCGGAAAACACAAAAATGCAAAAAAAAAATAATTATTAAAAGACAAAATTAATTATTGGATATATACAGAAAAAATGTGGAGTGTCTACACGATTACAATGAAAAACCGAAAAAAACCGTGTAAGGATTAATTGATATGAAAAAATCTGGAAAACCCAAAATAGTGTAATCAAATGGCCACATTGTATAAAAAAAACTTAAAAAAAGATACTTGTATGCTGTTTTAAGTGTTTTTTGGTAGACATGACTCCGTCTGTTTTTCAACCTGCCTCCAGTAAGTTGTCATTCCATCGTTTTCGTGGTCTTCTCATTTTGGAATCGTCTCTCACTGTCTTTTTTACTCTATTTGGTGTCATTCGGCTTATATAATCGTTCCATTCTACTCCTATATTTTGTACCCAGTCCTTAATGTTTCTCCTTGTTGCATCTACGTTGTATATCTGTACTTATAGCTCTGTCCCATAGCCTCTTACCATCAATTTTTCTAAAAGTTTTTTCTGCTGTTTCTAACATTTTTTTGTCCTCTCTGTGTCAGGTCATGTTTCTACGCGTATATCAGCATTGGTCTGATGACTGTTTTATAAATCCTGCCTTTCATTTTTTCCCGATATTTTTATTTCTCCATATTGTTTCATTCAGGCAACCTGCGGCTCTGTTTGCTCTGTCACTTGATCTTCCACTTATTTTTCGAGCTTTCCGTATCTAGATAGTGTGATGCCTAGATGTTTAAACTCTGTAATTTGTTCTATTATCTGACGTTTTAGTTCCAATTTACATCTTACTAAATTTGCTGTGATAACCATGCATTTTGTCTATTTTGGGGAAATTAACATGTTTAATTTTCTAGCGGTTATATTAACTTAATGCAGCATGCGTTGTAAATCATCTTTACTTCGAGAGACTAATATTGCGTCGTCTGCAAAGCAGATTATTTTAATTTGTCTTTCTCGTATTTTGCATGATTTTTTAGTTCTTACTTTTTTTATTATTTCATCCATGATCAAATTAAACAATAGAGCACTGAGGGAATCTACCTATCTTATCCCATTGCTAGCTTTAATTGGGTCAGGTATATCTTCTTTTACTTTTACTTTTATTCTTATTATGGTAGATATTTTAGATCGTTCTGATTTATTCCTAGAGTTATCTCTCTTGCGTACAATAAGTGGATAACATCCTTTAATTTGACCTTGTCAAATGCCTGCTTAAAATCCAGGAAACACATATGCTAGTTTATCGTTTTCTAACGATTTCTCTTGCACTTGCCTCATCATAGACACAACATCGGTGCATGATCTATGTGCATTCAGTTTATTGTTTATCACTTTGGTTGTTAATTTTATTGTTGTGTTTGATAAATTAATTCTTGGCAACCTAAAGTAGTTTATCATTCACTACAATATTGGAATAGTTGTTTCAAATGCTTTGGATAAACTAAGGTGAATACTCTATCATTAACGAATACAATATGTGCTATATTTTGACAGTACCAATTATTTCATTTAATTACTAAAATAGTTGCCATCAGTCAAATTGTTCCTTTTCCTCAGGCTAGATTCCCCTGTAGATTGCCTACAAGATTTTCCTTATAATTTTACGTAAGTATAATTAACAGATACTTGTTTGATGTAAGCAAGGCCGAACTGGCTCAAAAAAGGGGCCAACTTTATCTCTAAACTGAATGCGCCAGATCCCCTCTCCTAAACTTTCGAATTAAAGTTTTTTGGAATCCTAATGCATGTAAAGTAAATCAATTTTTTAAGTTTCTTTTAATTTAAAACCATAAACTTTAATGTCAGCCAAGGCGAGGGTTTCTCGCCTTATACTCCGTTGTACTCTTTTGTACTGCCTGGATACTCCAATACATATTTCTAAGGTGTGAGTAATTTTTGAACTATCTCTAGAGAAGAATCTAATTGTTCAAAAAAATTGAGAAAAATTGTTGGTAGTCAGTAGAACTCCCTTTCTAAATTTATTTAGATTTTTCACTAAATTAATAGTTGAAAATAGGAGTTTTTTATGTTTCTATATATGAATCTACTCTTTTAAAAGTTAGGTTAGGTTAGTTTAAAAGAAGTTTCAGAACTTGCTTTATAAGCTTTTAGAGCTAATTTACTTATATTCATAGCTTTGTTTGTATGCGCTTCTAAATGTTTATAATAATTACATAATAGAAATGTTATTTCTAACGAGTTTCCATGAATTACTACAGGATCGTCAAAACTGTACGCATTTTCCACTTGTTCCACTACAAGACCTTGTTTCCAATTTGCGTGCCATTTACTTTACTTACAGTCAACAATTGTTTTCTTCCTATAAAAAATATATGTGTTTATGGAATCTTTATGAGCATTTAACTTTTCATGCTTAAATTAAATGTCTAAATAGGTTAAAACCTTGATAAAACTTGATGAACCATAAGAAAATTCCAAGCAAATACTGCAGTACTTTTTTTTGCTGCTGGAGGCAAACTGCAGGATTTTTTCACTTCTATTGTAAGCCAGTGACGATTTAATTTTTTACCATCCTCCAAATAAAAAAAAACACAAGCAACAATGCTCAGTATTGCATTCGTTTTGAATACAAAAGATGGAATTCAAAAAAAGTCATTTGTCTAACACACGAGGTTTTTTGAAGTAATTTTGGGAATTCGGCTCATCAACAAGTATTTCTCCGTTTCTCCTTTTCCTTCATTCGCTTCTTCCTCTCTGCACCGTTTTCTTTCTCTATTGCTTCGAGATCTTTATTTAAAACAAAGAAAAAATTACTAGTATTCATATTTTGATAAATATTTTCTTTTAAGGGGGATATTTCTTTGGAAAGTCTGCTCGATCAAAGTGCGAAATCGGGAGCAAGTTAAAAAAATTAGAGGAACGGTAGCTGTATTATCTTTAAATAATAGTTTTAAAAAATTTTTACGGATAGATGTTAACAAAGCACTGACCTTTAGGCCATTTGGCCGATCTTTGTGCAAGTATATTTAATCTAATAGAAAAAAATGTAAAAATACTCACTGCCTCGTTGAGGTATCTGTGCAGCTGTAAAAGGAAAAATAAATTAATACGATGTAAAGACACCTTATATTTTATATTTATACATAAAATGAAAGATTATTAAAACGGTAATATACGCGACAATTTTTGCCAAGTAGCGCTGCCAAAATTTGAAAACCAATTTTTGCAGATTGATTTTTCAAAAAACATGGGGCATGCATGTCTTAATGCTAGTTTTACATTTTTATTTAATCTAAATGCCATGATAAAATGTCATAGTTTATTCTCGGTGTCAATAACAAAAATCCACTATTAAAATATGTATATCTCTGTTTATTCAATCCTTAGACACGATGGACAGTACCAAACACAACTTAACTATCTACATATGTTTGGACAGTCTGGATCAGTTCTAAATTTGTCAAGTCGTTTAACAATTAGACCAAATATTAATGTATCTTAAAATTTATAAATCTAGACTGACAGATTGTTACCAAATCCAGATTTGCCAGATCAGGGTTTAGCATGGCATTTTAATTCCTCCAAATTTTGACATGCAACAACACCTGTATTTGTCCGATAATACGATCGTTTTACGAAAAAGTAACTATTATTTTAGAATTTATCCACTGGGTAGCGGTATTATAAAAGTAGTACTTTTGTCAAAGATTAAGACCAGTCTCTTCATTATGTACCGTATTATACATTTTGCAGTTTGTTAGTTTAAATTCCAAATAATATTTTTATACATCTTTCTCTGATGTATCTACCTATACCTTATCTCTTTTTTTGTGAGACGTTCTTGTTTTCTCACACCTTTCTGTTGTATATCTTGTTTAGAAATACTGATTTCGTCTCTTTAATGCTCTTGAATTAAAGGTTTTATATCTTAAGTCGTATGTCTGCTGGAATAGTAGTTTAGGCTCCATTATTTCGTGCTTTTGATTAGAAAAACGATAAAATTGAACAGAAGAAACACATAGTGATAACAAACAGTTTTCTGGTAGAGAGTTATATATTCTCGCACATATATAAATGAAATTAAACTACAATAGATTCAAATCCATTCGATTTATACATATAAATAAAATAAAAAATTAGGTAGTATCAAGAAAGAATATAACGCCTATAATATAACTCAGTCGTTATAAACAAAAAATAAGAAAGCCATCATTAAAAGATACAGGAATAAACGAATGATACAAGTTAACAGACCATGTACAGCTACAAAGACAATGAATTTTGTTTCGAACCACACATTTATTTCCAAATATTTTTCTTTCTATTTATGATTTTTAAAATAATTATACATATTTATGTATTATAGTCACTTCGTTAGCATATCGGCCCTAGTCTTCAAAATGTTTAGTGTTTTCTGTGAACTCGATGTTGAATCAGTTGACATGTTAAACCAAAGCGTTGCGTGAATAGATCAGCACAGTACTTGAAAGGTAAATTGTTCTGTTTACGTTAGTATAAGTAGGGACTGGGAAGTAGTCGGTCCTGCTAGGACCCTTCAAAATATTTTATATCTCCAGTGTTCTATTTTGTTTACCTTAAAGGTATAACAACTTCTTAACGTATCGTAAATTCAGAGCCAGTGTATGCTTTCTTTGTAAAAATTCTTCTTTTCTCAACAAAAATTTATTTTCAATCAATATTGTCTTGATATTACAGATTTTACTTAATTTGCTGAATTTTCTCCTAAAATGTAGGCTAGAGTAATATCTTTCAAAAGTGCAGGTCTATCTAATTATTTATAGATGCAACACACTCCAATATAAAATATTGAGTATTAGAATAACAAAAGCCTTACAGAAATAACAGAGACCCTAACTAATATACTCAATATTTTTTCTTATGGGTGTCTTACTATAACAAAAAGGTACTTTTTCGTAAATACATGCAAAATGCGCGGAACATCAATAGAAACAGACAATTAGTATGAAACTCACAAGCAAGATGTAGAAGGTGTTTTTCTTCTTTTGGCGTTGACTGCCCTCACGTTTACATTGCGCGTCTGGCAGTCTGCAATGAAACAAGAGAGAAGTCAACAAGGTAATACAAATGAAAAAATTCTCATAAAAACAGGCATAAGAATATACGTTCGGGGTTCTTTTTAAAGCAGAGCTATTCTTACTCAGTAAGTCATCAACAAAAAACATCTACTTTGTCTTCGGTTGTTAGTCATATGATGCTATATAAAATAACATAGGTGAGAAGATTGTATTTTAATCGGTCATATAGTAGAAGAGAATGAATTTTTTAAGGGAAACTAATATAATTGGGAAGGTCGTGTAGCTTTTAAATTTTATTTACAGTTCTTTAAAATATATTCAAATATAGTGTAATTTCTTACTTGTACGAACTCATTACTTTATAGCATCTCATTAAATTATCAGATCTTCCGAGATATAGCAAACTGGCATCCTTTGAAGACCCGTAAACTGATCACCGTATATAGGTAAACTCATCAACAGCATTTTTGTTTCAAGGCGCTGGTTTCTAATGCGGAATATTCCATTTTACCTGTTACACTCCTTGTTTACGTGGTAATGTATTAAATTCAGCAATTAATTTAAGTAACGTGCTTTAAAATTTAACTCATATATTGTGTGTCTCACGGTGAGTAGCTCATTAGATGTATCTGCCAATCTAAACGGATTTGAGATCTGAAAATTCATCTGCCTAGGTTTTCGATAGTGAACTTTTTCATGAAAATATTTAGGAGTATGCGTTTTGGTTATATCGGAAGTAGTCTCAAACTTCGTTATTTGATTTGAATTTACATTTTTCAAGTTCTTATTAAATTCTAGGGTAGTTCTCAGCGGTTTGTAAGTATTTACAAATTGGTCGGTTGGTCTTTACCTTCCACGAGGTGCATGTAGGTCAGTGATCAGTTTGCGAATCTCTCCAGGTCTGTTTTAAAAGTATGGTTTTTTGCGGTGCTCAGTTTGTACTATCTACTAGTGCATTTATGCTCATTTGTGATGAGTTTACATGTATCCGATACTTCAACAGACGAAAACTCAAGAATCAAGTTGTTTTTTTAATTTGTACTTAAAGTTTAGTCATATATAATTAAAATTTTTCATCAAAATATGTATTAAGCAAAATAAATAACTTTTATCTTACGTATTAATATAATTACGTCAGGATTTTGTTGTGATATCATTCTTAAGCCGGGTCCAGACTATGTAACAAAACATGTTAAATAACAAAGTTTTGTAACTTGTTACAGAATTTTAAATAAAAAAGTTATAAAACACAGTGTTGTATAACATTTTTCTGGTTATATAGCAAGTTTTATGTTATCCAACAGTTGTCGGTAAACATCAAAGAAAGTTATAAAACATTGTTGTAAAACCGCATCGTGACTGATCTACACTTAAAAACATGTTATTGAAACATTTCTTTGGCATAGTACGCGAGCAGAAACCATCGCGTCGGAGTCATATCGCCCTGTTCATTCTGATTCTTGAGTGATTTTGCTAAATTTTTCTTTGCTCTGTTCACGTGGGGTTATTTCTTATTTACGCGATGGAATGGTCGAAAGAACTGACTACTCATTTAATTGAGCTATTTCGTTAACAACGAGTATTATGGGATCATACATTCATGGATTTTAAAAACCTAAATAAAAAACACGATGCATGGACTGAAATAGCCGGAGAAGTGAAAGCAGATACAAGCGAAGTTGAACAAAAAATCTACGTATGACGCCATTTTATATACTGTCTAACCTACCAGACATCTAGCTAAAAGTTATGCGCATTTTGTTGTGTTGTTTTTAGTTATATAGTCTGGATGCTATGTTATATTATAACAAGTTACAAAACAAAGTTGTAAAACAAATTTGTTGTACAACTTTTTTATTTAACATGTTTTGTTACATAGTCTGGACCCGGCTTTATAATTTGCCATTTTACTCAATTCTCTTTACCTATTAAAAATACACATTGTTAAAAATATATAATATTTATTTAAAATGTTATGCTAAAATACTCCGTTGAAGTTGACCCAAAAATTAGGAGTGAGATTATAAAAAATCGCAAAATGAGTACGAATGCTTCGACTACCATTATAAATGAAATACAAAAAGTCTCTATCAATCCCACATTTGCATAAAAACGTTATTTAAGATCAAAGGTCGCAAATATGCAATTTTTTGCATTTTCAGCCAAATAGTAGGTTTTACCATAAAAATACATTAGACAAAAAATCTAGATCATGCAAGTATTTATAAAAATTGTGTTCATACTTTTTCGTTTCGAAGATATAACGATTAAAAAAATTGAAAAACCTTTGTTCTTCATAATATGCCTAAGTGTGCCGCATACGTACGAGTAGTCGTTGTAGCTGTAATACAAGTAAAACTATTTTTTATCGCAGTGTATAACTTAATTTTTATGATTATGGAATTGAATAGTAGAAAAGCTTTTTGCCCACACCAAGCGGTATACCTCATACCAACCTCATACAGTAACCATACCTTATCAAGAATCCAAAAATCGAAGAGGAAATTAAATAAGGATGGGCACATTACACAAACGTTGTATATGATGTCCTTAAAGAAAATCATTATCACATTATCAAAATACCTCAAAATACATCAAAATACTTAAGCTGTAATACCTGGACATGTTATGCTTGGGAAAGGATACTACATGCTTTAATTGATTATTTAAAGGACCTTTCGGGGCATAGTTATTAGGACAATAGGCTGCGTAATTGAATGGAATGGTACGAATACACATCAATCGAATTATTGAGAGCAGCCGCATCTAAGATCAGAATAGCAACATTGGTTGCTAACCTCCTCCGCGAAGACGGTTCGTAAAGGAGAACTATGGTACATTTCATGAATTTGCGACTATTTTCTATTGTCTCTAAATTGTAGTAGTAAGTATTTATTTACTGATAAGGTATTAGTTTCTCCGAATGGTCAAAAAACCCAAGTACAGGCTATGATATATTCATATCTCATATAAATATCTTGTCCACTGCTGGACATAGATCTCCCTAATAATTTTTTGTCTGTTTCATGCCTCTTGCATTCAATTCCACGGCAACGTTTTAGATCGTCAGTCAAACGTGTACAAACTAAAATGAAATGTAATTCGGCAGCTCACGTGGCAAGAATGACAGATAACAGACGGACAAAGCGGATACTGGAATGGAGACCAAGAGATGATACCTACCGAAGCAAAGGTCGTTCACCAACACGTTTGACAATAAATATTTACGTTTATTTCTTACTTGGTAAAAAGTCTTAATTTCTTAATTTCTTACTTGGTAAAAAGGTAATAGCTAATCTTGTAATAAAAATTATTTTGCAGGTAAAGATAAAATAAAAATGTTTCAAAAATCTTAATCTTTATGTTTTATTTTCAGTGAATCTTCAACTGAAAGTGAAATTGTTACTGTAGATCGTGACATGAAGGCATTACTTGATGCAAGTACTAAAAAAACTGATAAAGTTTCTAAATTCCTGAAAAACTTGAAATCTGTAACAATTCATGTGCACTGTCTTAAAAACTATACAAGAAATAATTCTATTACTGCAGCTAAAAGATAACACGAAAAAGGCGAAGCTATTATATCTGAAATAAGTCCTCCTAAAAGAGCTTGGGAAGAAAATGCACTAGATTATCGCCATAAATTCTACAAACTAACTTTATTTTCATTCAAACAATATATTCTGGAAGTAGCTCGGACTCTCTCCAATGTTGAATTGCCATGAGACAAGGGTTCGTACGATATCAGCGAGGAGGCATCTGACGGATCGCTACTAGGACAATTTACTTGCACTCGACAGAAAGAAAAGAAGAAAAAGAAGTAGAATTATTTTATAAGTGCGAATCAGACGAATCATTTTCCAAATTTCTTAGAATCCATACCGCTTTAGATATTTCCAATAATACTGTTTGTTATATTATTTAATAATATTGAATTAAGAAGGGTCGCAATAGATCGTGGAATAGACCTACCGGGTAAACCAAGTTAAAAAACGTGCCAATCTCCGTCATAGTGCTTCGTGGGAAAAAAGTACACAGACAATTTTTATAGATATTTTTTTATGATAAAACTTTCCGTTTGACTGATAAACTCAAAAACCCAAATTTGCGACCTATGAGCTTGAATACTTTTTTATGTTTTCGATAGATTTTTTACATTTCATTTATGTTTTCCGAACAAGCGTACCAATTACTAGCTCTATGCGAATTTTTGTGACCTTAAATGTGTACCTTGATAGGGTTAGGAAGCATTCATCAAAAGAAAAAGAATGTAAAAGCATCTACCAGAAATAACCCAGAAGAGTATTTAAAAAATTCACAAAAAAACTTGACGTTTATGAAAATTTAGTAATATTAACATTTTTTTTAATAATTATTTATTTATATATATTTATTATTATTTACCAAATTGTACATTATAGTTTTATTTACAATTATTTTGTATCGATCACATTAAAAAAAAGAAATAACAATACGCGTATTATATTGTGATGATTCGCATATTTAATTAGCACATTGGCAATAATTAATTTAATAAATAAATAAATTATTAAAAAAACTATGGTAAAATAAATTACAAAATTTTAATAAATCTCAAGTATTAATTTGTTGGGAATTTCTCGCGAATGTACATATACGTGCTACCATTATAGTGCGCCGCGGCGCCTTAAACATCGCGTAGAGGCGATATTTATATCAATAAATAGAATAATAAACAATTAAAAACAACGGTCTAAAATGAAATAAGCCTCGATTACTCTTCAGAATATTGATATTGAATGTTTAAAATTCAATATAGGCATTTGGCAACCACAAAAATAATGATTGCATATGAGTTTTCAAGCCTCGAAATTGCGAATTTCCGCAGTTTTCAGATTTTAAATCGCTTATCACTCGAAAACTATCGACTATCGAAAACTATAGAGAAAAATGACTAAAGAAATTTTTGGTTTTAAAATAACATAATTTTGTTTATGTAAAAAAATTGTCTGTCCAAAAATTTCGCCCTGCATCCTTCTGATTTGTTTAAAGGGGACATATTTGAACAGTAATCCGTAAACAAACCGAACCCGGAACATTTTTCCTACGGGAGCTGCCTTACACCCTGCACTATGTATAATTTATCCTCTCACAAATCCAGATGCCGCTCGAAATGTGAGCATGTTTTTTCTTTTATTTTTTTTAGTTTTTTTTCATTTACCATTGAGTCCACTAATTTCTTTCTGTTTCTGCTTCTTAATGATTTTAATCTTCTCGGATTTTCTTAAACATATTTTTCATATTTTCGTAAACATAACTTCACTAACATAAGTTTTCAAAGTTCGTTTAACTTTTATTAAACAATATAATAAAAAAATTCAAGAAATTCAGTATTTTTCCTCGTTTTTTTTTTTTCATATATCTCAGCAACTATTGATTTTAGAACAATTTTCAACAGAAATAAAAGTTGCGATTAAATTCTACATAAGATAAATGTTTTCAAATTTTAAAATTATTATAATTAATGAAAAAATACTAAATCACAAAAAATAATTAAAATAAAACTTATGTTATGCTTATGTTCCATATGTCAGTACTGTGTTGCTGGTACTGACATGGGCTTTTATGGAACTGATACACGGGCTTTTAACAACAACATAGTCCACAAAATGCAAGTGACTCAGAGAGCTATGGAACGGAGAATGCTCAACATTAAACTCGCAAGCACATTAAGCGATCGCAAGTCCAATGAATAAATAAGAAGACGAACAAAAGTTACAGACGCAATCCAAAAGATTGCCATGTTAAAATGGAACTGGGCATGACACATAGGAAGAATGGAAGACAACCGTTGGACGAAGCGAATTATTGAATGGAGATTAAGAGTAAATAAGAGAATTAGATAGACTGACGACATCATGCCAATGGCTGGTCACGAATAGATGCAAAAAACAACAGAAATGAATGAACACACCTAAGGGAGGTTTACATCCGACAAAGGATGGAATAGCTGTTGATGATGATGATGACTTATGTTATACCTAAGATCTTTATATTTCGCGTAAGAATTATTTTTAATTATATTTAATCGTGGTTCTGAAATTGATTTCTGGTGGCATGTCTAATTTAAATATTATGATTATATGGGGTTAAGTCACAATTATTGATTGTAATGAAAATTACATTTTTAAATCGTTTTTGCTCAATAATTTTGCAGTCTTTTTTAGAGAAAGTTGCGTTCAAAACTGAAGTTTTCAGAAAAGTTCAGCAAAGACATATTGAAGAGCATTCAAACTTTCAAATCCATGTTGACGAATTTAAATTCTTTCCATGGGGGAGAGCCTAGGGACATATGTTAATAATTATTGAATCTTTGCCCATTTTTTTTCTTAAAGTCTATATTAAAAGTTCTTTAAAACACGCTTCTTCAAAAAATGTAATTGTTTGTTAGTTCTGGAGTTATGATCGATGACATTTGGGGGAGCCGAGAGCGCGGCCCTCCAGCCGACTTAAAATTGAAATAAAGGAATAAAATTCTATTTCTATTTCTAAAATTGTTGTTAAAATATATTAACGTAAAAGCGGCGTATTGTACGCAACGAATTGTAATAAAATTGGAATCGTATATTAAACAAAGCTTTACTTTAGTTTTTTGATATGAATTATACAAAGTAAATATAATTTGTAACATTGTTAGAATTGTTTGATTCCACTTTTGCTACAATTGCCTTTCTCTACATTGCTTATTAATTATTTAATGTTATAGTAGAATCCAGAATTATGGTAACTAAACGATTATAAAGCGTTGATAACTGTGAAATATTCGACTACACTGTGGTTAGAATTTATGCAACGTTATAACACCCTCTAGATGCCGATTAATCAAATGGAGATATATTATTGCCAGTTACCAGAGTTTCTATGGCTTGGCTGGAACTGTTTATTATATTATATAATTTTAGATATCATTTTTACCTTACATAAGTACAATTTAGAGGACTCGATTTAGTACAGTATTGATCATATCAGAAGAAATAATTAGGAAAGGTAATGTTAAACTAGGAACAAAATCGTCCCCTGTATTACGTATAAATTTCTTTTACAGTTTAACCTGGTGGAATCTCTACGCCTGTCAATTAGTTCAACTTAACAAGTTATTTGTCTTTCTGTCTCTCTCTTTCTCTCTATATCCCTCTCTTTGACTCTCTATTTGTTTTCCTCAAAAACATTTGTCTCAATACCAAAACGTAAAGTCTTGTAAGAAATCTAACAATACAAAAACTTAAAACTTTATTTCTGCAAAAAAGCAGAAAAAAAGCCGATGTTTTTAGATGCTGGTCAACTAACAAACGTATCTCCGAAATTAATAATTGGTGTTAAAAGTTAGATCTTTTGGACTAAAACAATGACGTAGGATATACACAAAAGATCTTTCTAGTTACAATGTAAAAAATGTAGCAAACCGACCGACCAAGATATTTATAAGCTGTTACTCTTTCGAGGATGGATTGATCATCTGGAAGAAGAACTTAAGATTTTAAGGGTCAGAAAATAGAGGGAAGTTGCTAGAAACCGACATCAGTTGCGACTTCTGTGTGAGCAGGCCAAGATTTCCAAAGGACTGTTAAGCCAATTAGGATGATGATGATGCTTTTAATAATCCTACTGATGAGGATGTCAAAAAAATTACAGAAATCGCTACCTATCTGTAACATAAGAACAAAATAAACGAAAATTTAATAAAAAAAATTTAACATGAAAAGAGAAAAAATACTTGTTCAGAGAATCGAGGCTAAAGAAATTAAAACTAAAATTGTAGATTACAAACAGAACCGTAACAGTTGAAAGAAAAAAAGAAACTTTCGCTAAATAAAACAGAGAGGAGAGAAAAGCGAAAGACACTTCAAGATATTTAATTTGGGAAAACATAATAAAACTGTTATAAAAAGAAAAAAATAATATTTTTTTATTAATGTTTATATTATTAATTCCTAAAGAGATTGTAAAACAAAAGCCTGAGAAAATAAAAAAAATCAGAATGAAAAGATTATGTATTTTACTACTTCTACTGTAACAAGAAATATATCTTACAAGTAGAATTATAGATTTATACAACATAAATAAATAAAAAATTAAATACACAGACGGAAAATCAACAGGGACAACAAATAATTGTATAAATAAAAGGACAACAAATAATTGTATAAATAAAAAAAAGAAAAGTAAAAAAGCGTAAACGTTAATCATAAAATAATGATTTTTAATTTAATTTTTAGAAGAAATTTCAGCAATTATAATCGTATACTGATATTTACATCAACCCTTGATGCCGCAAAATATTAATCCAGTTTAGTTCTATCAATAATGATTAGTTAATTAAACTTTAATTGACTTATACATACACTAATGATTTATGTCTGCCAGCAGATTTTCCTTAATTACGTTCTGTTATATATTTGCCAGTTTTAACACCATACATTTGTTAATAACAGAATTACGCTTTAAATGGTAATAATTTGATAAATGTTTTGGTAAACACAAGATATAGGTGGATTGTTTACACTTTGTTTTAATGTGTTTAATTGCCAACAGATTTAAAATATAATTGTATGTTTATACAGACAGGTGTATTCGAGTAATATCTTTATATTTCATGGTAATAAAATACAATTATAATTAAGAATATTTTATATTTTATCTGAAATTCAGTTTACTGTCAATATCGATATAAAATTCCAACTCTTTATTTATAATATATTGTTTTAAGCTATTTCTCGACATGTTGCGAACTTACAAAAATGTTGGTTTGGATGCGGTAACGTATATTATGGAAAGCTTTAAATGTAGCAACTTTTGTCCCTTATTTTTTGCAACTGAAGCAGTTCGTTAGTAAAGTGTCGAATATTGTTTGCCGTAAAGCATGGAGTCGGCAAGAGAAATGAAAGGGAAGAAGTTTTCACACTATTAAAACATTCATCTTGCAAATACATTCTTTAAGAAAAAATCGAACAGAAAATGGACTTGGGTAGCACCAAATGAAACCACTAAGAATGAAATTGCCCTTATTCTAACCAACAAAATTGCTACAGTAAAAGATGTCAGTGTAATAAATAAATTTCAAACAGGTAGTGACCATACACTAAGCAGAGCAAAAATTGTTCTAGATCTAAAACTAGAAAGACTAAAATTAATAACAAAATCAACAGTAACTGGTAAAAATATTAACAGTCTAAAAGAAAACTCAGACCACTACCAAATCGACAGCTCTCAATTATTGAAAATCATCGATTGATAGTGCAAAAAAAATCGGAGGCCTGCAGGAACAAAATGAACACAGGAAACTGTCTAATAAATCCAAAGTAATGCAAAAATAAAGAACTAAAATGAAAGTAAGTATCAATATAAATAAAATACAATACACAGAATTTTGTAAGACAAGGAAAAGTATAAGAAACTATAAGAAAGCAAGAAAAGCATTATTCGTTGGGAAGAAGCAAGTCGTGCTGACTCTAAAAAACGAAAATACCAGAATTACAGACAGAAATGAAATAATACAACTCGTGACTAAATTCTACAGCGAACTATACAAAGCCCCTGAAACACTTGAAGAAGCAATCAGTACCCAAGAAAATGTACCAGAAGTCCTTCCGGAAGAAGTA
The DNA here is from genome assembly GCA_918026665.1 of Diabrotica balteata. NCBI lineage: Eukaryota > Metazoa > Arthropoda > Insecta > Coleoptera > Chrysomelidae > Diabrotica > Diabrotica balteata. The sequence goes on from OU898285.1 coordinate 63,739,064, forward strand.
AAATCCACAGTTAGAAAAAAAAAGGCTGGAAAGTAGCTGGAATAAATAGTATAACAGTAGAACTGTTTAAATACTCTGACAAAAAAACCTGTAAAATCTTAGTAGGCATATTACGATATTACTGCCTTAGATTAAGATGCATACCAGACTACTGGAATACAGCAAACATAATTCTCATTCATAAGAAAGGTAGCAAATAGGATATCAAAAACTACAGATCCTTAAGTCTACTATAGCATATACAAGATTTTCACAACGATCATCAACAACAGATTAACAAATGCATTAGATGCACAGCCAAGAGAGCAAGCTGGCTTCAGAAGTGGATTCAGTAACCTGGATAATATCCATACGCTTCGAGAACTAATAAGTAGAGCTAAAGAATATGAAATACCGCTAGCAATAACCTTCATAGATTTGGAAAATACTTTCGATCTCATATATCCCAAGGCATTGACAAACCGTACATTGAGATTTTAACAAATATATACCGACAAAAAAAGCTAAGGTAAAATTTTGAGAACACTCCAGAATTTCCACTACCAGAGACGTCCGACAAGGAGACGCAATATGACCAAAGCTCTTGACTGCAACTGTAGAAAATATATTCAGTAAAATAAACTGGCAGAACAAAGGCGTATCCATTGATGGGGCATAATAAACAATACTGCAATTGAGACTTTAGACGAGTATATATTCCTGGGACAATTAATAAATAAATTTCTTTACTCCCGACATCAACAAAAGAATGAAACTATCTTGGGCATCTTTTAGTAAAAAATGCAGTTATATTCAAATCCAGGATGCCACCTATCTGAAGAAAAAAGCATTCGATCAGTGTATACTACCAATCATAACACGGTTATAAACAATAACGTAACTTAAAGTCACTCAAAGATCAATGTAGCCATGCATACTAGGTCTAACAAAGAAAGATCGAAAAAGAATGGAGTAGACAGAAAACCAAGGTCACTCGTGTAATCTACAGAGTTAAATCTTTAAAATTGCAGTGGCTGGGATATTTAGCGAGAAGAACCGACAATATATGGTCCACTAGAATTAAACTGTGGTATCCAAGAGGCGTCAAGAGACCAAGAAGACCTTCAAATTTAAGATGGGACTATGACATAAGAAAACAAGCCGGTACAACATGGCACAGAAGAGCGAATATTAGACAATTGTGGGCGTGAGAAATAAACAACGACTATGTCAGGGAGCTGCACCATAATCGGTAGAATACGCTAAAATTGATGATATTGATGAAATTGATGATATATATATATATATATATATATATATATATATATATAATATTTATATATATATATATTATATATATATATATATAATATTTATATATATATATAATATATATATATATATATATATATATATATATATATATATATATATACATATTTGATCATTTTTATAGTTATGAAATTATAAATAGATTAAGATGAGTAAATTTGTTTTATTGGGACATTTTGTGAATGAAAGTGATATGGGACAGTGAATCCAGGTGATATTTAACAGAAAGTGGACATTTGAAATAATAATTATGGATTAAAATAGTGTTATTTGATCTGAAAAGCCTAAATTTCCATAAAAATCGAAATAGAAAAGAGAAGAACTTTCTGTAAGTTTAAAAATAAGACGTCAAAAAGTCTAAACAGAAAGAATCTAACCTCTTTTCGTTCGAGAATTTTCGCGAACATTGAAATATCTATAAATACGCTGTCACCTGGAACGTAAAAGAAGATTAATTATTGAGAAGTTAAACTGTCAAAATTCATTTTTGGAAAAAGTCAAGTTTTTGTTAAATTTTCATAGAAAAGAAATCAAACAAACAGTAATATATAAATTTTTAATAGTTAAAAGTCAATCAAATAAAGAAGAAATAATATTTTACTCAACTATAAATTTTAATAAGAAGAAAAATAATTTGAAATGGTGGAAGCTGCTAATTGAAACATTGTGGTCTATTTTGGAAAGCAATCTCATAAAAAGAAGGATAACCAGAGGCTGATAACTGAGACATTAAGTGGCGATTAAAACCTTTATTTTGGAAAAGAATTTTATTTAGGCATTCAGTGACAGAAAGGTACCAAATTTTGTTAGTATAATTTAATTATTGTAATAAGAACTTCGGGTTTAAAGATAAGTTGTTTTAAATTTATATTTAAATATTGTCTTTGATAATTGTAATAAAGATAATTTTGAAAGAACATACAAACTAATTCTTTGAGAACACCGAAAAACCCTATATATGTTATTTATAAATCCTCATTGCTCATATATATATATATATATATATATATTATATATATATATATATATATATATAATTATTTTTAAGTAATAATCAGCTTTAGGTCGAGTACATATTCTAAGCCGACGTATAAAAAGTTTTTACTACTTTAAGCAAATGTCGCTTTTACGACATGGAGTACAGCCGTTAGCTCTATCTATGATCACATTTTTTGATTTTGCTCTTATTCTTTTGAAAAACATAAATATTTTTAACTATCAGTAAATTATTAATTTTTGTAACATATATTTGTGATTGAAAGTTAAAAGACTAAACATGCAACATTCAACAGAAGATAACAAAATCTCGAAAAAGGAGATCATGCCCGCAGACTAGGCCAAGGACGAAATCGAGTAACCACCCCATTCAGAATCGATTTTTAAGACTTTCGGCTCTTTGACAACGCTTTGTAACATTTCGATATATAACCGTGGAACTGCGAGATGTACATTTGATATACATGTACAATGACTAATAAATATGTTTATGTTACATCTACTGTCTCTATAAGTCATCACTAATTTATATTAAATGAATATAAGTTTCAGTCTGTCAATCAAAATAAAAATTTAACGTTGACAATGGAACCAAATTTTTTACTCGTATTTACAATAAAAAAAAAACAAAGAACAATGCATGTGCCATACACATAAACCATCTTCGACATATAGGCATTCTAAAATTTAGTACAGAAGCTTCATGTTGCTTCTGTCATGTTGTGTCAGAAGACCAGAAGAACAGAAACAAGAAAATATATCAAATATAGCAATCCGTTTTAAAACAGTCTAAACCATATTTCGATACCCAGTCCCACTAAAGAAAATGATTAATTTTAGCTTCTGAAAGATTCTGAAACTACTTTCTTGAGGCATGTCTAATTTAAATATTATGTTTAAATGGGATTAAGACACAACTCTTAGTTGCAATGAAAATCATATTTTTAACTGACTAATGTTTGACGTTTCGATTTCCACTCCGGAAATCGTTTTCAAAAAAGATTATTATACAAATTCTGGAAAATATATAATCAAAGTTACTTGGTTATGTCATTTCAAAATTGACATCCTTGACCTCGATCTTGTTGACAAACAGCATGTACATGGCTGAAAGAATCTGAGGGTTGTGCTTTTATCCTGGGATTATCAAATTCTGACTATTTTGAATATTTTGTGTTATATATTTCTGTAAATACTGTATCATAATTGTAGTTCCCAATCGTAAATAAGTAAGATAAATTGAGCAATAGTAGATTTGTATTTTGTGTATTGTATGTTGCATATATATTGTGTATTAGATTTTAGGTGATGTTTTTCGACTTTTTAGTACTCCGCTATTGCTGGTATGTTGCTGTTGTTGACTTCTTCTTTTCGTATTGGCAACCAAAGGTTAATTCATTCTGCTGATGGGTTTGCTACGCATTTTTCTTCGTTGAGTAGGATAAATGCTGAAGATTTTTCTCTTTTTCGCGTGTTTCTTTCATGATTCTTGATGCATCTTTTCATTCAGGTCTGTACTGATTGTCCCAGGCATGTTTGCATATCTGGGATTTGTTGACGTCTCTGTTTTTGACGTCTTTTTCATGCTCATTTTTCCTGATACTTAGTAGTCTTGCGGTTTCTCTGTGAAGAAATTCTAGCTACAGTGTACCTATTTTATAGATGCAATTTTTTTCTTGTGTTTTGTTGGGTTTGGTTTTGGGCAGGATAGATCTGTCTATTGGTTGTTTTTAATATTGTTATCATGTTGTACTTGTTTCCTATCCTCTTTAAGTTTTTTATGAGCCCCTTAGATATGCTATTGTTCTCATCTTTGAATCCCTTCTTGTGAGTAATTCTGGATTGCTTGTAGTGTAATGTTGATATCTTTTTTTAATCTTGGAATTTCTTTTTCATAAATGACGAAGGAAATTTTTAATCAGAACCTTTATTGTTTTTTTCTTCCTGAAATACATTTTCATTAAAGCAGGTGGTTCGGGCTCTATCATATAATGTCCTTTTTATGTTTATGTTGTGGTTGATTTGGTAATTAAAATATATGTTGGTATGGATTGGTTTTCTGTATGATTGCATACCTTGTGTCATCTTTTGTGATCGGTATGTCCAGAAAAAGAAGTAAGTCTGTTTTCCTTTTTCTATGGTGAATTTGATTGATCCTTGTTTGTTGTTAATGTATATCAGGAACTTATTCAATGCTTCTGGTCCACGTGGCAAAATGCAGAACACATCGACATATCTCCATCATATTGTGGGTTGTGTGTTTTATTAAAAACAAATTGTCTTATCCAATAAAATTGGATATACTTACTAAATTGATGCCAAAATGAGAAAACAGAGTTTAAGATGGTTAGAACATGTTCAAAATCTAAACGTTAAATTGATGAGTTGCAAGTCCCTGAAAAAAGTAAAAGAGGAAGAACAAAGTAAACATGGTAAGAAAAGCCACTTTGTATTATCTTTTTCCGATATTTGTTTGTTATTAAGATAGATAGATTCATCTGCGGATTGTAAGTATTATAACGATTCATTTGTTTTTATCCTTCCGTTCAGGAGCCATTTTACATATTTATTCAAATCTTTTTGCAATACTTCTGTAATTCAATAACATATGTAATTTATTATGATACAGATTTAATTTAATTAGAAATATGTTACAGGAAGAAGTCGGGGCAAATATCTTATAAGATACATCGGTCGTTTTTCTGCAACCGTCGTTTTTCAACGATCAGAATATGCAAGACAATTTTGTTAAAGTGCCAAGAAAATGATATAGAAAAGGTCAGTTTATATCATTTTAATAGGTTCTCTTAAACAAATTAGGAACGGTAATTTCCATCATCGTCCCAATTTAATTCCTTTAATTTATCGATTTTTCCGTAACTCTCAAAAGTCCTTTTTCAAAGTTGGCAAACCTATTTCCACGTGACAGCATACAATTATTCAAAACAAGTGAAAGCGTGCGCTTTTGTGACCAGTAGGTGCATAACAAGTGGCGAACTAGTATCGATCGTGAGTTTTCGAGTGTTCAATCTGCGCAGCACGAGTCCTCACGGGTTTCTTGTCTGTTTGTGGCCCTGTTTTATTTCTGTCGGGAAACTAAAGAGCTATGAAAAATCTTATTGTTTTCTGAAATATCGAGATTGGCGATACTTGCAAAAAAAATCTTGTTAATAGAGCCAATTATGGGACTCCTTTATTGTGCTTTAAATTTTGCGTTTTAGAATTAACTCTGAATGGCCGAAATATTTTTTTTAATACGTTCTATTATTGTGAAATTTTCCTAGGCTTTGAGATAGAACGTGTTGCGAAACAGTGTATTTACAAAATTATCTTTCCAAATTCTACTCGTAGTATTCCGATTTGATTATAGTATATTTTTTCACTATTTATGTGTGATTTTTATCTACGCCCACGTTTTTTTATCAGAGACTCTATTGCGTTATATGTTTTATTTTACTGAATGTAAGGAACAATAGCAGGCAAACGCAGTCCAGGACGAAGAAGAACCTCATGGTTGAAGAACTTGCGAGATTGGTATGGTGTTGATACAAGCATGCTTTTTAGGGTGGCAGTGAATAAAATTAAGATAGCTATGATGGTAACCAACGTTCTGAAAGGATATGGTACATGAAGAAGAAATGCTATTTCATTTACGAAAACGAGGACCTATTCATTGGGCGCTCTAAAGTGCTGAATATAAAATAAAACATATTCTATATAAAAAATCGGAACAAAAGTACGTAATATGTGGCGTTTAACGTCCTTCTCTTCCATGCCTGCTTAGCATTAGCTTTATTTCTTTTCAAAACTCTTGAATATAGTGTTCAGTGTTTTTATCTACTACTTTACTGTTCTTTAATATTTACTTTATTGTGATTTAATTTTTGTCCTAAGAAGTCTAATATGTACTTTTTAATTATTATAAACTTTATTTTTTATCTATTAATATCGTCAATAGTATATCTATTAATATTATCTATTAATATTGAAATCATTTTCAAATTATTATATTGTCATAAAAATATTATTATAAATAGGTACTATTAAAACGTATTCAAATATAATATTCAAAATTGAGTTATATTCTTTTTATTACTAAGACCAATGTTTTTATTATTTTCGTATGTATTCGACAGGGAAGTTTTTCCGGACAGTTTGGCAACCTCATGGCCATTGTCTACAAGGGTGAAATGCCATGCGCAGAATGATGTCGTCTCTTTCAACCCCTCCGGAGTTAAAAGTGGCGAAAATCGATAAATGATGATTCACCTCCACAACTAACATATGGGTTGAACTTTTCGCATTATGAAATGGATTACAACCCACGGGATTCAAGCATTACTGTCTTTTATACTGCCAAATTTACATTTTTAGATTAAAAATTATAGGTCTTTAAATTCCAAGTGACATAGTTTACATTAAAAATATTTTGTTTGATATTTACAGTAGTGGTAAAATGTTTTTGCAAATATTTGAGAAGCATTTTTATGTTTTATTGACTATTTAACAATTTTTATTCGACAGAATAAAAGCCATATAATTTTATTATAAAAATTAAGATACTGCGTTAGAATAAAATAAATTAAAACTAGATTAGAAATAAATTAAAATGAAAAATTAATAAATAATAATAAATGTTTTATTAAAATAGGAAAAATTAATAAAAATGACAAAGAAACAGGAAGCGAAATATATACAGATGTAGAAACGAAACGCAAAAGAGGAGACCGGGATGAATACTTTCATCCCGGTCATGAGTAAGTAGTAAAAAGAAAAAGAGAACACCTTCTAAAAGTGACACGGAGAAAAAGGAAGAGAAATGGACAAACATGAAGAAACGATAAGTGAAATAAAACAAATGGAAAGTAATAAGATATATTTATAGGCAGAAAACTTAAAATGATCGGGTTTAAAAAATAGATACAAGTATTGACAAGAAACTAAAACACAACATAGAAATAGTCATATCACAAGAACTCCAAGTTGATAGTGAATAGGAAGGAATGGATATGGGACGAAGGAAAACTACAATTAAAAGAAAATACCAGAGTAAATTTGCCAAAAAACTAGTAGAAAATAAAGATGAACAGTTTAGGAGAGATGGTGTCTCCTTGCCTAATAACCTTATACGTGGGAAATATGTGTGTCATCATAGTACATTCTCACTGCAAGTGTTGCACTATTATATATATTTCGAAGAAGAGTTGTGGACCTATGATCAATACTGCACTCTGCAAGAGCTCTCAACATGGAGCTAAGCTGGACTGAGTCAAATGCTTTCTCAAAATCTACAAATATTCATATCAGTGGTTTTTTGTATTCTATAACTTTCTCTATTACGGATTTTATTAGTTGTAGGTGGTCATTCTGTTAGTGATTATTCTCATAAAAAGCTTATATAAATGACATAACAAGGTAATAGGTCTGTAATTTTCAATTTCTATTACATCTCCTTTTTTATGCAATATTATCATAAAGCCACTATTCCAATTTTCGGTGTAATTCTTTCAAAGAGGCGGCATTAAAGAGTTTTAAAGCTTTTATGACGCATTCGCCTCGTAGTTTTATCATTTGTTTTAATGTTATCTTCTCCGTTACGTTGTTCTTCATACCTTTTAATGCTGATTTAATTTCTTCTACGGTTATATCTGGCAGTTCCTCTGATCCTTGATTTTGTATTGCTGGGATTCCTACCTCTGGAATGTGAGCATTTTGACTATATAATATTCTGTAGTACTCTTCGATGATTTTTAGAATTTCTTGTTATTCATATATAGCATGTTCTTGTTTATTATTTAACTTACATTAGTAATAGCAAAATTAAAACAAAATAATTCCAAAACCGCAGATTCCAAAACCGACAGTTTAAATTACCAATTAGGGCGCCTTCAAGAGAAACAGATAGTAAACAGATTAGAGGAAGAAATAAATAAAAGGCTAGAGAATCGAGTCAAGCAGCAAAGAGAAGAATAATAGCAGAATATACAGACAGCCATGCCGTAAGCCGCAGAAAGGTGTATAGAAACAGATCATATAAATAGACATTAAACGTAGTTCGATGAAGAGTGTGCAAATGCTTTAGCAAGAAGAAACAGGACAAAAGTACAAAGAGACAGAAAAAATATCCAAAATACGATTCAAAACTGTGTGATTAGAAGAAAAGAAGATAAAAGATTTGCAGAAAGAAGAAAAGAGAACAGCTAGAAAAGCAAATGGAAAACATAAAAAAAGCCTACATGAATAAGGAGGTTAAGATAGATTTCTATCAAGAAGTGCAATCTATCTTTCTATAATAAATGCAGAGAAACTAAAAAAGAGTAATACAAACTCGAGGGAAATAAGAATTGGCGAGAAGAAGGGACGTGCAAAAAAACCAACTTGGAATGAGAGAGAAATAATAATAGACCTAAAAAATAACAAAAGGGCAGGAGCAAGTGGAGAGAACATACGTTTTTCGTATTTTAACATAAGAATTTCGTTTTTGACTATTTTTAAGCTGTAATTAAGGTCTCCAAGTAGACGGCATATACATATTATATTCCCGATAATAAATACGATGGAAGCGATTCCATCAAATTCAGATTAATTAAAACGAAAGCTTTGACTTGATAAAAACAAAAATAAGTAAATTAAAATTGGCAACAGAGGCATATAAACTAAACAAGAATACAAAGATATAAGAAACAAATTTTAAAATTTTTGTCAACAGAAAACAATTTTCTTTTTGAAAAAGAAGAAATCAAGGAAAAATTGATAGAATAAAAGTTAAAAATAAATAAAACCGTTATATCAAAAACAATAAATCAAAAACGGTTGTCTTAGTAACATCCCTTATTGTAGCGTATGATGGAACCTTAGTAAGTGAACGCATGATGCAAACCAGAAGAGCTCCTTTTCATGAGTTACCTACTACTATCTGACAATGTCCTATTTTGGGACACGTGTTAAATTTTTATTATTTAATAATAATATTATAATAATAGGGAATTCCCGCCATTTATAAAACCGGCGTTGCTAACTTTATGGTGAAACTCATAACCACAAATTGTGGTTATGAGTTTCACAATAAAAAAGTCTTCACGCAATAAAACGTAGTTTATAAACTTAGCTCTACATATTCGTCAATAATTATTATACATTTTTTAATGTCTTATTTTTGGGACATTGGAAACAAATATATAAAATAAATATTAATATATTTGTTAGAAATGGTTTTGAAAAAAGGTTCTACTTTTTGTTTTATTGACTATCAAAAGGCCTTCGACAAAGGTAAAAACATGATAAGCTGATGGATTGCCTTCACAAAAGGGACTAGACGAGACGATTTTTAAAATTTTTATCCAAAGCTGTAATTTTAACACAAACTTCTAGCCAGTTTAGAAACAGAAGCGGTGACACAGAAATATTTCAATATCAAGCGAGGTGTACGACAGGGTGTTATTGTAACCACTACTATTCTATATATATTCGGAAGAAATCTTTGCACGAGCACTAGAGCAATCAGAGAAGGTTGCTTTAAAATTAACGGCTTAGTTCTAATAATGTACGTAGCCAGAGACACGTCTAATTGCAGAGAGAGCACTAGGATTCCAGGACACTCTTAGATCGCGTCAGATCGATCGGAGAACAATTAGGCTCAGCAATTACGTTCAAGAAAACAAAAACAATGATTGTCTCCAAAACATCCATCAATCCACCCAATGGCTTTGTAACGTGGATGGTACATTATCGGAAAATGTCGAGTAATTTCGATATCTAGGGTGCTGGATAACGAAAGATATAGAATCCAGTCATAGAAATAATAATCGCACGAATTGGACAAGCAAGAATGTCTTTTTAAAAATTAAACAAATTTGATTACGTCCCAAACACTCAATCTCAAAATACGATACCGAATGCTGAAATTGTTACGTTTACAGCACCTTATATATGGGAATGGAGGCCTGGACCTTTCAAAATCAACTCACTCAGGCGTTGGAAAGTTTTGAAATGAGGTTATTTCGAAGGATGCTGAAAGTCCCATGGACAGGCGCTATATGAGCAAACGAGCAGGCCCCTACACATGATGGGTACCGACAGAGAACTCTCTAAAAATATGAAAACACGGAAAACCTCATATTTGGGACACATATACAGAAATGAGATTTACCAGCTACTGCAGCTTCTTTAGAGGGGGAAGGTAGAAGGAAAAACGTGTTCCTGGGTAGACGGCAGGCGTCCTGGTTGAAGAACATTCGTGGTGGACTGTTTGGTATTCTCAATCTTTAATAAGAAAAGCCAGGACAGAAATGATTTTTGTGAGGTTATCGCCAACCTTCCATTGAAGACGCACAAAAGAAGAAGAAGAAATGGTTGTAGGTAAAAGTTTTTTAACAATATCTAAACTTACTGCTGTTGTAGAAGACGAAAATTTTTGGACTTAACTTGAAAATGAAGACACTAACGATGTGAATATTGCAAATATACCACCCGATAGTGACGAATTGACGGATTTGGAAAATGTAAATGAAAACGATTTGGAGGAAAGGGAGAAGATTGAGGGACAAGACATTGCCAGAAGTTCCAAGTTAGTTACTCTTCATATTAACCAAAAAGGAAAGATCAAATGAAGCAGAAATATCAGAGGCAAACATTATTCTAACAGAAAAAAAAAAAAGAAAAACAGGAACGAATCAATCTTAATCTAACAAAAAATAGAGAGGACAATATAATGGGGGAAAATATATTCCCTATTTTAAGTAAACTTCGCTACAGCTTCAAAGAACCAAACAGAAACTACCCTGAGAAACAATTATAAGCATGTTTAGTAATTTAACTCTTTGAACTTATGCTCTTTAATGACATATTTCAATTTATTCAAATATTCATAATCAAACAAAGTGAAATTTATGCAAAATAAAAAAAACATATTTTTTTTGAGTTTAGAAAACCTGAAAACATTTATTGGAATATTGCTTATTAGTAGAATACCATAAACTACCACAAGAAGATATACATTGGAAACAAGTACTCGACGCTGTTGTATTAGTAGAGCAATAGAGCATCTTTGGCTCTGATTTCTTTAGCAACAACACTGTAGGACATTAAATAGTTATCTAAAAAAAATTGTCCTTCTCCCTTTTTCTTTGTCTCTTGAAGTGCACAGATATCAATATTCTTCTCATTAAGTTCTTTTTTATTTGTTGTTCTCTTGTCGTTAGTGATTTTGCGTTCAATATACCAATCCGAAGAATATTTTTTATGTTCTTTTTTCTTGTATTGCTCGTCATCGTTGAATCCGTCCTGGTCCCTGTCTCTATGAGCAAAGTGTTTGTAGTTCATCAGAAGGGTGCTAACTTTGCTGAAGACCCTTATTTCCTTTATCCTAGCTTGGGACCTGCAACAGTATTTTTAAGCTACTCGGCTCACAAAACAGCCCTGCTGGCGGAGTCTTATGAAAGAATAAATATATCAGTGACATCTATGTAGTTGTGCTTAGAGCTTAGGAAGATCTTCTTCGAGCCTTCCATATATCACTGAATGTGACGCCCTAGGATGTTTAAGAGACTATTTTAAGTAGATAAATAAGCTTCGTACTCTTTTATAAAAAATATTTTCATCGTATTTCCTAAATATTTGCATGTTTTTGCGATCTGCTACGTTTTTTTTTAAATTTTGTAAATATTTAAAACACCTCTCTTGTAGTTCAGATACATTTTTTTAAAACTTACTACATTTTTCGTCAATTATTTCTCGTAATTCAATTTATTACAGTTACCATTTTTGTTGTGAATAAGCTACAATTTAATTTTAAAATAAGTTTGTTTTTGAGGTTTTAATTATAAATGTATTTTTAGAACGATTTCTGAAGTGAAAATCGAAACGTCAAAAATAAACTTATTTTAAACTTAAATCGTGACTTATTCGCAATAAAAAATAGTAACTGCATTGAGATGCCACAAGAAAATAGCTTCCAAACTATTTCAATTTATTAGTTAATTATCGTTCTGGTTCGATTCGTACAAGTAATAGTAATTAATATAAGCACACTCTATTTGTCCTGGCTAGTAGCATGTACAATGCAAACTCGCTTGATATCCTTGAGAAATTTGTTTTGTGAATTGTTCATTCTGTCAAAATAAATTTAAAATATCATGCCCTGAAAAATTTCTTCATTTTAAAGACTGTAGTCACGCGAACACTGTCCTTTCTTTAATATCAAGTTGTACTTTTTGAAGTTATGGTAGGTAATTATTTGATTAAGGGCTTTATTTTGCTATATTATATTAAGTGGGGATGTTGCATAACAGAATTAACTATAAAAACGTTTTTTTCAATTATTACATAAAAGTAAATGTTCTTAGATAAAAACGAAATCAAATAATAAGCTGTAAAGTACATATTTTGGGAGAAAAAAGTCGACTAGAGTGAATACGTAAGTATTTTTATAGATGATTTGTTCAAGAACATCAAAAGCATTTCATAAAATAATTTTTTCATTATTTGTTCCATATTTTGTTCGTGTGCTTTGCTAATCCATAAAAGCTGCCGTTTCTCCTTTTAGTCCAGGCTGTGAGGCCGCTCCCGTTGGGAAAATGTTTCTGATTCGGTTTCTTCGCGGATTCCTATTAAAAATGTCCCCTTTAAACAAATCTGAAGGGTGCCGGGCGAAATTTTTGGGCAGAAATTGTTTAAACAATTTTTTTAAACAAATTCCAAAAATATTTTTTTTTAATCTGGAAAACGTTTTTTTAGGTTTTCTTGGGTCATTCTAAACAAAAAAGGTCTCCTTGTCATTTTTCTCTAAAGTTGATAGTTTTCGAGTTATAAGCGATTTAAAGTCTGAAAAACGCGAAAATACGCATTTTTGAGGCTTGAAAACACATATGTAAATTATTATTTTTAAGGTTATCAAGTGTCTAAATTGAAGTTTAAACATTCAACTTCAAGATTGTGAAGATTAATCGCGGCTTATTTTAATTTAGACCATTGTTTTTTAATTGTTAAGTATGCGCGTACACTCGATTTTTCAGCCGCCGCGGCGCGGAGCGCTATCGTGCGCCTCTATCGTACGCATCGAGTAAAAAGACAAAAGAGGGAATGTAAAGGTAGTGGGGGCAAAAATATTGTTAGACAGGAAGTGCTATCTTGAGAGGCCACTTCAAACAAGAAAAGAGAGTCTTTCCTTGTTTAAGAAATCAAATTTAGTTTGGTTATGTTATTGTTATGTTATTGTTTTTAACAATTGTTTCACATTTTAGACTGTTATCGGTAATATTTAATTAAAACTTTCTCGTTCAAGATACATTCTGAAAACTATTTTATAGCTACTGTTAATAAGTGTCGGAAAATTTAAATTTGGCGCATTTGCATTTCCGGATATGTCCGCCATCAGAAGCCACTTTTTTGGTCTCCTTTTCATAACGATTAGATTCCCTCTTTTGTCTTTTTGCTCGATGATCGTACCTAAGTTTATTAACCTAGTTTTTTCCATAATTTATTTATGTAGGTATTAATTATTGTCATTGGGCTAATTAAATAAATGAATCATCGCAATGTAATAACCGTATATAGTTTTTTTTTCTTCCAAATTTGAACAATATAATTATTATTTATTGAGTATATATTTATTTATATCAATTGTAAATAATATTTTTAAATTATCATTTAAATAATACAATGCAGTAAATATTAATATTATAGGCAATTAATAGGCAAAATGGAGAATCCGTAAACGATGCAAGAAAAACAATTTTTACAGATCATGTGGCTTAGGAATTAATCTAGCCAATATACCTTGTACCTCTGACGCACTTTACCAACACTTGTTAAGAGCTTTCGCTCAAACATATATTTGCGAAATGCCATATATTCTCGCTATCAAACTCTCGATTTTACACAATATGGATATTATATGTCTGATAGTGGTGGGTTATTACCAAGATTCATAACTCAAAACCCATTACCAGAAACACTGGTGAAACCGTGCAAATGCAAAAAGACTTGCAAAACTAATGCTTGCAACTGCAAGAAAAATCATGTTAACTGTGTACCATTATGTGGATGTGATTTAGATTTTTGTGAAAACAAAGATACTTTTACTGAGTGATATTAGTGTGTTATTTAACAATCTTTTGTACAATTATTTTATGTAACTATTATTAGACTTTAAATAAAATGTAGTTTATATTTTACGAAATTTATATTATAACTCAATTGATATAAATAAATATATACTCAATAAATAATAATTATTTGTAAGTATGTGTAAGTATATGTAAACTATGCATAAGTACGATAGAGGCGCACGATAGCGCGCCGCGCGCGGCGCCGCGGCTGAAAAATCGAGTGTACGCGCATACTTAACAATTAAAAAACAACGGTCTAAATTAAAATAAGCCCCGATTACTCTTCACAATCTTGAAGTTGAATGTTTAAACTTCAATTTAGACACTTGGTAACCTCAAAAATAATAATTTACATATGTGTTTTCAAGTCTCAAAAATGCGTATTTTCGCTTTTTTCAGACTTTAAATCGCTTATAACTCGAAAACTATCAACTTTAGAGAAAAATGACAAGAGACCTTTTTTGTTTAAAATGACCCAAAAAACCTAAAAAAATATTTTCCAGATTAAATAAAAATTATTTTTGGAATTTGTTTAAAAAAAATTGTTTAAACAATTTCTGCCCAAAAATTTCGCCCGGCACCCTTCAGATTTGTTTAAAGGGGACATTTTTGAACCGGAATCCGCGAAGAAACCGAATCAGAAACATTTTCCCAACGGGAGCGGCCTCACAGCCTGGACTATTTAAATATTTTTCCATCTCATGGTGGTATTTTTTGTGCATTTCTTATGGCTCTCTTTATGTACCGGGAAGTTCCGCTGCAGTTTTTGTACCTTCTCTTTTACTTATTTTATTTATATGTTGTAGTTTTCATTTTCGCTTTTTCTTTTAAATGACCTACAAAGACTAGTGAAATACTCTAGTATATCTGTGAAAAAATGAAGTCTAACTGATGATAAATTCTTGAAGACATACATCTGATTTTGCTTTGTTTTTTTTTAAACTATCATAAAAAGTGAAAAAATCATTTTTGCATATAAAACGTTTCTTTTGCATTTTAGAGAAAAAATGGTTGAAATAAAAGTTGTAGATCTTAAAAAATTTTTAATTTGCGAGCTAAGGAATTAAAATACATAAAAAATTGCTCGAGATATTTGCAAAATAAACGCCGTATTTTTGTAGAAATTTATAAATTCTAATATCTTTATTTTTTGCACAATGACATGTAATATAACTGCTTGAAATTATAAAAATTAATAAGTTATTTAAATTTGCTAAATGTCAGTTACATTGACCGAATAGTTTGTAAGTTATTCAAGGAATTTAGCAGATTTCAATCTATTCTTAGATATTCAATAAAATAAATTTTACTATATCTCCCAATATATATTTTAAATAGGTATATAATATTAATAGTAAATTATTACTCCAAATGTATTTATTTAAGTTAAAATATGAAACGACTTATTCAAAGTTTTACATTCTTTACATTATTTTACTTATTTACAAATAAATTGTTTTAAAATAAATTTTGAAACAAATATTTTTGTACTTTACAAGAAGAATTAATAATTCTTATTATATTTCTATATAATATATATATATATATATATATATATATATATATATATATATATATATATCAATTAAATTTAAATGTTTCTTATAAAATAATAGTAAAATTCAACTTATTCTTTAAAAAAATTTAACTTTTTGTTTTCATCCTTTATTTATTGAAATCTGTTTCTACAAATAAAAAAAAACAATAATCAATATGTTTATCAAGTAATTAACATAGGGGAGAGCTGTCCAGTGACAGAAATCCTTAAGATAAATTTCTAATATATATAAATATTTGAAATATAAATAACAATTTACAAAGACATTTTACTAACATATTAAAAAAAATAGTAATAGTTAAAATTATAACAACACACACAATTATAAGTTGTAGGTATATGTAGTATCAGTTGTAGCTATAAAATGATATATACGTTTATGTATATAAAGGTATAGAGAGGTCTAGAGGATCACGTCGTTTTAGTCTTCCTCTCCTTGGTCGCTTAAGTAGGTCTTGGGCAAGTGTATTTGGATGGTTTAGTAGTCTATTTTTGTAAGTGCCACTGAGTGAGACAACGGTGTCTTTAATATTTTGGATCTGAAGATCTCGGTGTATCACATAATTGGGCACGTACCACGGTGCATTGGTAATATGTCTCAAAACTTTAGATTGGAAACGTTGAAGTTTCAGTAAGTGAGAATTAGATGCTGTACCCCATATCTGTATACCGTAGGTCCAAACTGGCTTTAGAACACATTTATACAGTAATAATTTATTATGTAGACTTAGTTTGGATTTTTTATTCATGAACCAATACATTTTCCTGTATATTAATCCTAGTTGCAGTCGCTTTGTCCAGATGTGCTTTCCCCAATTTAGTCGGCTGTCAAAATGTATTCCCAAGTATTTAACATCACTTTTTTTGGGTATTATGGTATTGTTTATGCACACAGATGGTACACTCTCTTTGCGTAAAGTAAATGTTATATGTGCTGATTTGCTGCCATTTACTTTAATTCGCCACAGTTTTAACCATTTCTCTAGTTCATTTAAATGAATTTGTAAATTTTGACAGGCTGTAACAGGAACCGAGCTAGAAACCATTATCACAGTATCATCTGCATAGGTAGCGATTGTGCTGTTTACTCTTGTGGGAATATCTGCCGTATAGAGTAAGTATAAAGTTGGTCCCAATATACTACCCTGAGGTACTCCCGATAGAATTGGAGATATGTTTGATACTGCTTCATTGCATCTGACCTGGAAATATCGATTGGTAAGATAGGATCTCAGAAGAGCATACAGAGGATGAGGAAAGTGAGTTTTTATTTTAGATAGCAGCCCCTCATGCCATACTTTATCAAATGCTTGTGAGACATCCAAAAAGGCTGCAGTGCAGTATTCTTTCTTTTCAATCGCATCTCTTGCTACTTTGGCAACTCTATGTACCTGCTCAATTGTTCCATGTTGTTGCCTGAATCCAAACTGATAATCAGGTATTAACTTTTGTCTGTCGATTATAGAATTCATTTTCTGAAGGAGTATCCTCTCAAATATCTTAGAGATAATGGGAAGCAAACTGATTGGACGATAGGATGATAGTTCTTGTGGATCTTTATTTGGTTTCGGTATTAGAATAATTTGTGCCATTTTCCATTGAAACGGAAAATAGCCTAACTTTAGTATAGCGTTAAATATGTACATAAGCAACCGAAATCCTTCTTCGGGTAAATTTTTGCAGATTTTTCCCGATATTAAATCATACCCTGGAGCTTTTTTAGTATTGAGATGTTTAACTAACTCTTTTATTTCGTTAATTTTGATATTTTCTATAGGAGGTGACATCTGGTAGGGTGCATCTAAGTTCTTGTGAATGAATTCTTCTTCTTCCTTTGAGATAGTTCTGGAGTGTGGTTGAAAAACTTGGCTGAGATGATTAGCGAATGCTTGTACTTTATCTTCATCGGCCTTGGCCCAATCACCGTCTTTATTTCTAATGGGACCGTCATGCTTAATCTGATGTTTAAGTTTCCTAGAGAGTTTCCAAATAGAGTAGTTTGTGTCATCCGTCGCAGTAAGACTTTCAAGAAATTCATTTATGCCCTGATCTTTGTATTTGTGTAATTCTCTTTTAAGCAAACGAGTAGCCCTATTCAGTTCAGTTTTGTTCTCAGGAGATCTGGAAGTTTGCCACTGTTTTCTTAGTTTTCTCTTTTCGTTGATTAAGATTTTTATATGATGTGGATATGGTTCACAGTTATTACCCCGATTTAGATCTGGAGTTGCTCTCCAAGCTGCCTGTTGAATGATTGATGTAAGGTGATGAACTGCTTCCTCAATATTTTCACTTGTTTTAAGAGGAAGATTTAAGTTAATTGTGTTTTGAATATTAAATCTGAACAGACTCCAATTTGTTTTATGATTTGAAAACGTGGGGTGTTTATTTGTATTATATACATGTTCCATCACATCAATAAATATGGGAGAATGGTCCGACGAAAGGTCAAAAGAAGGTTTAATGTCTAAAAAGTTGTTACTTATTCCTTTTATGATACCAAAATCGATGAGATCGGGTATTTTATTTCTATCTGTAGGCCAGTAGGTTGGCTGCCCAGTAGAAATTGGAGTCAAGTTATTTTCGTTTAAACTTTTAATAAGTTCTCTTCCGCGAGTTGTTATCAGTCTTGAACCCCATCTTGTATGTTTTGCGTTAAAATCACCTACTGCAATAAAGCGATGACCAAGCCCTTTGAAATAACTAGAGAAATGGTCCTCTTTAATTATTTTACCAGGGGGACAATACGCAACTGACATCGTTATGTGCCCTTTACTGAGTTCTACAGATATAGAGGTTGCCTGAATGTTGATTTCACACACTTTATTTATTTCGTGATGTTTTATATTACTTCTAATGATTAACGCAGTTCCACCATGACCTTTTCCCATTGGGTGTGGTGTGACATAGGTGCAAAAATCTGGCATACTAAAATGGCTCTTGTTTGTCATATGAGCTTCAGAGACCATCATGATATCAAGATTGTGTAACTTTATAAATGCCTTAATCTCCTCACTATGGTTTGTGAGGCCGTTTGCGTTCCAATATCCAATTTTAATTTTGGGGTTGAACATTAAGTTTTGATAACATCGTTATGAGAAGGTCGAACATTTTATCCATTCTATCCATAAGTTTTTGGACCATCAATTCTAAACTGTTACTTGTTTCTGTTGTATTCAGTTTTTCCTGTGTAGTATTTGAGACAGATGCGGTAGTATGATTTGGTCCCTCCACAGCGTTTGCATATGTTACAGATGGGCGACGAGTATTTGAGGAACTTGGCGGGCAATGAGATTGTATTTTCTCCCTCAATTTTGGAAATTGTTTTCTTTGGAGCTCTTTGTAGACCAAACAGCCTCTGTAGGATGCAGGATGATTTTCTTGGCAATTTGTACACTTCACATCTTTAATTCGTGTTGGATTTGGACATTCGGATGACAAGTGATTGGCTGTACATTTTACGCATCGTGGCATTCTGTTGCAATATTTGTGAGTGTGTCCGAAATGTTGACACCTGTGGCATTGCGGAATTTCTCTTTTGGGATGTGGTGGTTCAACTTCAACTATTGAGTTAAGTAGTTTATTGACTTTATAAATGTCTTTATTGTTTGCATTAGCAACCAATTCTACGTGGAAAAGTGGTAGTTGCTTTTTATCCTTTATTCGTTTTATGTTGGAGATATTTTTGACTGAATGTCCTAGTTCTTCGAGTGCCCTTTTAATCTCATTAGTTTCTGTTGAGGGGTGAATATTGCGAATAACCACTCGAAATCCACGGTCCTGTTTTATTTGATATGTGTGAAACTGCGTTTTTTTTGCTGTTAAGCTTTTAATAATATCCGAGTAGTTTTCAGGTGAATCTACTTGGAGTTTAATTTGGTTATCCCTAAGGCATTTAATGGTATATAGATTTGGTATTTTTTCATCAAGCAGTTCGCGTAGCGGTTTTATATATTCGACATTCTGAATAAATATTGGTGGAGGTTTATTGGATTCGGCATTTCTATTTTCTTCTTGTATATCATCAGTAGTTAAAGGGCTATATCTATTGGTCGTTGGCGTAGGTTTCTGCAGCCAATAATCCTGAATGGTAGTTTGCTTTTTAATTTTATGCGGAGGGCTATCTTCTGATCGCTGACGCTTCTTATTTTTAATTAAAGTCCAACCTGTAACATCATCTTGCTGACGAGTTTGTTCAGTGGCTTCTGTTTGTTGTTCTAGATCTGGTTTGTTTTCTGGCAAACATGTCGACATTGAGGCACAATGAGATGAGCTATTAGTGGCGTTTATCCTGATTTCATTTGAGGAAATACTGTTAGTTCTATTTTTAAGCGATGGTGGAGGAGTTCGTGCCAGACCGGCCTTTCTTATAGGTGGATTCTCATATGCTGCATCTTTTAATGAGGGAGAATAACTCTGACTATTATCTGAATTTGGAATTTGATTTTGCCATTCCATTTTAGCTACTTATTTAACATATTGTATTTTACAAAATATTTTTATGTATATAATGGTTTTTATGTAATTATTATTTTTTTTTTGCTTTACGATAGGAGAAATTAATCCAGGATATAATATTATAGTAAATTATTACTCCAAATGTATTTATTTAAGTTAAAATATGAAACGACTTATTCAAAGTTTTACATTCTTTACATTATTTTACATTTATTTACAAATAAATTGTTTTAAAATAAATTTTGAAACAAATATTTTTGTACTTTACAAGAAGAATTAATAATTCTTATTATATTTCTATATAATATATATATATATATATATATATATATATATATATATATATATATATCAATTAAATTTAAATGTTTCTTATAAAATAATAGTAAAATTCAACTGTATTCTTTAAAAAATTTAACTAATTGAATTTTCCGACTTTTTCAATTGGTGGATTAGTGGTTTTATTTGTCGAGCTAAAGCAATTAAACAAAATCAAACTTTTGCACGCCACAAAAACCGAGATATTGCAATTTTTTTAGCATGCTCCAATTTGAAGTTCCATTAAAAAAACAGAGCTCGGACATATCTGTATTTTATGAGTACTATCACTTTAACATGGTTATACATTTTTACTCCTCAGTTTATGCGATCTATAAAATGGTTCATAAAATTCGTTTACAATCTGTCCAATTTTTACCTCTTAATGTTAATAAACAATGGAAATATCATTCGAGGAAAAAAATGCCAACTTGGTTCCTATTGGTCATAACAGGTTCTTTTTTTAAGATTATGATTTTCATTATCTTTTTAGTGAACATACTAACAAGCGCATGCTACAAAATATCAAAAATTTATAAATGTTTGTAATATAAAAAGTCAACCCTTTTCTAATGGTTTATTTAATAACAATTTTGATAAAATGTTGCTCTAGAAGTAAATACCTCTAATCACTGTTAGGGCAACTAAAGTTATTTAAACAATCGATTTACAGGATAAACAAATTGAAAATAACTTACAAAATATTTGGGCGTTCTAGCTGAGATTTAGCCACACTTCCATAATTCATTAATTACCATAATTGTAAGTGGTTATATTACATGTCATTATTTAAAAAACAAAGTTATTAACATTTGTAACTTTCTGTAAAAATGAAAGTTTTTTGCAATTATCTCGGTCAATTGTTTTAATTTGGAAACTCACACAATAAAGAAATTTTTAGGATCTACAACTTTTATTTGAAGTATTTTCCTCTAAAATACATAAGAAACTATTTACAGGCAAAAAATGTTTTTTTCATTTTATGATTGTATAAAAAAAACAAAGCGAAATCAGCTGTATGTCTTTAAGAATCTGTCATTAGCTATCCCTCGTATATCTTTTAGAACATTCAAAAACCTGTATAAGAATTTTTAAGCTGTTTTTTTTCCTTCACTGACCTAATATCAACAGAGAAACCTAAGTGAATAGTAATATCAGTGAATATAGGTATAGTAGTACACCAAGATGATGTAAACTGGTTGTGAACAACAAAATAATAGAACAAACAAGATGGAAAGGGAATACTTGGAATCAAATTATTTAAGCTACGGGAAAGTGGAAAAAGGAGTACAAAAGCAAGTTACCACGGCGAATAGAGCAACAGCAGGGCGATACAAATACCTTACAATGGAAACGAAAACTAGGATATAATATAAATCAGCAATAAGGCCAACAATGACGTACACAGTCGAAACGAGGGCGGATACGGCCAAAACAAAACGATTATTCTAGATAGCAGAAATGAATGTCTTTTAGAAAAATTAGAAATCAAACGCTAGAAAAAGATATTGTAAGAAAAGAGGAAATAAAAGAGAGATGTGGAATAGAGAAAATAAACCTGTCGACAAAAAGAAGAAAAATAGAATGGAATCATCATAGATATAGCATAATTGACACAGTTACGATATCCAATCGGTATAAGCGCAATAAGGCTGCCGATGAAAAGGTGGTACGACAACATCATTTGAGGCTAAAAACCGAAGTGAAACAAGGCATGAGCGTATCAAATAAAACAGGAAGAAGAAGAAGAAGAAGCTTTTATTTATTATATCTTACACATATTTTTGTGTCTCTATAATTATTTATATTAATATACATATACGTACATAGTCCCTATATTCTAAATAAAAAGGTCTAATTATTAATTTCATAGCACAAAATTAATTATTTACATATAAATCTAATTAATGAATTCCATATATGTTAATGAATAACTTAATGAAGTTATATACATAAATAAATTATACACGTTCACGTGTAGCTAGAATTTCAAATAATTTAAAATATAATTTGGGAATGCGAAATAATTTTCGAAACTTCAATTAAATATTTTTTATAGTTTAGTGTTTAAGCACGTTAAACCCACAACAATTTTGTTTTCAATTAAAATAAACAGGAACTATGCCAAGTAGTAGTGAAATCGCTATTTATGTGTATACAAAACAACATAAATAATTAAGTTTAAAAACAACAACAAGAATAAAATGCAACGAAAAATTAAAAAGGCTGTGCTGCGGACAAATAACTAGAATAATCCTCAAGCTCAAGATACCAATAAAATTTATTCATATCTTGGATTGAATAGAATAGAAATATGCTTAATGTTGGGATAAATTTCTGCATTCAGGTAAATGAAAATTAATAAGTTCTTGGAAAGAACTGCATTGAAAAATTAAAACTCAACGTTTCGGCACCTATTTTGGAGCCATTATCAAGAGGGATATGGTTCCGTTCGAGTTCGGGGTCTCAATCTGCCTACTCCCCTCACTCTTGACGTATCTTGTTCAGTAGAAATAAAATAACCGTCAAACGGCACTGAGGTCTCAATCTGCCTACTCCTCAGTGTCACTCAACATGCAATTCAGTGGTGGCACGGAAAATTACAGGGTTTCGCAATATTTCACGCTCATCTACTGGACTATTATAGAAATATCTTTTTATTTCTATTAGATATTTTCTGTTGAACAACATCGAAGCAACTGTTTCTCTTCCCAGTTTAATGGTGCATTTCATTTTCTTGCGTAGATAATTTAATTACGTTAATTTTGAAATTAAATTGAAATTTTTTAAAATTCCAAGATTAAAAAGCAGGTATTATTACTTTTTAATAATAAATTATTGAAGCTATTGAATCAATACTCATTTTAAAAATACTAAATAATGTTAACTACATTGGTTTTCTGTTTTGTAGTTGTACGCCAATCCAGTGTTCTGATTCGTAAATTTTTAATAGTTTTTAAAACATGTTTTTATACTTCAATACTACAAAATTAAAATATATTGTTATAATCTTCATATCCAAGCTCGAATCTAGACCTCATTGACAGAAGATCTTTATTCTTCTTCTTCGGCTTTTTC
This sequence comes from Diabrotica balteata, assembly GCA_918026665.1. Classification (NCBI taxonomy): domain Eukaryota; kingdom Metazoa; phylum Arthropoda; class Insecta; order Coleoptera; family Chrysomelidae; genus Diabrotica; species Diabrotica balteata. The sequence goes on from OU898285.1 coordinate 63,762,887, forward strand.
CCATTATGAGTTTACTGTTTTCGTCCACCACAGCACTATTTTCCCAATCGCCTTCTCTGAGGTCTCTATCTATCATAGCATTTCTTATGAATGTTTTCTTTTCAGTCACCTGTGCTTTGACATTCTTTGTACATGCACATACTTCTGCAAGGCTCTGTTTTTCAACTTTTGTAATTGAGCTTCTACTTTGATTCTACTTCCATTCTGTTCCATATCTTCTCTGTTCTTATTCTATCTGCTCTGGTGATTTGTAGACACCTTCTTATGTTCTTATCTGATCTTATTTTATTTCGTATTGATGTTCATTGGCCATATTTTGCTCCATATATAGGGTAAAGTTCATCACTATGCTCTGAAAGATTCCCTGGAAGATTTTTTTTCTCGGCTTATCATTGATCCTAATTTTAAAAAATATAGTGCAGAACAATCCGGAAATTAGCACTAGAATGTCTAGTACGAAAATCTAAATATATTATTGGCTTATCGTTAAAGACTTTCTTAATGATAATTTTGGTAATTAGCTATATAGTTCCGAAATCAATACTCGTGACCAATTTATTAGAAGAATACAGTAAACTGTCAGAGAAATAAAGAACAATCCAAATATAAATTGAAAATCGGTTAGAAATATTTTAAAATGAGCTAGAAAAAGTATAGACGAAAATGGAAGATATTGTGACCAATTGTTACAGTTCGTATCTTTTTAATTTATGTTATGTTAAATTGTTGCACAATCCACGAAGTTTTTTAATAAGAATGAAAAATATAGCAACGTAGCATTGAAGTAATTTTAAAATGAGTATTGATTCATTTACTTTAATAATTTATTAATAAAAGTACCTGAGTTTTTAAAAATTTCAATATAATTTCAAAATTATATTAAAATTGTCTGCGCAAAAAATTGAAGCATACGATTAAACTGAGTTTTTCGTTCTTTTTTTAAATATGCAAAAAGTCACAATTACTTTAAATTTTTTGTCATTCAGGACCTAGATTTTTCTTGTGATTACTTTTGGGTTCTGAATGAGACATATTTAATGTGTACCAAATATCAAAAAAACACATACACGGTGCTTCTTAAGATATTATTTCAAGAAGAAATCAACAAAATTGATAAAACACCCTGTAATAATAGTCCGTTATAAAAACCCTTAAAGCCAATATATGTGGTATATATAAAACCGCCTCAGTGACGTCTATTCACAATTTAACTATTTTCGATTCCCAATGAGATTGGATATATATATATATATATATATATATTATATTATATATATATATAATATATATATATATATTATATTATATTTATATAATATATATATATATATATAAATACATACATTTATATATATATATATGTATGTATTTATTATGTATTTATATAACTTAGCTAATATTAATATTACTGTAGAGAGAGGGGCAGGGATATCACTACCCTTTCCCTTTATTGATATGAATGCAGCTAGGGTTATTGGCCTACAAAATATAAAGGGTACAACTTGTCCGCATTGTTGTTTCGAAAAAATATGGGGAACACAAAATTTTAGACCATATTATATTATATGGACGCTATTTGATAGTTATTTTCATTTAGTATTCAACGTTGGAATTGAGTTCGTATGGGAACGTACATTAACATTTCTGTTAATATAGGTGCCTTGGTACTTGTATTTGGAAATAGGCTCACTGGTGTTATTGGCGTTTTAATGACAAGTTTGATTCGATGGTTTAAAGCACAAAGGGTACGTGCCCAAATTTTTTGGTGTCAAGAAACGTTTGTGCAGAAGGCTGAGGTAGATCCAAATGATAATTTATGTAGATCATAGTTTCATTTTGACAAAAAATAGGCATACAACCTTTTATGCTTTGAACAATAATTTACATTGACTTTTTGGAGGATACCATAAATTTAATTCTGTTTCTTTATTAAGGCTATATTGTGAGCAAGATGTATATACCGGCGGTGAATCGTCACAGGGCATGGATAACTCAGTGGGAAATTCTAACCTATTGAATTCTTATATAATTTTTACGTCAAAGTATGAGACCATTTTAAGGACTAAAATCTTTATTGGAAACAAATATTAAAAGTCTTCTACGAATTAATCATTATTCCAAAATTTTGCAAAAATATAATACATTTGCCAGAATATTATTTATGTTTGATGAGTCGTTCTTTATTGGTTCTATGCAAATGTCCTGCCCCTTATTCTCTGGGGTTTTACCTCGTTAATGATATTTTATTGGTTATATCAGGTTTTCAGTTCTTCATTCGTTTTAATTCGATAGTGTCCATTTATGTATCAACTGTCGTGTCATATATTTTTCATAGTATTTTGCGTTCAAAACACCTTATCAATCTTTGTGTTATTTTATAATTCAGGTTTCTGATCCATGTGTTACGACTGGTCTAATCACTGTTCTGTATATTTGGGTCTTCGATAATCTCATCAGCATCACAGACTTCACTCTGTTACGTTTCTGTATTCCTGCCGTGTCTCGCTATTCGTGTCATGGTCGTGAGTTATAGTGGCTAGAAACTGGAATTCTTTAACACTTTATAACATTATATATATATATATATATATATATATATATATATATATATATATATATATATATATTGTTTATGATTTATTGAAATGCATATTCTAATGAAAATAGTAATATATGAAAAGATTGCAAATAACAAAAAAAATTATTTACTATCTTGAATGTGAATTAATCACAATTTCAGTTCAAAATAAGTTTATTTTGACGTTTTGATTCTCTCTTCAAAAATCGTTCTCAAAATTCAAATTAAAAACACTATTTCAGTTTTTTTACTTGGTAATACAAATAAATTCTTCTATTAATTTATTATTTATAAATAGTAGTTTAAAATTCTAAGTGAATCTGCTACTTAGACTAAAATACCCTGATATCTGATAGACCAATGGAGTAGCAGTACTACCCCAGTATATCTGCGAAAAAATCATCGATTTCACGTAAAAATCTTATACAGATTTTTGATCGTTCTAGTATAAGTTCTATATAAGTACATGAGGAAAAGTTGATGACAAATCCTTGAAAATATACAACTGATTTTGCTTTGTTTTTTTTTAAGAATCATAAAAATTAAAAAATCATTTTTTGTGTATAAAACGTTTCTTATACATTTTAGAGAAAATGGTTCAAATAACAATTGTTATTGTCATTTGTAACATTTAAAGGGTTTTGACCCATATATTTTGGTGACTCATAGCATGTATACCCCGTTTACACTGATGATGGAATTAACATTCCGAAAACGTTCTGTAATGTAATTGTGATAGCCCGTTTGGGCATTTTATTATATACCTTTTATAAAGGATTTGAAATAAAAATTTTTGTGATATATGGTATATAGCCAGCTACAGAAACTTAGTTTCCTAGTGGTGTTTAATTTACGAATTTCCGAATAAAAATACATAAACAATTCAACGAGATAATCGAGATAATTGTAAAAAAAATTCAGTAATTTATAAATGTTAATAACTTTGTTTTTTAATGACACGTAATATAACTACTGGAAATTATGACAATTAATGAGTTATTGAAGTGTGCTAAATCTCAGCTAAATATTTTGCTAGATATCCTTAGCTGATATAGCTAAGTTATTTGCTTATTCCGGAGAGCGATTGCTTAAACAACTGTACTTACAAAAATAGTAGCTAAAGATATATGCAACAAATTTAACATTTTATTAAAAAAACAAAGCAAAATTAGCTGTACATTTAAGGGTTTGTTATCTCATCTTTTAGAACCTTCAAAAGCCCGTATAAGATTTTTTCAGCTTTCTTGCAGGTTAGAATTTGAGAAGACAACCAATTGCATTGTAAATCATGAGTAAAAACCAGGAAAAAATCTCACGAAATTCACCCTATATGGTTATTCTTTGGTCCGACAGTAAGTCTACTCTCAATTCAAATTATATATGTTATTGACTAACTTATCGTGGTACTTTCTTTTTAGTGATTTCTAACCTCTAATAATATTATTCACCAAACCTTACTACATTCCACCGGTGAATTTGCGACGCATTTGGTTTCATTTAGTTTATAGAATTATACATAAATTTTATTGACTCTTCTTTTTATCGTTTATATTCATCAGGAATGTGTCTAATAACTCTAATGCATAAGGCCATACATCTCCACCATACTGTTGGTTTTATATTTTGTTTAATTTTGGTTTAATTTTTTTAAATTAAATTAATAACAGGATTCTTTATATTAACAAGCAAAAAAAAGAAAAAAGTTTAATTAGCATTTAAAAACGATTTCCGAGGTGGAAATCGAAACGTCAAAATTTTAAACGCATTTTAAATGTAATTGTGCTTAATTCACATTAAAGATAGTAAATAACATAAAATGCTACAATAAAATAGTCTTAGAACCATATTAAAAAATAAATTTGAAAGAATACTTGCCAAATGTCTGCAATTCATTTTCACCCTGGATTGACTGGAGTTCTAAGTAGAAATAATACAAATATATCAAAATAGAAGAAGGCCACAAGGATAAGTAATAATTATGAAAGAATATGTAGGTAGTTCAAGATTCATTACAATGTGTAAATGATAAAAATTAGAGTTTTGTTTATTAGTACAAGCAATTAAAGTGCTACTAAATGATTGGATAATAATCTATATGTAATGAAATTATATTACGGTTTAACCAATCGATAGTGGAGTCAAAATAATCACGGCTATCTGGATCTTATTTATCACTGATCTAAAAAGCTTTTTTCTGATGCAGAAAAATTGTGCATCCATTGCACATTTCGACGGCCCGAATTCCTTTTTCCTTCCATTTTGATTTGCGTTATGTTATAGAGTAGCATAGCTTCGTTTTATACAGGACATAACTTCCTATGTTTTCACGATACGACTTATCACTTTCATATATTTTCCACTTTCAGCCCAACTTATTAATATATTAGAATTATTCTTATAGATCAACCTTCGAATTTTTCACTGTCTTGTCGAAATTTTGTGCACCATTCTGCCCTTGTATAAGAATAACTATAATAACTATATAAAGTTTTCATTTCCAGAAAAACGTCCAATCACTGACAATCCTCAGCCGTTAAAAATTGAATACCAGCTCGCATATTATTTGAGACATTTTCGATCATACATATCATTTTGTACATCAGTAACAATGCTTACAAAAGAGCCGAATGCAAATATTTTTGACATGCGCCTCACTAGTACCTACACAAAAAGCAATTGCCATTATTGTCAAAGTTGGCGATGCCATGATCAAATGAGTTTCCATCGAACAATCCTATACCGAAGTATTTTATATGCTTTAATATATATTTCTAACGTTGTTCTATAAAAGTATAAATTCTCCCCATTCTTTGCGGTCTTCTGATTGGCCAAACTAATTTTTTAATGTATCGGAAAATCAATAGGTGTCACTAATATATTCATATAAAATAAATTATCTTGTCGCATTTCAGTATGAGAATCCACAAGTCCAACAAAAATTTCAAAAATTGAAATTATAGACGTATATTGTGAAGTAATGTAGAATAAAATGAATGTAACTTAAATCGAACATATCATAATTGAAAGTCACATTATAGTTGGCTTTTAGTGTAATGAATAAAAGCTATTTTATTTATAATAGATTATGATACTCGTTTTATAAAATATTTTGTTATGATACTCCGAAATGTTTCATAGTACTCTGATTTTAATACATATTTAGACAATATAACACTAAAAACTTTTGTTTTCAAAATTTCCACAAAATTCATTATAATTTATTATCACTACAGCTGTTTCGGTAGAGTACCTTTCTCAAGTGATCTATTTTTGGTATGTGTTTACACTTTATAGTCTTTAACTGAATAGGTTGAGGAAGGGAGAACTGTTTGTCTCAATTTGGTCATTCAGAATTACATGTGTTTGTTTTTTTTTAATTTGTTTATTTTAATAGATTCTTAAAGATACTTTAAGGCTTTTATTTTGGAAGTGCAGTATTTGAAATTTGTCATTAAAATAATGATTATAGTCTTAAAAGTGAACTGCGTACGTAAAATCTGTTTTTATATTATTGAAAGCCCTTTTATGTTCTGCTATACGTTTGCTAAAAGTTCTACCAGTTTGATCGATGGAAGTTTTTGAGCAGTCGCCGCATTTAAGTTTGTATACACAACTGTGTAAGTGCTTTTTCTTTTGGTTCTTGTTGTTTTGATTATATTTGCCTAAGTTGTTATTTGTTCTAAGAGCTGGTATTATTCTTTCATCTTAGTTATTTTTTCTTATCTTCATTTATATTTTACCTAACTTGTTATTGATCTGTTTAGCTATTTTTGTTGATATCTTGACTGTGTGTAGTAATGGAGCGGAGGGTACTAGGTTTTTTCTCTGGTGGTGGAAATACTAATTTTAGGGTTTTCGTATGTAGTTTTTAATTTAAAATTTTATTTGTTTATTAGTTGTACCCATTGTTTATTGATATTTTCTTAACGGTATTTAATTATATCTCTAAGTTGTTAACATGCTATGATAGGCTACCAATTTATGTTTCGTAAGATGGGATGGTGGACTGTGTATAGTCCCCTCAGTATGGGTAGGTTTATAAAATACGGAGAACTCATGTTTGTTTTTAAGTCTGATAATCTATAGATCTAGAAAATTCATCAAATAATTCTGTTCTGATTCTATTGTTCAATATGCCTATGGAGTGAATTATTATACGATAAAAATTGGTCAAGTTGCCTGTTAGTTTCTGTAAAACATGATGTTGAATACAAGATGTTTAGAAATCTTTATTTCTAGATAATCCATAAAAATATCTGATAACAATGGGCTTAGAGGATTATCCATTAGAAAACCTGCACTGTTATTTGTATATATTTGATTATTCAATTCAAAGTACTCATGGTTTATGTAAATTTCAAGAATATGTAAAATTTCAAATGTAATGATTGGATTCGTAGTATTATAGTCTTAAAGATTTTTTACTAGAACAAAAGATTTGTTGGGGGAATACCAGGAAAAAGATTTTTACGTCTAATGAAATTAATTGTGAGTTGTTAGGTAATTGAAAATGTATTTTATTAACTAGCTCTATTGTATTTTTTACGGTAAATTTTGGTGAAAATTGAGTGTTTTATAGTTGTTGTTAGTTTTTGTTAGCTGAAGTTGTTATGACGGACCTGTATAAAAAGAAACTACAGCTCTTATTGGGTAATCAGGTTTGTGATTTAATTTACGGACTTATAGAAAATGTTAAGTACCTTTTAGGAAGCTTAAAATAGAAATATGTTGTAAACTATGGTGTCGGAAATGAATAATTTATAGATATTAATGAAAGGTTATATATATATATATATATATACCATGAGGTTATGCAGTAGCATCTTGCATCTCAACCTCCATCCTCTCCTCTCCTGCCAATAGTTTTTTTCCAGGTTTTTTCCCTCATTGCTATTCGATTTCTCTTTTCCATGTTGTTTTAGGTTGTCCAAGTTTTCTTCTATTTAAAGGATGACACTTACACGGTATATTTGGCCATGTATTGTGATTCATTCTTTTCACGTGTTCATACCATAAAAGCTGTCGGGTTATTATTCTAGCGGAAATGATTTTGGTTACTCCCATCTGCTCTCTAACGACTTCATTTTTTCCATGTTGATATTCTCCTTATTCTTCTGATGAATTCGATTTCCACTGTCTTATTTCTTTTGTTTATTTGGATTGTTAAGTTGCCAACACTCTGAGTTGTTATAGGCTCTACAATGGACCAGTATATTGATAATTTGGTTTTCCATCTATTTTTATCGACCGAAGTATTAAATTTAGTCTTTATATTGTTTCTTTCTATCTCGATATTCTACTTTGTATATCTCTAGTAGACGTTCCATCGCAGAATGTAACGCTCCCTAGAAATATATATATATATATATATATATATATATATATATATATATTCCTGACATGTTCTGATATCATGACCTACTATTTCTATGTTAGGTGCCGATTCTCCAAGGCATAAATATTCAGTCTTTTGAAAATTTATTTTCAAACCCCACTTTCAATATTTCTTCAGTAGTTTCCTAACCATAAATGAGATATATTTTGTATCGTCGCCTATAACTACTTGATCATCTGCAAATAGTAAGGTGTTCAAAATGTCTTGCTCCATCTCTATACCCATTCTGTTACATTTCCTGCGCCAGGTATCCAATGCCTCCTGAATGTATGTATATTTTAAACAGAATTGGGAATAAGCAGCAATACTGCCTCAATCCTTTATTCACTATGAAAATTTCTAATACTCTTGTACTCACTTTTACCACTGCTATGTTATTTTATAAATATTTTAAACAGCTTTCACATATATTTCATTTAAGTTGCTGTATCTTACAACTTCAAATAGTTTTATTAGGGGCACATTATCACAAGCTTTCACTAAGTCAACAAAAACAATATGGATATTTAGATTTCTTTCTAGGCTCTTTTCAACTGTTTGTCTAATTGAGAATATATTATCAGGACAGGATATTCCAGCTCGTAAACCACTCGGTTTTTTTCATATTCATTTTTAGGCAGACGTATTGGGAGCTGGCTGCTAGTTCCCCCAACATAATTTGCAGTTCCTCGAATGTGCTCGCTATAATCACTATGTCGTCACCGAATCTGAGGTGGTTTAACTTGTTGCCATTAACGTTAATGCCATAGGTTGACCAATTTGTAGTTTTGAAGACGTCTTCTAGGGCTAGGTTGAAAAGCTTTGGCGATATTACGTCTCCTTGTCTCACTCCTCTCTTAATGGGGATGGGATTTGTATTTTCGTCTGGTTGTACTATCATACTTGCATTTTCATATATATTATGTATTAGTTGCCTATATCTCGAGTCTATTCTACAATTATTAATAGCTTGTTCTATGGGCCACATCTCGATACTATCAAACGCCTTTTCATAGTCGACGAAGGCAAGAAATACGGGTAGTTGGTATTCATTTGCCTTCTCTATCAATGTTCTCATTGTCAGCAGATGGTCTGATGTACTATATCCTTTGCGGAAGCCAGCCTGTTCAACCGGTTGGTAATTATCCATTTTGTAGGTTAACCGGTTATTAATAATTCTCATAAATAGTTTGTATACTTGACTGAGCAACGATATAGGTCTATAATTCTGTAGATCACATTTGTCCCCTTTTTTGTGTAAGAGTATTACTAGACTCTCGTTCCAGTCTTTAGGGATCTGGCTATTATGGAGATATCTATTAAATAGCTCTGTTAGTACAGGGATTGTTAATGTCTTGCTTGTTTTCAAGAGCTCGGCAATTATACCGTCGTGTCCTGGAGCTTTATTATTTTTTAGTTCTTTTAAAGCTCTTTCTATTTCGTATCCCTTTATATTTGGTAGTACTTCTGATCCCACGTTTTTTATTTTTCTTTTGACGTTCTCCTTTGTTGTTTCATTAGGCTGGCCTTGCGAGCTGTACAAGGATGTGTAGAAGTCTTCGACAATATTTGTTATTTTATATTTGTCCTTCTCTACCTTATTGTTAGCGTCTTTAATTTTGATGATTTTTTGAACTCTCAGTGCGGATCTTAGACATTTTAAACCTCTGTTGTTTTCAATGACTCGCTCTATTAAATTCTCGTTCCATTTTTGTATGTCGCGTTTTAGTTCTTTTCTAATTGATTTATTAAGTTCTCTATATTCTTGAGTATGGCGTTTGTTTTGCGCTAGTAGTTGTCTTCTTTCCGTTATTAGCTATTTAGTTTCATTGCTTATTTTGTCTTTTTAGTCCTTGTTTTCTTTGCGACCTGTAGTCCTGCTACGAGAAGGTTTTTATTTAGGTTTTTATTAATCTTCGTCAATTTGATCTTGATTATGTGAAGGATCAGATTCGACCTTCGAATGACTGGGTAAGATCCAAAACAAAAGTCGAGGACATAACAATAAAAATTGCAAAACTTAAATGGAGCTTCGCGGGCCACACTGCTAGACAGAAAGACCAACGTTGGAATACTACAATACAACATTGGAGACCTTACGAAAGTAAACGACCAAGAGCAAGACCACAGATGAGATGGGTTGATGACATTAGAAGAATAGCTGGAACAAATTGGAAATATGTTGCTCAGGATAGAGACCGATGGAAGGAGTTGGGAGAGGCCTATGTCCAAACATGGACGACAGAAGGCTAAGAAGAAGAAGAAACCACTCGGTTGTTCAATTCTTTCCAGGTCTTCTTTTATTCTTGCTTTAACTACACTTTCATATAGTGTTCTAGTAACGTTTTGTGGTACCATTTTTATGCAGCGAGCTTATATGTGCTTAGTTCCAGTCGTTAAATATTTTTTCTACTGAGAGACATCTATTAAACAGTTTAGAAATTAGCTAGACAAGCATAATTTAAACCAAATTGTACAAGTTCAATAGGAATATCTTCCTACGCCTAATCTAATGCTTTTCCATTATTTGTACCATCCAAAGAGTTTTTTAAATTGAATCTACTGTAATTTCCTCTTCTGTTGTATTTTCTATTAAAACTGTTATTATCTGTCCGTTAATCAAGTCTCATAATGCGTTTTTAATAATGAAATAACTGATTTTTCTTTTTTGTTACTGCAATTTTGACTCCTTTTAATCTAGCATATATGGTCTTCGATCTTCATCGTCTTGCGTTCTGAGAATTTTGTCTTCATTTAAAATAAAAAAATTCTTCTTCTTCTTCCTATGCCGTCCCCATTAACGGAGGTTGGCGACCACATTTTTAAAAGCTTCTCTGTCTTTTGCAACGTGGAATAATTCGTCTACAGTCATGTTTGTCCAGTCTCGAATATTTCGCAGCCACGACTTCCTTTTTCTACCTATTCCCTTTTTGCCATCGACTCTACCCTGCATGATGACCTGCAGAAGACTATATTTATTATTTCTTAGTATGTGTCCAAGGTATGCAGTCTTGCGTACTTTTATCGTTCTCAACAATTTTTTGACTCGACCCATTCTTCTCAGCACTTCCGATAAAAAAATTAAGTTAACATAAAGTTTAGATAGTACTTCTGAGAATTGTAATTATTTTTCATATATTTTCTATCTACTAGTAAATCCAGTCCATTTTAGTTTAAATAAAAAATATACAAATATATCCAATCAAAATAGAGTTATTAAAAGAATAAATGCCACACCACAAAGAATATTCCGTACCTTATGCACTTAAATCAAGAGTGATCAGGAGTTAGACCATAAATGTGGTAAATAGAAAAATTTTTGCTACAATAAGGGATGTTAAATGGGCAAACTCCATAGTTATTGTACCGTGTAAAGATGTGAAGAGTTTGTGCTGATTGTAAGGTAACACTAAATGGATATATTCAAATGGATTAATATTAATTAACTCTATTAGTATTATTAATGGATTTATTTAAAGGTTTATTTTATTATAATTCCTTATGTTTTGAAGTAAAATGCAGCTCAATTTCAAGCTTCAATTGGTAAAATTATATAGGGATTAGATCAAAGAGCATTTTATTTAGATGATTTGAGTTTAACAGTTGTGTAAAAAAATGAGTTTAATATTCGTAGGAAAATGTTTATCCCTACAAATTACATTTCTTTACTTAGACCAGAATTTATCGAGAAAGGAAAGGTTATTAACTTAATGATTCGCAAATTTGTTTTAAGAGCAAAATGTTCTACCTTTGGTTAAAAAGTGAGAAATATTTTTGGGTGCATGATAAAATACAGAAGTCACACTACTTATTAGGGGTCTATGAAAAGAAAGGTTAAATTTATGTAAGCAGATTCGCTTTCAATCGAAAAAAAAATATCCATCTGTATCTAGTGAGTTGATCGATCCCTTATTATCCTGCAGCCAACGATAGTTTTCGGTATGTTTTACGAGATAATGGAAATGCATGTTCAAATAAAATATTTCCAATTAGGGAAAAGAATCAATATATCATAATCCACATCTAGTTCGGAATTAGTAGAAACTCATGCCCACAGTCCGCTCATAAGTCTCGTAATGATGTTAAGTGGAAATAATGATGACGAAAGTACATATACAAATGACGAAAATGCCTACAAACAATATTGAGATTACAAAACATAAATATGTCTTCTGAACAAAATTAAACAAAAGCAGTAACGAAAGCTTAACAATGACATAGGATTTGTTGTAAATCAAAATGTTGATAATTTTAAAAAGTGCCAATTGTTAGAACAACCTTGGCAGCCATCACAATCATATCAATTTCCATATTCTGTACACATAAAGTATAAAAAGAAAGTGAAGCGTTTTTTGGGTCCAGCACTTAGAACATAGGAGTTAGTTAATATTTTCGCATATTCAAAAGGGATTGTTTTGAAAGTATTGCGTTTTATTTTCTAATGAAAAATGTGTTCATAATAAAGGGATGACAGCCCAAAGCCTTGTCACAAAACCTTTAACATCTTTCGCCAAACTCATGGGCAAATACAGAGCCATACAAACCCAGAAAAAACATCATACTACAAGGAGTGCGGTGCAGTTGGGCTGGATTTTCCACAAAGTTATTGCAGCCCGTAAAAGTCAGTCATTAACCAGATAGACCCTCAGATATCTAAACAGATACAAGAAAATAGAGGAAGACTACGACCAATAGTAGAAGTCTATAGTGTTCTTAGGTAGACAAAATATTCTTCTAAGAGTACATCGTGATGATAACCTTCGGATTTTGGACGAAGATGCTGGACCTAGGAACGAGGAGAATTGTTAAGGTTAAAAATTGCATCAGGAGATGAGATTCTTAAATAAAACCTATCCACAGCATCTTTCCGAGCAACATACATTAGTAGCACCAGTCAAAATCAATTGATAACATATTGTGGTGAAGAAATAATTGAACAAATAATGAATCAGATTCAAAGTGCAAACTATTACTCTATAATATTTGACGAAACGACTGACGTCTCCCACGTGGAACAGCTTTCACTAAATTTAAGATACATACACAATAACAACATTTGTGAAGACTTTAACGCTTATGAGAATTAAAAATAATTGGTGAAAATCAAGAAAGAGGGAAAGAACAACGCCTGACAGGAGAAACCTTGGGAGAGATGGTATTAACCTTGTTGAAAGAACTGCACTTGGATCCAAAGAAATGTGTAGGAATCGGTACTAACAGTTTTTGCTTTATGAGCTCTAAAGCAGTCGGTGCAATAATATGTCAGTGTGATTTGCACATCAGCGAGCCAGACGACTCTAATTTGTTGTATGAGATTTGGTGTAAATAATTTTTATACTAGGCAAATAAAGTAACTTCGCCAATATTGTTCGCCTTTTATTTATCCTATTTTAATTTCATAAACTAAACTACATTTCTTTCTTTGCACTTATTAGACTTCATGGGGTTTTAGGTTAAGATTTGCTGATTTATCGTTGGTAGATAAATAAAAATTCTTTAATAACGATAAGTTTTGAATGTCTTTATGGCATTTAAAAGTGTGTGAAAATCTGCCTGAAAATCGGTCCTGGATCCGCCCTTGAACATAGTCAAAACAACATTAGAAAAATGTAAAAAAATATTAAAATATCATAATAAATTATGTATTTTAGGTTATCTTTTATAGATAGACGTGAATATAACACCTGCATGGATACTTTTTGTACATAACGGGGAATCAGATAACACAAAATATTAACCCTGTCCAGTTATGAAATAAATAAATACATTATTACTAAGTATATGCCAATTCTGCCTTAATTAAATTAAAGAAATAAATATTTTATGTTTATATTTTATTACGGCGAAGCTAGAGAGCATGAATTCGAATAAACATACAGATGTCGAAAGCATATAGGAACTGTTCAAAAAACAGTGTACCAAGTAGCTACAGACATTTGGGGGTATACAGTTACTAATAATAAAAAATACACTGTATGATGGAATAACCAAATAAAAATGGAGGAAATGGTAAGCTACTATTATACAGAACACTCAAAAATTTCAGAAAAGGTAAAGAAGATACCACAAGATTTATTGAAGATGCAACCAGCAAGCTATTAGTCACACAAGAGCATATTATAATGGAAAGGTGGTAGGAACATTTCAAAAGAGTGCTAAATGAGATAAATGTAATAAAGAGTAAAAGCAAACCAATCTCGAGACTAATACAAATTCAAGACTACCACAAATATTAAAAAGGGTTCAGAAGATAAAATAATATTAGAAGGAATCATAGACTCTATAAGCAGATTAAAGAAAAGGAAAACAGAAGGCTCAGATTATATTCAACCGGAAATAATAAAATAAATGCCAGAACAAGAGTAACACTACTGCATAAAATTATAAAATTAGCCTGGAAAACAACTATATTTCTAAAGACTGGACACTTGCAAACATCCACGCTCATGTAGTATATGTAAGAAAAGACATCACTCGCTCTTGCCTAGTACCTCTGAAAATGTCTCTTCCTCTAGGAACACGAGTAGGCAATTCTTTCCCGATTGAGCGCAATACTCAAGCTCCCAAACATTCCTAAGGTTCTTCCAGTCGTGTCGCTCACATATCTACTCCGCCTTATAATGCTCATACCCAAAATGAAGCTTCTACCAGTTCGTTCAAACCTCCTTTAAAAGTACATAACACTGCAGATTCTCATACAGACACTTCTCTCTGCTTTATCAGTTAAAACTGATGTATTGTTGGCTACCGCTTTAGTGACAGTGTATTCTCAAGATGGTAGACCTATGCATGCCAGAGCGCTCCTAGATAATGGGAGTCAACATTCATTCATTTCTTGTGATTTGGTTGAGAAGATAAATCTCACCGCTTATTTTAAACAGTTACAGATATAAACCATATCCGAAAACACCTCATTGTCAAATCAAATGATTAACATAGAATTTTTTCCCTATAATGTGAAGGATAGAAGTTACAAAACTTTTTTGCTGAACTTGCTAGTATAACTTGCTTGCCTGCGAAAATGCGCATAAACAATTAGGTGAATCTTTTAAAATAGCTCTATAGAGATTTATTAATTTAGAAAATAGGCTCTTAAAAAATGAAAATACATACGCTCAATATAAGTCTTTCATTAGTGAATATCTTCTTCTTAAACATGCTAGAATAGTCCCTCTTTCTCTCTCTCTTACTAATGGAAATTTAGAAAATGAATATTTTCTCCCGCATCACTGTGTATTAAAGGAAAAATCCGTAACAACAAAATTTAGGGTTGTTTTCGATGGTTCAATGAAAAGTTCTAGTAGTTGTTCGCTCAATGATATCCTACTCAAAGGTCATACTCTTCAACCGGAACTTTTTGACATTTTGCTGCGCTTTAGATTATATTCGTTTGTTTTCACAACTGATATACAAAAGATGTACATACAGGTTAAAATCAATCCTGATCAAACCTTCATGTTAAACATACTTTGGCGTGACTCCCCGGAAAAGGATATTGAGTGCATGGAACTGCAAAACAGTTACATATGGAACTAAAAGCACCAGTTTTCAGAGTACTCGCTGTTTAAGGGAACTGGCAAATACTCATCAAAATGAATATACCCTGGCCAGCTCTTCAAAATGGTTTGTATATTGATGACATTCTCTATGGTGCTAATGATGAGCAAACTCTCCTTAATGCTCACAATGAAATAACTAGTTTGCTCGGAACATCATATATTTCTCGACATAAATGGTGTTCTAACTCGCGACTTATTTCTAAAAAATATTTCTTCTCTCTCTTCGAACTCTTCGTATGTCATAGTTCCAGATAATTGCTCTAATAAGGTTTTACGTTTATGCTGGAATCCTGTTCTTGACTATTTGATCCTCAAGGTCTCATTAATCCCGTTACAGTTTTCGCTAAGCTTATAATGCAAAAAATCTGGATTTCCAAGATCAGTTGGAACGATACCATTGACGCAGATACGTTACATGAATGCCTAAGTTTTATTAGCAGTCTCTCTCATTTTAAAGACTTAAGTGTACCTAGATGTCTCGTTTTAAGTCAAGAAATCATTGGTGTTGAGATTCACTCATTCTCGGAAGCAAGTTTAGAGGCTTATGGAGCTTGTGTCTACTTACTTGTGACCTATAAATCAGAACAGGTGTCTTGTTCCCTTCTAGCATATAAGAGTCGCGTTGCTCAGCTAAACCCATCGAGCAAAAAGACAAAAGAGGGAATCTAATCGTTATGAAAAGGAGACCAAAAAAGTGGCCTCTGATGGCGGACATATCCGGAAATGCGAATGCGCCAAATTTAAATTTTCCGACACTTATTAACAGTAGCTATATAATATTTTTCAGAATGTGTCTTAGACGAGAAAGTTTTAATTAATTATTAACGGCAATAGTCTAAAATGCGACACAATTCTTAAAAAACTTCAATATAAATAAGATTTCATGTGACATTTGGGACAAACAATAACATTACCCAACTAAATTTGATGTCAAACAAGGAGAGAGACTCTCTTTCCTTGTTTAATGTGGCCTCTAAAGATCGCACTTCCTGTCTAACAATACTTTTGCCCCCACTACCTTTACATTCCCTCTTTTGTCTTTTTGCTCGATGGCTAAACCCCTTGACCCTTTCAAGATTGGAACTCATCGGTGCGCTATTGTGTAGTAAACTCACAGCAAAGATTGCTAACATTGTTAAGGAAAAAATATCTCAATTAGGCTCCTTCTCGTTGGATCCTTCTCGTTGGATACCCAATTTGTAGCAAATAAGGTCGCACAAATTTTAGATAATTGCTCTAATGCTCAATGGAGACACGTACGATCCAAAGAGAATCCTGCTGACATACTCTTTTAAGGAATGTTACCCTCTGAAATTATAAACTCTTCCTTATGGTTTCATGGTCATTCTTCAAGCTCGAAACGACCAAATAGATTTTTTTACCTCACTTTCTGATAGGTTCTCCAATTTTTCAAAGTTTGTAAGAACTTTAGACTGTATGTTTAGATTTGCTAATAATGCTAAACCGCTTTACTGATACCCTTGAAGCCACCGAACTTCAAAACGCTGAACTTAAGATTATTAAGATGCTCCAGTATTCCAACTTCTCGAGTGAGACTTCTGAGCTTAAAAAAGGTAAAACTCTATCTAATAAGTCTCTTTTACCCCTAAATCCCTTTTTGGATGAGAATGAAATGCTCCGGGTGGGAGTCCGCCTTAGAAACTCAGACGTTACCTTTGATCAAAGATGCCCTCTTCTCCTCCCTCAAAAAATCTTGTAGTTCGTCTAATTTTTCACAGAAAACATGTCAGACTTTGTCACTCATGTCCTTAAAATACTTTGTCCCAAATTCGTCTCAAATATTGGCCTTTAAATTGACTACAAGAAGTCAAAAAGGTCATCCACCAATGTATGGTTTGTTTCAAGTTTCATGTCAAACCCGCTACCCAGATTATGGCAGATTTACCAAAAGAACGTTTAAACTCCTTAACTTCCTTAACTCCTAAACTTAACTTTAAGGATAGTAATGGCAAACAGATGCTATTTTGGACTGAGTAGACATATGAGAAGTAGAAACTTAAGCCAAAAAACAAAAATAACTATATACAAAACCCTTATACAGCCAGTGTTGACATATGGATCGGAGACATGGACCATCTCCAAGGCAGACGAAGACCTTTTGCTCATATTTGAACGAAGGATCCTGAGAGGAATATTTGGTGGCATCTGTGAAAATGGTGTTTGGAGGAGGAGATACAACTACGAGGTATACCACAGATATAAACAAATATTTGGTGGTAAAGACGTAGTATCTCTTATAAGAATAGGAAGATTAAGATGGGCAGGACATCTAGCAAGATCACAGCAGAACAACCCTCCTAGAAGAATCATTATGTCACAACCCGTGGGAAGCAGAAAAAGGGGTAGGCCAAAACTTAGATGGAAGGATGGTGTAGATGAGGATGGTAGAAAGATAGGCGCAGCAAACTGGCAACGGTTGGCAATGGATAGGACTGCCTGGCGTAATAGACTTGGGAATGTCGAGGCTCTTTCATAGGGCTGTAGCACCATTGATGATGATGATGACGTTTAAACTCCTCTCGAGTGTTTACTCATGTTGGATTAGATTTTGACGGTCTTTTTCAGATAAAGGCTTCCAACCTTCGCAAAGCTCCTTTAATAAAATCGTATATTGCTCTATCCGTTTGCTTGTCGACTCGAGCTGTTCATATCGACGTCGTTTCCGGCCTCTCTACAGAGAGGTTTCTTCTCGCTCTAAAACGCTTTATTAGCCGTAGAGGCCTCCCTTAGACAATACTCTGTGACAACGCTACGAACTTTCTTGGTGCTCGTAACCAGCTATTTGAACTCAATAAGTTCCCCCGTTCCATTAAACTCCCGTTCTATTAAAGAATTTTTGGCCTCGTCTCATATTCGCTGAAAAACTGTAGTTCCTCGAGCCCCTCACCATGGTGGTATTTGGGAAAGTGCTATATGCTCTTTGCTCCCTTTCAAATGACCCCTCTGATTTTACTTATCTTACTCCTGGACACTTCTTGATTGGACAATCTCTGACATCATTACCTCAAAAACATGTAATCCACATTCCTGAAAATAGATTAAATTTATGGCAACATTTGTCCAAACTCCAACAAGTGTTTTGGAAAAAATGGTCTATTGATTATTTGAACAGACTTCAAAATCGCCCTAAATGGTTTCTCCCGCATAAAAACCTAGAACCCAACGATCTCATCTTGTTATTTGAAGACCACACTCCTCCTCTTTATTGAGTATTACCAAGAGTGATTGAGGTCTTTCCCGGAAAAGATGGAAGAGTAAGAATTGCCTCGGTCAAAACTAAAGATGGAGTCTTTAAGCGCCCTATTACCAAATTGTGTCCTCTACCGAATGCCGATTTAAATTAAGTTAGTATAAGATAAAAATTGTAGTGTATTTTCTCTTCCTTATGCTCTCTTGTCATAATATGATCTGTTTATTTGTGTTAAATTTAGCGCTTCAACGGGGGCGAGTATGTTGTAAAACCAACATTGTAATATTAATTTTAGTTTATTTTGCGTTTTCACAAATACTGGCTCACAAATCTTATGTGACAGATTGTACTTTTCTACCTCAAAATATTTGTGTCAAAAGTGTCATAAGTGTCATACGTGCTTTAGTTTCCGCTATATTCGCGCTCCCCTAAAACGCCGGTATAATAATTGTAAATATTCTTTAGTTATTAAGTGTGTAGTATCGATCGATTACTCTTTATTTTTCTCTAAGTACAACCCTAACAAACCAAACACATAAGGAATCATCGTCGTGAAGTCTGCTTACATATATCGAAGGAAACTATGTAATAGTCCATGGTCCTAAAATATTCGGTACTGTACCCACAGGGGAAAGGAATTTAATAAGCTTTCCCCAAACAATTGATGGAGATCAGACAAAGTTCCAACACGTAGTATACAAAGTATACGAAATAATTCTAGAAAAAAGATTATTTTGAAAAAACACACAATCAATGTGACTTCAGACCAGGAAGAGGTACAATAGATTTAATATTCTCAGTACGATAGCTAACAGAGAAAGCATTACATTACAATGATAAACTATACTAGTTTTGTAGATCTTGAGAGATATTTTTCTGTAAATATTCGCTTGGTTTTTTATTTTTGAAGCGAAGCTTCCATACTGGCGTTGTATTAGTTTTTGTAAGATACTTGTGGGCTTGTTGTGGACCCTTTATTATGTATTCATTAATTAAAGATGAATATTTGTGTAAAGATGAATTATTTCCCGCACATAATTTAAAATCACTAAAATGTTTACATTTTAGCAATTTACTTAAAATAATGGAAGTAATTTAAATCAAGTCGCATTTAATTTTTGTTCTACAGCTCTGGAAATTCACATAATTTCAGAATTCAAATTCAAAATTTTACCAGAGAAAACGTTCTGCCAAACATTATTTTGAAAATTCAAAGTATACCACTAAATTTATTTTTTCGCTATTTTTTTAATGCAGAATTCATTTTTAAAAAACCTAATGTACAGGATGTTGCTTTTGAGTCGGAATATATTTTCAATATTTTTAATCCGGACTTGAATTTTATATAATTATAAATAAATAGTGTGGTTAAAAAGTTATGAACAAAATAAGAAGTTAGCAAAATAGATATGACACCCAGTGTCTTTGTTATTAATGCAGTAAGACCCATTAAGTACGGGATTTTTGAGATCGCCCAAGTATCCCCTTTTCAGTATAATCCGTATAAACTCCGTATAGTCTTTTATATATTTTTATATTATTACCCGATTAAAATTTCCAAATACCGACACTGCTATATTATTTGGTAAACCCTTGATGGAATAAAATGGCACAAACCGATTAGAAGATTCTGTTTAAATATGCATGAACCGAACGTGTTGAACACTAGTTCGCTAAATCGAAGTATTGATTGTAGAGCGTAGCGTACAGGTTCATTTCCCGTGTAGACGGGGAATTTCCTACTCAAAACGCCAAGATGATCTGATTTGCAGGAAATATGTCCGCTGTACATTCGACTCTGTGCCACTGTCAACAGGGAATTATTGAACATGACATGAACTTTAATAAATACTTTTAATAAAAATTTTATTAATGTGGCCCTCAACACATAAATGAAAACCATAAATTCAAAAGAACAAGGTCCTGTAATAAATAATTTAACCAGTAACTTATTCTAATATTTAAAGAAGGTCTACAAAGTTGACAATCTCGAGCTTAAGGTGATAAACTTTAATGAATTTACTTTAAAGCAAATTAAGCTGACCAAATATAAAAATAAAATAAATATCTATAGGGGTAAAAATTTCATGTCAGAATAAATAAACAAACTGACAAATTGAAAAGAAAAAACGAGCAAAACCTTTCCTAGATCTGAAAACATTTTGTGGACTAATCAAAATGCACTGTCTAAGTAGAATTTTGTGAAATAAAAAAAGTTTTGAAAAATTACAGACTGAAATTTATTTATTTATAGAAAACAGATTGCTTTTCTTAATTGATATAATTTAGGTTTTAATAGTTTGTTACGCTCAAAATACGTATAAGTCTTATAGCTTTTGACAGTGACATTGAGTCATTTTTTATTACTGTCATAAGAGACGTCATTTTATTCTTAGTTAAAAGCTTCGAATGTTGTTCCGTTCGAATATTGTACAACTAATAATAAAGTTTTTCTTTTCGCAGAAAAACGCAATTGAGTTTTATTAATGAAACTTTGCTGATTGAAGAAACAAACATTATTACAAAACATTTTTGCTTATAATTTAAATTCAAATGGCAAAGCAAATATTTGAATTTATAGTGAAGGCATTAGCGAGTGATAATAAAACAAATAGCATAACTATAACCTCAATTGAGATCGAGAGAAATGAAATCTTTATAATGCCAATTAATATGCAAAATATTTCCAATCATGAAGAAATACAGGCTACAGCAACTGTTCAAAAAGTAAAAAGAGCCCACAAAAATATGTACTACAAGAAAAGTTTGGATCACGTTAGATGAAGATACTTTAAAACTTAATATGGCTGAAAATGGAAATATATACTTCAAGGATTTTTTATTGGAGCAGCAAAGTGCCCACACTGAAGAATCTCAAAATGTCCACAACTGGTGTTTCAATGGACGTTTTAGAACAAATCTTAAGGCCGTATGACACTATGCATTTTCTTGTATCATTTCTTATATCGTTTCTGATATAGAAAGTTATTTATGTTTTCTTGTATCGCTTCTTACACATACATTTTTGCCCTGTATGACACTATGCAAGTTCTTTTACCAGAAATTGTATGTGATTTGGCACATGATTGGTCGAAATTTTGACACCTATAAAAGTGCAGTACTTGAGGACCCCAAGCTACTGGGGACTGAGGACATAAATGCTACTGATTATTTTTTTAAATACTGTGGTGCAAAAATGAAAGAAATAAAATGTCCCATTATTAAAACTAAATTGGAAACTACAATTTTTGAAGATATTCAATAGGCTGTAATGGAAAACAGAAATAATAAATAATTTGGTTGTAATAATTTATTTGTTTTTTTTTAATTGTGTTTGAATGGCATGCTCTTGAAATTCTACTCTCTTATTTGGAGATATAAAATAATCACTCATCACGAATTTTTAGAGCGGTTATGTATAGTTTTTAGTAAAACATCTCCTCCTAATTTCAGTAGTTCCGATGCTATTTGATCCAATCCCTGTGATTTATTGTTTTTCAATTTGGCTACTGATGTTCTAATCTTGGTTATTGTTGGTGGGCACTTTTCTCTGATGTCTGCTTGGTCTAATTGTAAAATTGTATATCAAAGTTCTCCTCCAGCCGCCAATATGACAGAAGTTTTACGTTTTTGCGGCTTTGCGCACAAATTGGCGCATTTCTTGTACAAGAAAATGCAGCGGACACAAATTCTTGTATCGTTTCTGATATAAGAAACTATACGCTTGTATGACACTATCCATTTTTTTGTTATATCAGAAACGATATAAGAAATGATACAAGAAAATGCATAGTGTCATACGGCCTTTAGAAAGGGTAACTACATCAAATCAAACATCGAAACAAAAATCTGAAACCTGCAGTAAAAAACAATTATCAGAAAAATTCGTAATAGAAAAATTTGCAGGCAAAAATGTGAACGTTTCACAATGGATGGAAATATTTGAAATTGAATGTAGGTACTAGATTAAAAATAGATCAAAATAGCAATAAAATCGAAATTCCAAGATTATTTTTAGAAGGATCATGTATCGTTTGTACATTTCAATGCTTATAAAATATTGAATAAATTCTGATTGGGAAGAATGGAAAAAAAGATTTGTGACACATAGACAGACAAAGGGTGGACTCCAGTGAGGTCTATTGAATTCATATAATTATGTGTGTATTCGAATATTGTTGAGCATGTTTGAAAGCACTATATAGAGCTTGTAGTTCACCAGTGTGGATACTATACCAAGCAGAAATTTTATAGAGTTCGATAGACTACGGTGGCTACAGGATATCTAACATCACTGTTCAGTCTTTGACGCGTCAGTGTAAAGAACTATGTTATACTTATTTTTGTTTATAAGTTGAAATTTAAACCGTATTTAAAGTACCGGTTTTAATTTCAGTCGCTAATTTTTTTTCTCGTTTCATTCCTGGTATATTAATCCAGTGAGATCATAATTATACACCTACTCACATAATTATGATTAAACAGTGCATTTTACGTGCATAGTGAAACAGATAGTAAGAAACAAAAAAGAAACAGTATAACATATTAAGTTATGTTTGCTCGAAGGGATTAAAATAGTCTATAGATACATTGTTTTACAGAGAAGAATAGTTTCTTCTTTTTCTTCAAGTTCCACTCCTATCGGAGATTGGAAATCATTCTTTATACTTTTGTTGATTACGCGCCTAAATAATTCAGTTGAACTGCATCCAAACCATTCACGGAGATTGCGTAGCCACGAGATTTTACGTCTTCCTACGCTTCTTCTGCCTTTGATTTTACCCTGCATTATATTCTTGGTAGTTCGTATTTTTCACCTCTCATTATGTGCCCCAAGTATTATAATTTCCTGATTTTTATGGAATTTAAAACTTTGCATTGTTTTCCTAGTTGTTCGAGAACTTGTTCGTTTGTTTTGCGATCCAGCCATGATATTTTCAAAATACGTTGGTAACACCACATTTCGAATGCTTCTAGGTTTTTAATGTTGGATTTTTTAAGTATCCAAGCTTCAACCCCATACAAAAGGGTAGAGAAAATACAACATCGAAGCATTCTTATCCGGAGCGATATATGGATATCGCGATTACAAAAAAGTTTTCTCATTCTATAAAAGTTGACCGTGCATTTTCAATGCGGCATCTTATTTCTTTTGTCTGATAAGTATCTTCTGTGATCCATGCTCCAAGGTATTTGTACGAAGATATTTGTTCAAGTTCTGTATTATCTAGTACTAGCTTAACTTTGATATGTTGTGCTTTTGTAAATACCACGAACTTGGTTTTCTTCAAATTTATTTTTAGTCCATAATCGTTGCAATATATTTAGTTGTTCAGCAAGGTGTTGCAGTTTTTCTAGTGTTCCTGCCAGAAGGACGGTATCGTCAGCATATCTTATGTTATTAAGTGACTCATGGTTTATTATAAGGCCCTCACTGATCTCGGCAAGCGCTAATTCTGAGATAGCTTCACTGTATAAATTGAATAACAAGGGTGATAAAATACATCCTTGTCGGATCCCACGGCGAATCTGGATATCCTCGGTCAGTTCATTTTTAACTTCCACTTTCTGTTTTGTTCCAATAGAGGTTACATATGATTCTAATGCCTCTACTGTCTATGTTTTTATTTAATATAATTTCTATAAGCCGATTATGCTGTACTCTGTCAAATGCCTTCTCAAAATCAATGAAACAGGCAAATACTTCCTTATTAATATCTAAGCATCTCTGCGAAACAGTGCATCTCGTGTTCCCAGCCCTTTCCTAAATCCCATTTGTGTATTACTTATGCCTTCATCTAATTTCTTACGTGTTCTATTGTAAATTACTTTTAAAAACAATTTTAAGACATGACTCGTTAAGGCTATGGTGCGATGTTCATTACACTCCTTTGCTTAGCTTTTTTGGGAAGCAGTATGAATGTTGATTCAAGCCATTCTTTAGGTCTTATACCTGTTCTTTATATGGTATTAAATAGATCCAAAAGAAGATCAATAGATTCAGTATTCACAATTTTAAGTAATTCGATAGGAACTTCATCAGGTCCGGGATATTTACCACCTTTAGCTTGTTTATTTTTGCTTTTGGTGCTTCTGTTCTGGTGCTTTGTCTTCAAAAAGTTGTGCTATGTATTGTGTCCATCTCTGCATTTTTTGGTTTATATCTGTTATAAGTGCACCACTTTCATCTCTTAGTTGCCTAGTTTGAAGTGTTTTTCTCATTCCTGTTAATTCTCTAATTCTTTTATGCATGGTAAAAAGTCATATTTTTTCTCAATTTCTTCTAGTTCTTGGTACTGCTCATGTAACATTCTCTCTTAGCTTCTTTTTATCTTTTTTCTTTAATTAATCGATCAGTTTCATTATATTTAATTGGATTTTTTGTTTTGAATGATTTTCTTTCATTCATTAATAGTAGTATTTCTTCAGTCATCCAGTCTTTATGTTTTCTATTCTTTGGTTTTAAGTTTTCATTTGCGGCTTTAATTATTGCTACTTTTATATTTTCCCATTTCTGATCAATGTTATAGCAACTTTTATTCAGTTCTTGGGCATTACGTAGATTTTCAGTAAGAGTTTTTACAATTTGTTCCTTTGTTTGTGGCCCCCTAATCTCTTAATATCAATTCTACTTTGTGTGGGTTTTTTACCCAGTTTCAATTTGGTTTGTAATGTGACTACTATAGGGTTATGGTCTGAACCGATGTCTGCTCCAGGGTAAGTTTTGGCAGACAGTATAGAATTACGAAATCTTTGTCTAATGAGGACAAACTCAATTTGATTTCGGATTATTCTATTCGTTGTATCACCGGGAGATTTCCATGTATACAATCTTCTTTTCGGTAGCTTAAAAAGTGTATTAGCTATAACAAATTCTTCCGACTGCCAAAATTGTATCAAAAGGTCACCACGTTCAGTTCTAGTTCCTAGACCATATTCCCTTACATATCCATCCACTCTTCCCTGGTCAACTGTGGCATTGAAGTCGCCCATAACTATTGTAGTGTGATGTTTCTTCATTGATTTTAAGACTTGTTCCAACTTATGGTAAAATAGTTCGATATCGTCGTCATCTTTATCTGCCGTGGGTATTCTGCAAATTACCTATAGATATTACCCATAGATAGTTTAGAAATATTTAATTATTAAAACATAAAATTTTAAGATTTAATTCCAATTATTTTTTATTTAAATAAAATAATAATATTTATAGCTAAATTTAAGAATACGATTTTAAATTATTACAGGTTATTTCTTAACCTGTAAGTTATAAAAACAAAACCTTAAAGTTGATAGGTAATTAAACTTAGCAATTTTAAAAAATATTCACTGAAAGTTATACCTCAGAATAAACCCGGAAAGAGAATGACTCAGTGAGGGTTTGGAACACTATATATTACAACAATGCATTTAATCCAACCCTCCTCAGTAATTTGATATAGCTCTTTTCGTTTGTTAACGTCTGGGTTATTCGATTTTGTCTGGTGGGGGTATATTCGGAAGAAACATATTTACTTTCTGGTTCCGTTTTATATGGTACCACTATTGTTGTATATAGGGTGCTTCACTAAAAGTTTTAAATATATTTATATATTTCTACAAACTTCACATCTGTGACATTTGCAAAAATTTAATTTTATGTAACATGTTTATACATTTTATTTTAAGTTACCTAATAAATTAAGGTTAAATTAAGGTTTTCATTAGATTCAGTATTTTGTGGCATTTTAATGTGGCATTGTTTTGTTTACACGTTCCAGCTACGTAAATTGTTAATCAAACCATATACCTAAGAACTTTGCCGTTGGTTTAAAATAGAGGATGGTAATAGATAATATTCCTGATATTTTAGTTACTGATTTGAATCGGGTATTCAGAGACCATTGTTCTAATTACTTCAGAAGCAATGGGGATAATGGGGTAGTTTTTGGTATTGGTCAACGTGCCAATCAACAGCAATTAATTAGAATAATACACGCTGCCAAGATGGACCCTGTAATCCTTTTTCATTGCAGAAATATAGTTAAGGCTGACACTACCAAGTATTAGGTTGAAGGCATAAGTTTAATCATTTCTATGTAATTACTCGTTTCTTTTTTAATATTTTTGTTAATTTTATAAGGTTCTTAATCACACTAAAATAGAATCAAATACAAAAATATGATTTATAGCTCAATTACAAACAAAAAGTAAAATTTTATGGGGTGGCTCTAAGAATTTGATCACTCACTGTATATAAAATAATACTAATATGATAATGTCTAATAATACTAATATGTAATAGAATAGTTAAAAATAACTATGTGGAATTTTTAAAAGATACGGAACGAGAAGGATAAGGCTTTATAATTAGGGATCAAAAGACTAAATAAAACCCTAAGAGCCACTTCAAACCAAAGAAGAAACTAAAGAAACGATTTTAAAATTATTAAAAAATAATAAAGCCTCTGGTTGTAATGATGGTTATGATCTTTCTTCAGAACGATTTTTCATGTTGCCTTTTTTGTATTACTATTACTGTTATGGGCAAAATATCACAGCAAAAGCCAAACAATAATGTTCGTCAAGTAGAGAGCATTGACTTTCTTGGCCTAAGACTGGACAGTCAGTTAACATGGGCAGAACATATTAAAAAGCTAGTCGTATCCTGTCAATCTAAAATAAATCTCCTTAAAATGCTATCAAACCGATCTTGGGGAGCGGACACCATAAAATTGCTGCATATATACCAATCATTAATCCGAAGTAAACTGGATTATGGTGCAATATGCTATTCAACTGCGAGTAATTATATACTTAAAAAACTAGACATTATACAAAACACATGTTTAAGACTAATTCTGGGTGCTTACCGAACTAGTCCTGTTTCAAGTTTTCAGGTTATCCTAAATGAATCTCCCCTATCAATACGAAGACAACACATTTCTTTAAATTATGCCGCGAGATTGTCTTCCAACCCTAATAACACAAACTATCCACTTCTTTATAAAATATATCCACCTACTCATTGCCATCAACAAATTAAATATCCACCCCTTAAAGAACGTCTAACGAGATACGGTTTTGACATGGAGCAGCTCACACATTCTTACCCTACACAACGAACTATACCTCCCTGGACTATTAATTTTCCCACTATTGATCTATCCCTCACGGCCTATCCAAAGAGTACCACAAATCCCATAATCATTAACAAATTATATCAAGAACGGATATTAGAATACACTGGCCATAACAAGATTTTTACCGATGCGTCAAGAACTGAAAACGGACACGCAGCGGCCTTTATTCTAGGAAAGTCTGAATATGCAGTTCGCATCCCTCAATTCTGCAGCATTTTCACGGGAGAAGCAATCGCCATTTTAAAGGCTTTAGACATGTGTAAGAGTCATGCAAGCTCAGATTTTCTTATCATTACTGACTCTTTATCTGTTCTTCAGAGCTTAAGGCAAATATATCCAGTACATGCTATCCTGCAACAAATACAATTAGCACTTTATCACCTACAAAACAGACACGTGAACGTTACATTTCTCTGGGTACCATCACATACAGGTATTGCAGGAAATGAAAAAGTAGATGAATTAGCAAAGAAAGCTGCTACTGACGAGCAAACTGAAATTATGACTACAATTCCATTCAGTGATATCCAGCTCAATATTAAACAGCACTGTGTAAAAAATTGGCAACAAATGTGGAATTCTACTAAGGCTAACCTTAAAAACGTATAAACTAGGATTGGCACTAAACTACAATTTCCAGAAAACAGAATTCAACAAGTGATTATAAACCGACTTAAAATTTCGACACACAGCGTTAACTCACCAGCATCTCATAACAAAAGAACTACCACCTGAATGTTCCTATTGTGAATGTCCAATAACTGTTCAACATGTATTGATTGAATGTCCTCTTTATTCCTACGAAAGAGCCATCAACAACGTACCAGAAGAAGCAAAGAAACTTAAAGATATTTTAAACAGTAATGTATCTAATACAATCAAATTCCTTAAGGACATACGTTTACTACACAAAATTTAAGTTATATTATATGTATCTCTTTGTAATTTGTAATTTATTATGTGTAATTTAATACGCAATTTGTAATTAGTAAATTTGTATTTGTAATAACAACTGTAAAATCTGTAAAACCCGCTAATAACCTTTAATGGTTGATGCGGAAATTCTAAATAAATAAAAATAATGTTCGTTTTTAAAAATTGTTTCTTTTTTCTTGCGTCATTCTAATTATTATTTCAAGTGATAGATGAAAGACTAGCATATACAGTGGACTCCTTTATCTTAGTTCTTGTTTTAATGAAAATATATCTACGGTCTCCATATTTACAAATTTTTTGTGTATATTACAAATATTTTATAAAATAATCGTTAAAATATTTCTTCTTAGTATTGTGTATTGTCAGTAAAGAAGCCAGTTGTTTGTCCTAATGAAAATAAAACCACCCCTAGGTAATTTTAAGGTTTCTTTCTAACTGCGATAATTAGATCCTTTACTAACATTAATAAAAGTTAGGGTGGTTTTTGGAACAAAATGTCCATTATTGATTAGATAATGTTGGGTTATGATATGCTATCGGCAAGGCTTTATTATAGTTTTATTTTCTAAATTGTTTTAGTTGTAAAATCGGAGTTTGTCACATTAGCGTAGGAGTTATAACTTTTATTAAAGCAAGTATTCCCATAAGAAGGATAAATTATTTAAATACAATAAATGAATAATGATTGAAAGAAAACAAAGCTCCTGGGGAACTTTTAAAACATTTAAAAAAAAACCTGACATACTGTATATGTAGATTGGTAGAACTGATCTGGAAGCAAATAACGTTGCCAGAAGACTGGAATGTAGGTATAATTGTACCTATCCACAAGAAAGGAGATCAAACAATATGTGAAAACTACAGAGGAATAACCTTCCTAAACGTAACCTACAAAATATTAGATATATTCTTTACGGCCGACTATCGGGATATTGTGAAGACATAATAGGTAAATAACAGTGTGGGTTTCGTAAAGAAAGATTAACGACCGATCAAATACTCCTTCTAAGGCAAGCTCTGGAAAAACATATGAGTAGGGCATTGATACTCATCACCTCTTTGTTGATTTTAGATGTGCCAATGATAGTGTTGAAAGAAACGCACTGTACAAGGCCATGATAGAATTCAGCATACCAGCACACTTAGTAAAATTGGTGAAAGCGACCTTCTCAAGAATCGAGTGTAAAGTTGGAGTGCAGAACGGAGTTTCCAGAAAGTTTCAGTCTCAGATAGGAC
This sequence comes from Diabrotica balteata, assembly GCA_918026665.1. Taxonomy (NCBI): domain Eukaryota; kingdom Metazoa; phylum Arthropoda; class Insecta; order Coleoptera; family Chrysomelidae; genus Diabrotica; species Diabrotica balteata. The sequence goes on from OU898285.1 coordinate 63,792,903, forward strand.
TTAGACAAGGAGACAGCCTATCATCCTTCTATTTAGTATTGCACTAGAGAAAGCGATAAGAAAATCTGGAATAACAACCAGAGGAACTATTATTATTATTAAGTGCAGAAATTAACAGACGGATATATCTGGCAAATAGAGCCTATTATGGATTAAAAAAATTTTTAACAACAAACCTATTTACAAAAAGAACAAAACTAGTGATATACAGAACTCTTATCAAGCCCATCCTCACATACGCGCCGGAAGCATGGACGATGACAAAGAGCTGTGAAGAACGTTTAAGATGCTTTGAGCGTAAAATCCTCCGGCATATCTATGGAGGAGTACATGAGGGCAGATTATGGCGCAGACGCTAGAATTTCGAACTTTACGCCTGTATGACAAACCTGATATTATTAGGTCCATCAAAATAAACCGGCTTCGGTGGTTAAGTCACATAGAGAGAATGAATGAGATGGAGCCGCCAAAACATATTTATAATCAAAGAATAGATGGAGTGAAAAGAAGAGGCAGATCCAGAGCACGATTTAAGGATCAAGTGGAGGAAGACTTGAGAATGTTGGGAGTACGAAACTGGAAAGTCAAGGCGTAGAATAGGAGAGAATGGAGACTTATCCTTGAACAGGCCAAGACCCACCATGGGTTTTGGAGCCAATGATGAGGATGAAATGAATAATGAATGTATGTAAGTTTTATGAAAATGTGTTTGTAATAGTTTTTCGTTGCAGTTAAAAGATGTAAAAGATTCAAGAGTTCTGACAAGAAACGAGAAAAGGTCTGACAAAGATTAAAATTAAATTATATAATATTATTTAATTACATAATAAATTAAAAATAAAACTATAAGGTTAACCAAAAGAAAGCGAAACTGGCTATTAGCTGGGGAAAATAAAGTTTCTCTCGGGCGGGACTATGACAAATCTAGGTATATGAATTTTTTAAATTATTGTTGGCAACCTATACATTTTCTGCAGAGATTTCAGCGTGATTTTTAGTTATTAACAATTTAGTGTAAGAAATTATTTGAGATTTATCTTTATCTTTTAAAACTTAGAAAAAGCTTTATAATGGCGATTGCTAATAGCTGTAAAATTAATTTGTTTCTTCGAAAACTGCAAAATAAAGCAAAATTGTTAATTGTTTATAACTATTGTAAAAATCAACTTATATTTATTGTTGCTTACAAAGATGTGTTCCTTAACAACCCTCAGAATTTCAGATCGATCCATCATTTAGTTTAAAAGTTTATTTGTTTATCCCAGAGACCTTTTTTTGTAATAAAATTACCTAGGCATACCGAATAAAAGTTGAAGACTAAAACTATCCATATATATAAAAAAATGACAAAAAAAACAATTTACAATGCAAAACTCTTTGTAAAATTACGGTTTGTAATAATCAAAAACCTCGTAATTTTTATACAAATTTGAAAGGAACAGAAAGTTTTTCTGAAACGATTAGCTAAAAAGTAGGAATTATTTTTTTAAGTCTTAACTAAATTGTTGATAATTAACAAAAGTAGTTATTTTCATTTTAAAGGTAAAGATTTTAAAGTATTATTATACAGCATAAGATTATTTAGAATAGAAAAAAAAATTAGAATTTTCACATTTGTAATATATCCAAAAAGTACATACGACTTAATAAAAATCAAAATCCATTAACTAGCACCGGAGACAAATAAACTTACAGTATTTTGAAGTTCATTAACATTTTTGGACGCTTGAATTTTTAGTTTTTCCTTAACATGACCTGACTAATCTCCATTTGAGCCTCATTTTTATGACTCACAGACAATTCTGTATAAGTTTCATCACATTCCTAATTTTTATAAATATAATCGTTTTAGAATAACTTTGTTTTTTAATTAAATTCTTGCAAAACTTCTTAAATATAAAAATGTACTTTTTAGATATGAAAAAATATTTCGTATACGAGTAATAGCTTAAAAGTTATTCTAATTGTTTAGACGTTAAAAATTATTATAATTTTGTAAAACAATTTTTGGTTTTAAAAATGATCTTTTGTAACCTTTTTTATACATATTATTGAATTAACGTATTTTCATTATTTTCTGACTAATCTTATTGCAAAAACAGGTCTTTAAGATGAACAAATAGAATAGCTTTTAAACTAATTGATGGATCGCTATGCAACGTTAAGGGTTTTTTCAAAACTAGAATACCCAACTTAATAAAAAAATATCTAGTGTAATTTTTACAACAGTTATAAACAATTAATGATTTTGCTTCATTTTGCAGTTTTCGAACCAACAAATTAATTTTACAACTTAGCAAGCGCCATTTTAAAGGTTTTTTATGTATTAACATATTTTGGGATTTTGTAATTTAACCTCGAATATTAAACTTTATAATGCTAACAAAAATTCGAAAAAAGCCATTTTTGACACTAAATTAAATCTTTTTCTTCTTCGTGCCGTCTCCCTACGGAGGTTAGCAATCATAATGGCTATTTTTATTTTTGAACTTGTTGCTCAAAATAAATCAATCTATCTGCATTCATACCAATCTCGTAGATTCCTCAACCATGAGTTCTGCCTTCGGCCAACAGATCTTCTTCATTGAATCTTTCCCTGTATTATGAGTCGCAAAATTTCATATTTTGGTCCCTTCATCACGTGGCCTAGGTATTCCAGTTGGTTTGTATAGTGGTGATTAGTTCTGTTTCTTTACCAACCCTCTCCAGTACTTTATTTGTAATTCTATCAGTCCATAATATTTTCAATACTCTGCGGATAACCAGAGTTCGCCTCCATTCCTTTAAAAGTACATTTTTTAAATGTCCAAGTCTCAGCTCCATATAATAATATTGAAAATATAAATAACAGCGAATGGTACGTAATCTGATCTCCAAATTTAGATTTTTGCAAGTTAGGAGTAGCTTCATTCGTATAAATGCTGATCTGGCAATCTCTATTTGCCTGTTTATTTCCACAGTATGATCATTGGTTTCATTGATCAAAGTTCCCAAATACTGATATTTTTCTACTTGTTCTATCACGTTACCATTGATTGTCAATAGGTGATGTATATTTTGTGGTCTTTTTGTAATTAGCATGTACTTCGTTTTTTTAGCGTTTATAGTTATTCCCATCTCAGCATTATTCATACTCAAGCTTTCGATAAGATGTTGTAGATCCTCTATACTCGTTGCTATGATCACAGTGTCTTCTGTATATCTTAAGTTGTTAATTAATTTTCCGTTAACGGTGACTCCCGCTTCGACATTATTGAGCGTGTTTTGGAAAATTTATTCAGAATATAAGTTAAATAAAAGTGGTGATAAAACACATCACTGTCTAACTCCTCTACAGATCATCATTTCTTACTTTATCGAAATAAAAAAATAGGTATATATAATAACTAAAAAAATTAGATACCCGGCTTTGTCACAGTCCCTAACAGTATTTTTTGCTTATTACCCTCGATTATACGGGAAACTGGTAAAATGCGTGGGTACAAACACCATTGATGACCAATATAACACAAATGTAACACTACAAGTTTTTTAAAAACTACAAAAGAAAGAAAAAAAACCAATTGGACCAGACGATATCGTGGAGAAGTATGTAAGCATTAGAAATAAATAACAGTTAAATCGGATTATGAAAATGGAACAAAATGAAGATTAGGGCCTGTGTAGACAAATAAAGGATATATTAACAATTTACTAAGTAAAGTGTCACACAACTTGAAGAGAACTAGAGAGAAGAGAAGAAATATCTGAAAACCAGCAACATTGATCAAATGCAGATCGATAACAAATGTAATTTTCCTTATTAGGCAGCTAATGAAAACATATTTATTATTTAAGAAAAAAAAATTTATACTCATTGAACTAAAGAAAGCATATTCCATTTATTGCTGGAAAAACGTACTCATCGTTTTATACGAATTTCTGTAAAAAGTTTAATTTTTTCAAGTGCTTAGTGTAAAGGTCATTACCTAGTACGAAGAATAGATATTTTAACTGCTTCTTTTCATTATTTTTTTGTTCATGTTTTAAGATTTAATACTAAATTTTCTCTTCCATATGATAATTACCTAGTTATGTTAAAATATGGTTTGAATGGAGTTGACGTCCCACCAATTTGAACGACTCTTATATCTTGGGGCAACTTTTAAACAGAAATAAAAAAACTTTGATTATAATTAAAACTTAGAATATAAAACCCGACACATAAAGACAAAAACAGATGAAACAATTTTTAAAACCTAATAATATATTTAATCATGCTAGCATAACACCGCTACATCTGTATGAGTCATCAGTACCTATGCTTTTTCGTTATCGCTTTTATCATGTGCTACACCACGTGCCACCCTCTTTAGAATTTTAATAGGGTCGAAATCATGTTGGGGTCTTTGCACTGTACATATAAATTTATTTGTATATATATATATATATATATATATATATATATATATATATATATATATATATATATATATATATATAAAGTACGACTATCAATTTAGATACAATATGTAGTTCACTAGGATACCGAGGGTTTTCGCTCAAAATTTTGAGAATAAAAGAAAGAATACTTGCTACTTCATCATTTAGTAAATAAGACGAGACATATATGAATCCATATACATCATCAGTTCATCTAAAATAAGTTAAATGAACATACAATTATAGAAAAATTAGCAAAATGTTTACCTTACAAAGATATGCAGCTATAAAAAAAATGGAGGTGAAGCAAAAATTTAACACATGTACCATGAAAATTAAACGATTATTTTTTTAAAACCTAAATTAAAAAAAAAATAGTAAATAAACAATAATCCTGATATGGAGGCTAAACAGAATTCCAAAAGCACTGATATTGTTTATTATTTAAAAATTAACAACATTTATATTTAAATTTAGGAAGAATTATTTAGCCGTGTACTTTCAAATTAAGTATAAGCTAGTTTTTTACTAGCGAAATTACCAAGCTAACGCTTCAAAATTCTATCGAAGATAGGGAAGCCAAATTAACAACCTGTGGGTATAGGTGGATAAGTAAGCCTAATGGGCCCATAAGATCTAATTTATGTTTTTTATGAAGGAGAATTGTAACCAAACTTTTCCATTCATTTGGAATGATTTGGTTATGGAGATATAGATTAAAGTATTTGGATCCGTGACATTAAAAGTAGACTTCCTAGTTTAATTGTCTCAATGACTATATTATCTTCCTCATGAGCTCTATTATTTTTCATAGTTTTGAGAGCGTGTTAAATTTCCTCCCGTAATACTTTTCATATTGACAGTTCAATCAACTATGGAATAGTTTCGTTTACAGACGAGTCCCGATTTGGTCTCCATTCAAACTCGAAAAGACATGAGTTTGGAAAGGACCTGGAACAATTGCTTAGAGGAATTACTTATTTGGTTCCACTCCAGTGAGTTTTGCATACAATTGTATATTAGACCAACATCCTTGAAACTATGCTTTCGTATGGACTAACTATTGGAAAAATATTTCTTTTACTGTATCATAATTACGTCCGTATAGTTCAAACAATTAAAAATTTTATAACTTGGAATGGGAAATGGACATTTTTTTCATTGTTATTATACCAATATTTGAATTATTTTTATATAAAAATTACTAGCAAACTTTCGACTTTCTTTGACATCTATTCTATCGATTCTAGCATCTTATCGCAGATTATAGCAGTTTTATCAAAACTGCGTTAGTTGAATCGTTAAATTAATTTTCAGTGAAATAGTTTCTTGCCTTATCAAAGAATAACAAATTCTTACAGTACAGCTTTATGATCAATCAAACAATAATATCGCATTCTTTTTTAATTATATAAAACAAAAGCACAACAACGGACATTCAAATAATAATTCAAAGAAATATAAAGATAATATTAAAATCGGAATTATCTGTTGAGGACAGTACACAGAAAGAATTATTATTTCAATTAAAACTAAAAGCAACATCTTAAAGCTGACAACTGAGCCCGAATCCAGAAAAAAATATTCTTAAACATTTCATATCGTTAATAATCGTTCGTACTATTTCTATGCGGCACTTTAGATCATAATTAAATCTTGGAATATTTAATAAAAATGAATTTTAAATGATTCCATAAAAAGAAGTCCTTCATTTTGCTGGAAATATTAAATCGAAATAGATATTCTCTTAAGTAGTACGGTGACAGTTAAATGCTTCCAATCTTCTGCACATGTCTTCGTTCAAGGTCAATGATCAAACAACATAAAAAAGGACAGACAAGAAGTAGCATGGCAGCATTCTTACTTTTATACCAAGAAAGAAGTTGTAACTTTTGAAGAAGGGCCTCATTCGGATGAAGATGGATCTAGCTTTTCCGATACGCGCTTTTCTCTCGTGGTTGTTTGTCCATTTTTTATTTATTATGGTGCTGAGGTAGTTGTGGAGCGCAGCTCTTTCTACTGGAGCTTGGTTAACGTAGAGTTGACCTTGTGTATATTTTTCTTGTATCATAAGCTTTGTCTTCTTTACGTTTATATTAATCCCATATTGTTGACTGTGGTTCGTGATTTTGTTCATAAGGACTTGTAGGTCTTCTGGGTTGTCCGCAAATATAATTGTGTCAACTGCATATCTGATGTTGTTCAACAAGTACCCGCTTAATAGATTTCTCAATTACAAGCATGATTTTCTCGTATTCGGAGTGTTCACCATCAATTCTAAGATTTGCGGTTTGATTCTAGTAAACGTTTCTAATTATTTTCAGATCTTGGTTGCTAATTCTTGGTTCTTTGGAGATTTGCATTACATCAGCGTGATGTATTTGATTAAACGTTTTCTTGTAATCAACTAGACATGCATATATGTCGCAATTAACGTCTCTGCTTCTTTGGAATAAGGCTTGTACTGAAAACAAAACCTTTCTTGTGCCAACAGAATTTATGAACCAAATGCTTGTGGAAAACTTGACTTGTACACAGCTTGTAAATTCTCTTATGGATTATCTTTTGTAACAGCTATAGGTAACGAATTATGAGGCTTATCGTACGGCATTCTTCGCATTTCTTGGCTGCTGGTTTTTAGAAAGTGCAATAAACTTGGACTTCAACCGTTCTGTAAGTATTTCTCCAGAATGATGTATGTTGTTAAGAGTCTTTGTGATTATTTGTATTTATTCATTGTCCATTAGTTTGAATAGTTCTGCTTGTAAATTATCGAAGGCTGCTACTTTGATATTCTTTAGCTGTGTTATTGCAGAATAAACGGCCTGCTGCAATATTGTTGGTCCATTACTTACATTCTTTTCTTGCTCAAAGCTGATATGTCTTTGGTCTTCTACAAACAGGTGATGTTTCTGTCAAAATCAGGTAGACTATTTTTCTGTCTGTGCCTTACCTTTGAACAATTTGTAATTTTTAATTCTTTTATGTATGCCAGATGCACATTTCCAACTTTTTTAAATTTAACTAATGCAAAATATATGTACGTACTAACAAGTCTTCTCTTTGTTACAGCATCCAGTATCGTATCGTTAATATCAGGCGTTATTATCGGTAAAGGTAAGAGGTAAGAGTATGTTTGTGATGGAGATGTGACGTACATAAAGTTTAAATAATATAAAATAAAATACGATATTACTGATACAATAATTTAAGATCAAATATAGAAATATTTATTAAAGATGGGGACTCCACAGTGTATGAGTTAGAGTGTGATTTTGATAACTGTGAGATAGAATCATTGACACTTTCTGCGTCAATAAGGGTGACTAATCTGTGAGTCTTTTGAAACTGTTAGGTAAGTTGTTCGAGGCTGATCCAGGTAATTCCAAAAAGATATATAAAAAATTAATTTTGATATAAAGAAGGAAGTGGAAATAAAGAAGTGGAATAAAAATATCAACGAAAAGGAGATAAACAAACCATGTAAGAAAGTTACATAATGAAAGGTAAGTTTTAACAGTCTTTTTTAATGCCATTAAAATAGATGTTTTCGCTATCTCATTTAAAAATATTTATAACTATATAAATAACTATAATAAAACTACATAAATATTGTTTAAACGTAAAAAGAAAAATATGCAAATGGACAAAATGACATAAATAGAACAAGATATTATCTTTGTAAATTTGTAGAATTTTGAATCAGAACCAAAATACACTAAAAATGTTCTCTTGAGATATTCCTATGAGTCCCGTTTACTCGTAATAGTTATTTGTGTTTGCTTTTAGAAGAGCCTTAAACTATTTGTCTGTGTATATTTTTTATTAATTATTGTTTTTACATAATTCAATTTAAATGGAGGTGTCATTAAATTAGTCGTTTAACAAATGATATACTGACAAATTTTGTGTATACATGATGTATAATAATAAACCTTCACGGCCTTTTGAACCTAAATATTCCCTTCAAATTCAACTGTTTTCGGTTTCTTGCACCTGGTGCCAACTCATAGACCCCTATAGAAAAGTAAATTTTAATATTAGGACAAGACATACGTCATTATAACAGAGAGCTGTATGGACTGTATGATGTCAGCTACTATTGGATCTGAACATTAAAATTCTATATTAGCATCAGACTTTACAGGGCATTCAGCATTAAGTAAAATAAAATATCTGTAACAAAATTTAAAATATAAGTCGAATAAAAAATAAGGATAAAACAAAAACATATATATTTTCGGCGAGATTGATCGAACAGAAAGGTCCAATCATTTTTGTAGAGTCAAAAAATTATTTAAAAATAACTTAATAACATAAGAGGTAATATATAACAGATATGCGATATAAGAGTACATCAAGGATAATAAAATCTATACTAACGACAATACATAAAAAAGACAGCTTGCATAAATGTGCATTATAAAACCATCTCCTTTATCTCACATGTCATCAAAATAATACTACACATAATCAATGAGAGACTAAAAACGTTTCTATAAAGAGAATTACCCCAAGAGTAAACTAGATTTACCAAAGGTAGAGGTACTGAAGAACATCTTCTAAACATAAGACAAATTATAGAAAAACCTAAGAAATGCAATATTCCACATTTGTTTTATAGATTATCGCAAACCGTTTGACAGGTCCAAACAGTAACACTTATCGCAGATACTAAAAGACGTAGGCGTACCACAACACTTAAGTTCGCTTATAAACTAGACGAACACACTATTGGAACAGTTAAATTGTTTGACACATTCTCAAAGAAATTCCATCTAGAACAAGTTGTCAGACAAGGATGTATACTGTAACCACAATTATTTATTATATATAGGGAGCATATTAGAAGAACGTTCAAATGATGGGGAAAAGCATATCAGTAAATGGCATCCTACGTTTGGCTATGACACTATATGCAAATAGTCAAGCGGAGTGCTAGCATTTAAAGGGATGCGTTTTTTGAGAAAGGGGTGAATTTAACCATATACACAAGGAAGCATTTGTGTAAATGCTATGCAGTTTTCGTAAATATATATTCACAGAAAAGTTGCTTTTTTATCGAAATGTCACAAGGTCACTGCAGGAAGAAATTAAACGTAGTTTTGATGTAGCAAAAGTCGCCGTAGGAAAGACAACCTAGGATCATAAGACAAGAATTGCGGAAAGAAGAAAGATAGGCGCCACTGAAATGTTCTACTGAGAAGGATCTAGCGAACTCCGTGGATCGACTATAGGACAAATAATTGAATTTTAAATGAGCTTAAGGTCAGCAAACAGCTCTCTGGCAAACTCCATCTCCAACAATTAAAATACTTTCGACCATGTTATGTTAGGAGATCAGACAGAAAATGGAAAGACTTATTATCGAAGAAAAAGTAGAAGGCCGAAGATTACAAGCAAGATCCTCAACACGATAGATCGACCAAGTTACAGGAAAATGCAAAAGACCTATGCATCAGTTTAAAGAAATAAGTAGAGACAGAGATCTTTGGAGGGTCAACACTGATGAGAGAGGAGACAAGATACGAATATTGTAAAGCTAATTTTAAATATTTAAAAACATATCTAAAAATAATAGAATATGAAAACACGCAAAACAAGAACACATTGGAGACGTTAATGAGCATAGAAAGTTGAGCAAACTAAAAAACTCTATTGTGGAAGGTCCATTTAACTTATTGGAGACTAAAACGCATTGTAACAAAGTATCTAAAACAATATGAATAAAAATACGATCAATATAAACACATCAGAAGTAGTATAGTTTATAGAAAAATAAAAAACACAGATATCTTTGAAGTCGAATAATACACAATATCACGATGACTAATACACTCTCTCTGGAGGGACTGAAGAGAGAGGACAAAAATTATGAGATTGCAAAAGTCCAATCCACGGACACCTTAAATGATAAGAGGATACGAGGATTATCTAACTACAAAAGTCAATTTTAAGTTAAGTTCAACAAATATTGTGAGGTTTAAAAAATATTTAAAATTATACCTAAGAATAATAGAATAAGAAAACAGGCAAGAATACATTGAATGCGATTATGAAGAATAGGAAGTTTAGCAAACTAAAAAAGTCCTTTGTGGGAGGTCCAATTAACTTATTGGAGAGTAAAAACACATTGTTGCAAAATATCTATAAAATATGATAAATTTAACATCAGAATATATTATAGAAAAAACATATTTTAGTACAACTTATAACCGAATGTCAAAATTAAATTTAAAGTTGAAACTTGATTTTTTTTTATTTTTATTACATTTTTCTTTATTAAAATTTCATATATAAGTAGTAATACTTTGTTGTAATACGTTGTTGACAGAAAATACAGATCCAGCTTTATTAAATTGATAATTATTTTTCTCTGTTCACGGCATACAACTCTTTCTGAAGTTTTATCATAAAATGTGTAATATTGAGTTTGATTTTCGAAATAAATTTGATAGTCGTGATTTGTATTGCCCTATTCTTCTCCTTCTTCTTCTTTTATACAAGTAATTTTGCTTGTTCATTCATTTATTTGAATAAATAAATAATAATAAACCCTAAAATCGTCAAGAAATAACCCAAGTGCTGAAAGAGAAACAAATAGACATATGCAGTCTACAGGAAACAAAAACGAAAGAAAAAGAACAACCAAAATTACGTGAAGAAAGCAGGGCTAAAAAAAGTGTTACCTTGCAAAAACATAACGAGAATGTTAAAAACTAAAATGGAGAACTCATGATAAACTTCTGTACAAATAACGAACTTAGAATAAACAATACATTTTTTCACTACAAAGACCAATACAAATATACATTCAATAACACCCGTGCACAAAGATATATGATAAATTATGTTATGACCGTATAAGATTAAGGAAGTATTAAGAAAATTAAAATATACAAACGAGAGAATACGGAACGAACTCCTAAAGTACGTAGGACCAGATCTGACCAAACAACTTTTAAAAGTAATTTAAAAAATAATAGAGCAAAACAGAATACTACAAGAATGTAGACCAAGCATCCTAATACCTCTCTTCAAACAAGTAGACAAATCAGACCCGAAATTATACAAAGTACAGTAAAACCTCGATATAACGGACTACTTGGGGAACGGGGTATCCTTTAAAGCCGCAAAGTCCGTTATAAAAAAATATGTCTAAAATAAATCAAATTTCTTTTTTTTTTAAATATGTATGTACACTTTAATTGTCTTCGGACATTCGTCGTGAAGTGACGTTGCTGTGGATATCGACGCGCTTGCTGTCGGTAATCCTGTTTTGAACAAGTTTCGTTTGCACTTTTGATGTTTGCTGTTATTTTATGATCAACTCTCTAAAATTAGAAAAATGTGTAGAATATGGTTTAACTATTTGATGAATAATCATTAAATATTAATAGATCCTCGAAATGCGATCTTATGTATAGTCCTACAGAAATCAGTAACTTTCAACACTTCTAAATCTAAGTTTGCATCTTGGCCATCAAACAAATCCTTCGAACCATTTTGTTAATTGCCCTTTCACCTCCTCCCATGCTGCAGCAAAATTAAAAACTGTTGATTTTAAGTTTTAATACCTTAAGTTTGGCAAGGTACGCTGCCCTCTTGTATCTTCTGCATTATCTCTATCGTATAATACAACCATTACTTAGTCTAAAAACGTTCTGCTATATATTCTTTTGGCTGCCAACGATTCCTTGATCCATGGGTCGAATAAGAATGTTGTATTTTTTGGCAAAAACATACACCTAAAGTTGCTATCTTCTCAACGTAGAATATTTTCAGAGGGGTGAGCAGGAGCGTTGTCTAAAAGCAATAAAAATTTCACCCCATCTGGTGGTATTCCGAATTTCTTCTCTTGAAATTTTTTCACTGAAGGTACAAATTCTTTGAAAAACCTTTTGAAAATATCTGAGGTGAACTATGCCTTCTTAGAGCTATAATATGAAACGGGCATATGATTCATTATATCTTTTAAAACTCTAGGTTTACGAGACTTGCCAGCCATTATAGGAGTCAATCTAGGCGATTCATCAGCGTTAGCACAAAGCAGTGCCGAGATCCTGTCCTTGCTGATTTTTCTTCCAGAATTCGATTTCTAAAATACGCCATAACAAACCAGTTTCGTAAACATTGTAAATCTAAGATTCTAATTATATTTCGTTACTTATATGGGCTACTAATTTTTGCCTAAAAGGTTCTCTTTCTTCTTTTGGTGCATTTGAAGCTTCGCCGTAAATTCTTTTATTCATGATTCCGTGCCTTTTGTGAAAGCGCTGGAATCATCAATCACTTGCTCTGAATGGTATGTCCATATAATTTGCTAATTTAATTGCAGCAGATTTCAATTCGAATGCTCGGACCATGATTCCACTAAAACGTTGTTGGCCATACCATTTTCAGATTGTTTATTCTATTGCTCCTGAAGTTTCACGAGCCAATTTCATTCGTTTTCTGAGATTGCTGTGCTCTCCTACATCACACATTAATGCAAATTTCTTTATATATAAGACACAGACGCTCCAGACTCCAACTTTTGTATATTCTCTAGTTTTTGGTTGATAGTTAGATTGATTCTATTCCATTTGTCCATATTTAAAGGGTAAGATTGCGAAAATTGTAACTTATTTTCTGGCGTATACTAAATGTGTTCATTAACAACGAATAAACAAGCATTTATTTTTCAGAAAAAAAATAAATACATACTACTATTAGAAATGCTCTTATGCTAAATTTTATTGAAATTCTTTGTAAAATACAGTGCTATGGGACGGATTAAGCATGTATAATATTAACAGTATGTTTTTATTTTTTTTTTACATTTGACCGGATTTTTTGTCCATTATATCCGAAGTCCGTTACTTAGAGGTCCGTTATATCCAGGTTTTACTGTAACAGTTAATTTATTAAACATAATACTAAAATTAACAACCCGGCCCAACAGTGATATAAAATAATATAACACTACTAGAACAACAAGGTTTTAGGTCTGGAACATCATGCACTAACACTATGTTTATAAAGAGGCAAGTGCAAGAGAAATTATGTTTCGTGAACCTTAAGATGACATTTAACAGTGTCAAATTAAAAGTAGAAGAATAAATAACTGACCCAATAGAAACTGGCAATGGGATATGGCATGGAGATTCCCTGAGTCCTATATTGTTCAACTTGATCATGGATGAAATAATAAATAAAGTAAGAACTAAAAAAGTATACCAAAAGGGAGAAAAACAACTTAAAATAATCTGCCATGCATTCAACGCAATACTACTTAGTCAATGTAAAGATGATTTACAACGTATGCTGTATCAATTTAATATAAACAACATATTTATCATCTTAAAACATCTTGTCAACAATATTTGAACATAATTAAAGTCCTATCTACTGAAAATTGGGGATGTGATCAAGATATGCTATTGACAGTATATAAAATCCTGGTTAGATCTAAAGTCTACTAGTCAATCACTTTTAAAAGAGCTGCAAACAATCCAAAATGCTGCTGTAAGAATAGCCTTAGGAGCTTTTTGTACCACACCTACAGATAGCATATTATGTTTAGTAGGAGAAATGCCTATGGAATTAAGAAGACAATATCTTAGCCTAGCATATGCTGCAAACGTTTCAACAAATAGTGAAAATCCTGTCAGAAACAATGTCTTTGCTTCTCGTTTCCACACAACACATCTTAACAAAAAAAGATCTAAACCCCCTTTTTATGAAAGACTTAATAGATACATGACCAGCAACAATATTGTCTTCCCTAAAATATACCAAACCACACTTACAAGATGGAAGAATATGTGTAGCAACAGGAAAGACCAAACTATAATAAACAGGCTGAGATTAGAACATACCCGCTTAACACATGAATACCATATTACTGGAAGTGTTCATCCAATGTGTGGTAAGTATTTTAACAGTTTAAGTGTCCAACATTGCTTAATCGAATGCCCTGCATATTCAAATAAGAGGAAAAAGTGTAACCTACCGACAACGCTACGCGAGTGTCTAGAAGAAGACGGTGTCTATTCGTCTGTTTTAAATTTTCTAAAATCAATAGGAATATACAACCAAATATAAACATCAGTGCGTGTATAAATAAATGTGTAATCTTCTATTAACTAATGTACTTAGTTTAATTTAGATTTATATAATATGTAAAAATCTATGTATGTGAAAATCTGTATATATTATGTATCCAAAAATGTAAAAAAAATGTAATATCACACGGCGCTAATAACCACGTAGGTTGATGCGTCTTAATTGTAAATAAAAAAAATTAATATAACTACCAGAAAATTGAATATGTTAATTTCCCTAACAAAGATTCATGGTTATAACAGCAAATTTACTAAGATGTAAATTGGACCTGGACTCTCGGAAAATAGAACAAGTCATAGAGTTTAAATATCTAGCCATCACACTATCTAGCTACAGAAAGCTCAAAACAGAAGCGGAAGGTCAAGTGAAGAAAGCAAACAAAGCCGCAGGTTGCCTGAATAAGCCAATATGGAGAAATAAAAATATCAGCAAAGAAATCAAAGGCAGAATTCATCAGACATCAGACCAATAATGACATACGCGGCAAAATACAACCTGATACAGGAAGGACAAAAAGAATGTCAGAAATAGCAAAGATGAAAACTCTTGGAAAAATTGATGATAAGACGCTATGGGACAGAGTTAGAAGTACAGATATACGAAGGAGGTACAAGGTGGAGAACAATAGGGATTGGGTAGTAAAGACTACGTAGTAAAGACTACGTATTTTCGTAGTAAAGACTACGAAAACGATAAAACGGCAACTTACTGGAGGCACATTGAAAAAGAGAGAAAGTCGTGTCTACATAAAACAAAGATTGTTGTCTCTTCTTTTATTGACGCCTTTAATGACTTCATCCATGATAAGATTGAATAACATAAGGTTAAGTGCATATCCCTGTCTTATTCTATTGCCTGTATCTATAGATTCCTTAAAGTTGCCTATCTATTCTGACTTCTATCTTATTGTTTTGATAGACATTTTTAATCGTTTTTTTAATACCCAGCGGGATTTCTTTATTATACAAGAGATGTATTACATCTTTAAGTCTTACTCTGTTAGTCAAACATAGAAATTTATTATATTCTAATGCTTTCTCTGTATTCTGTTTTATGACGAATATTGCATCTGCACACGGCCTTCCCGTATGGAAACCTTATTGCGGTTTATGAGCTGATTTACTCATTCTAGCAAAATTTTAGTTGTAAGTTTCACGGTAGTATTTAGCAAATTGATATTTCTGTAGTTTTCTGGTTGTTTCTTAACACCCTTTTTGAAAAATAAGATTAGATCGCTTGTCCACCGTTCTTCTCGTCTCTTAATTACTTCACTTCTGTTCTTTGACCTCTTGTAAAGCGCCATATTTCTATTTGTAAACAATAAGAATCGTGCTCCTGTTCTTTTGAGAAGCGTTCCCACTTCCCAGTGGTCGTTTTTAATTTTTCTTACAAGTGCATGACATGTGTTTCATTTCTTAGTTTTGCATTGAGTAATACAAATTGACCTTCTTCTTCTTCTTCTTCAAATAATATATCCACTTACAGCGTCAATCATTATTTAGATAATTTTCATTTTATTCACTGATGCTTAAAATAGTGATCTGGAAGTTAACAACCTAACATTGACGTATTTTTTTACCCAGTAAAAGGTATTTTACTCGATATGTAAAAGAGTATTGGCTTCGATAAGTAGTTTTAATTAAAGTTAGGAGATTTAAACGCAAAAATCGTAAGAGTGGAATTATATCAGGGAACAATCGGAATACATAGCCTGCATTAAATTAGTAACGACAACGGGCAAACAATTATAGATTTCGCAGCAGACAAAAAAATGGTCAGTAGCAGTACTAAATTTCAACACAACAAATCCACAAAGAAACATGGGTTTCTTCAGATACGAAAACAAGAAATCAGATCGACAGTCTTATTAGAAGCAAGATATGCTTCAGACATTTCCGATGTGAGAAGTCACAAAGGAGCAAATAGCAATTCCGATCACCACCTTGTGCCATATAAATATAAACAAAAAATTAACGCCAAGGAAACAGAGAAAGGTGAAAATAGATCAAATATGCTTCAGATATATTGTCCTCTAATAATAAAAAAAGAGCAAGATATGAAACGAAAATATAAAACATAAATGAATAATGTAATAAAGTATGTAAATGAATATCAGGTCAGAAATACCATAGATAAGTGGAGGGTTTTAAAAAACTAGTTATAACAGCTGCAAAAGAAGTAGTGGGGGAAACCAAAGAACCTAGCCACAAAAGATGGTATGGCAAAGAAAAAAAAATTAAAAAAATAGTCCATTGAAATATTTAGGATCAATAATTACAGTAGAAAATAAGAACGTGATGAGGTCTAGAGCTTACAGAATATTATAAAGTCAAAATTAATATCTATTAACTCAAAAATAAAAATATACACAACAGTTATAAAACCCGTAGTAACGTGTGCGTTAGAAACATGGACTTTGACTAGTGAACAAGAGGAACAACTTCTTAGATGGAAAAGACAAATGTTAAATAAAATATATGGACCTATATAGGGAAATGGAGAATGGCGTATAAGAATGAACCACGAAATAAATAGAATATTTAATAGACCGACTATCACAAAAACTTTCTATTCGTCAAACCGAATAAGATGGGCAGGTCACGTGGTACGATCAGAGGATGGCAGAGTGTTAAAGACAGTGTTTTTTTGAAAGACCAGATCGTAGAAGATCAGTAGGCCGACCGAGAAAAAGATGGTAGGATGATGTTGAAGTCGATTTATCTAGAATTGGAGTACAACAATGAGAAACATAAGCGCAAGATCGTAGAGGATGGAGGGCGATAGTGGATGCGGCGAAGACTCTATCCGAGTTGTAAAGCCAGTGAAGAAGAAGAAGACTATCACAAAATAAATACGAAGTAAACGACTGAGTTGGTTGGGACACGCAGAAATGATGGATGATAAGAGAAATACAAAAGTAGTACTTAGAAAAGAATTAACCGGGAAGAGATCGAGAGGTAGGCCCAGAAAGAGATGGATTGATGGTATTAACCAGGATTTAAAAGAACTAGGTTTACGAGAATTGGAAAAACAAGCAAAGGAAAGAAAAAAAATAGTCGACTATAGTTAAGAAAGCAAAATATACTTGAAACTAAAATGATCTTAGAAGACAAACCAGAAAGTAACAATTTTAGATATAAAACGCTGGACTTTTTAAGAAGTTATGCGTGTGGCTGGCCTCCACAGCATGTAAAATTTTAGAGCCTAGAAACCCCAACGGGCGACCATGGCCCTTCATGGGCTGTCAGTGGTCACAGATGATGATGATGATGATGAAGTAGTTGCAATATTCCATAACTTTAAAATAAAATAAATAGAACCTAAGGGGGAGAACTTAGCTGAAAATCAAATAAGTTATTAAAATATGATTTCCTTTTTTCGATAAGAATATACAAAATAATCCTCCTATAACATTCCTGTTTTCTGTGAGGGCTAATCTTATACAGTATTATCATTATCTATACCTGACACATCCGTTCACTATTTATTATAAACAAAACAATCAATATAATTTATTTTCACTTATCAAAAGTTTTGATATGTGTTGATTCACCAGTAATCTTCTTTTTGTAACCCTATATGTATGCAGTGAATATCTATGAATATTTTTAAGAGAGTAAATATGATTGTGACAGATTTATCCAATTATATTTTTAAATTGAATTATATTAAATGATATTGGTTTAAAGAACCTATTAAATTTAAATTTGAAATTTATGAAAATAAAATCAAAAATAAAAACCCGTTTTAACTTGCAAACAATAAAAATGTATCATTTTCGTTACTGAATAAAAATCTCCAGTTAAATAAAAATTCGCATACTACTCAGATTTGTAAAGTTTTGGAGCATAAATTTTTATACTGTCATTATGTAGTTATACTGAAATACAGTAAATATAAAATGGATTGAACCAATGAAACAATAATAGAGTAACTGACGGTAAAAACACTTGATCTTTAAACAATAAAATACAAAAACTGCAATATCTAGTTTATGTAATAAGCTAAAAAATACCGAGTTTGGTTTTTAGAGCTAAAAATTAACAGAAAAATTTCAAGAAAACGCAGAATAGGACAAATTAGAAGATCGTTAACAGGTTTAAGAGAGTTTTGAAATGCTTTTTAAATGAATCTAGCGGAGATAAGAAGAATAATAAAAAATTAAAATAAAGAGGAAGAAAAAATAGTAGAACAAAAATAAAAAAGTACGAAAAATATGCCATGAAGAATTTCCACACAGGTGAATAAGGAACCGTTATTATAAGGTGAATCCTTTTTTAACTATTATTATTATTATTATCATTATTATATATATATATATATATATATATATATATATATATATAAAATGTTCATAGAATCAAAAACAATGTATAATAAGAATATTGTTAACTTAATTTGATTTATTTTAAATGATCTGATCTATAATCACAAAGTCTTGGTTCATGGTATGCTGTATTTTTTAAGAAATTACCAAATGAGCGTTGAAGTATTAAAAAGTAAATATAAAACTATAAATAGTTTTACCAACAGGAAAATGGGTATCTAAAAATTATATTATCACAAAAACACATTTTATTTGGTTCTTAAAATAATAACATGACTCTGATCAACATTTTATTTTCCCAAAAATCTACTAGGACGTAGGACATGACTCTGATTAAGATTTTCATTTTCCCATAAATCGAATAGGACATGTGCTTATACTAGTAGAGTAAACAGCACGGTGGTGATAATTTTTGGGATGTTTACATATCGGACGGAATATTCTTACCTTGAATAAGTTGAAAAAAAAGTATCTTACTAACCTGCTAGCCTTAATGCAGACATTCTTTGAAATTCCGGTTCTTGCAGCCATTTCCACATCCTCCTGAATGTTTCTCTACCAGATTTCAGCTTGGACCAAGGTTTTGGATTTCTCAGCAAGTCAGAAAGTGTCCCTTGTGACCGACACAACACCCTCTGGGCAAAAATTGCTTGCGGAATGCTATATCGTTTCAGTTCTGCACTAATCCTCTGAGCTAGTTCTTTGGTGTTGATTTCCTCAACGTCTGCCGCTATAGCTGGAACACTTAGGGATCCAGGACTGGTGTTTTTAGACGAGAGCATCGTTTGTTGTTGCTGCGACACAGGGCCTGCCTGTAAAGTTACCACTGGTGGTGATGGAGAACAGTCTCTAGGTTGAGGTGTGATTTGCACTAATGTAGGAGGATGATTTTGTAAACTGAGTCCATTTAAATTAGCTGAACTAAAACTAGTGACTAGAGTACCATCAGGCGAACTGAGCGACGCGGAAGGCGGACTGAGTTGAGGACTATGTAACCGAGCTACAATGTCTCTTTGAGTACCATAAGGAGAATCATAACTCGGAGGAGACATGCTTTTCTGTGGAGAAGATAAACCGTTTTGGCTATACGAACTTTGCGGACTTATTGGGCTAGGTTGCTGCTGCATTCCCATTCCAGGCGATGAGTAGTTGTGCGGTGGAGTCATTCCCATATTGGTCATCGTATAATTTGTGTTAGTATTTACCCCTAAGCCCAAATTGATACCACTGATACTATTGTTTTGCATGACTGTAAATGAACCAGTTACATTACTAGCATGTCCGTATGCAAACTTGTCTGACATCGTTGATATGGGCGGTAAAGGTTGAAGTGGTGTCAAAGTTGCATAAGAAGAACTGGGACTATATCCTGGAGGCGACATTCTGCCGTTCACAGAGGTTAACGTCTGGTAAGTTGGCTCAGGATTCAAGGTGCGGTAATCATTGTTGTCTATCATATTAGCCACTGTTACGGTGCCAGGACTAAGTTTTCCAGGACTAAGTAATTCTGAGTCCCTGGATTCTTCTTGAGGTTGCACAATAACGGAAAGAGGGCCATCAGCCTCTTCTTGTTTGACGATACGTCGTCTTTCGACCAACGCGCGTGACACGAGCCTCATTCGAACGACCTGCGTCTCCATGCCACCGGCAGTGGCAATTACCGCATGCGCCCCACTATCTGGAGAATCGACCGTTTGTTCAGCTAATGCTTGTTGTTCAATCATGTTTTCAATATTTTCCATCAAAAAGACGACGTCTCCGCCGTAGTGGAGGTGTCACCATCATTAACCATGCCGGTCTTATTTTTGGTTGTTTTATTATTGTATGAGGTAGCAGGTAGTCAAAATAAGTATATAGACAAAAAATATGACAAACAATTGACACTGGCACTTCACAAAAGAATAAAAAGAAGATGTTACTAGCACTAACACTGTCGTCGTCGATTCCACCGCCGTTGCCGTCTTTTTTTACACCGACACCGACGCCGTGAAACCGTGGACGGGGGCAGAGTCACCGAAAACAACAACGACGTACTGAACGACTCGGCGTCCTCGCCGCACTGTTTACATTTACGCGGTGAATGCGAATCCCATAGTGGGATGTAAAAGAACTGACGACGGTAACACGAAATCATCCCCGTGGTTGTATACCACCATTATGATTCTCACTAGGTGTCAGTAGGCTAGGCGATTCGCATGCTCCCTTCGATCTTCGATAAGTCACGCCGTGGACCGCGCGTTCCCTCTTGCGACTTTTTGTCGGCACGAATTTCGATTTTGTATTCTGAAAATTGCAACTGAATGCCCGGTCGATACCGAAAGGAATGGGGGAACGGACGACACCAGGTGGTTATGCGCGCGATTTCCTTCTTCCTCGTGCTGCGCTTATGCCCTACTGCGTTGCGCTCCGTCCTAACTACCCGCTAGCTGTACCACCACTATTCTATTATGTACTTCTATAAACAGCGAAGATAGGATATTTTCATTATACCGCGGCTACAGGGACATTGCTCGCCAAAATATTTAATTTTTAAATTAGATTTACTTTAATTTTTGTTTTAAACAATGGCAAAAAATTAAAAAACGAATTTATCTACAAGGTATTTGAGATATAAATCTCACTGCAATGAGGATAAAAAATTATTCGTTAAAAATACATAAAATTGTCACAGATTTAACAATGTAATATAAATCTAATTAAAGAGTTATTTTTAATAATAAACTTTACAATAAACGTAAAAAAATTTAAATATTAATGGAATACAGATCATGTTAATTTAAATGAAAAACAGAATTGAAAGAAGTTCTTATGCAACTTTTATTGACAAAAGAAATATAAATTTTATTGTTTTGTCTGTACAGAACCGTAACAAAAAGAGTAAACCAACCCTTAATATTAAAATGTATTGAATTGAAAAATAATTTTTGTATTTTTATTTGTATTTATCTAAAATCCAAGAAAAAAGTTAAAAGTAAATTATTATATACTGACAGACAAAATTTATGTCACAGTTATATTGTGATGTCTCGTTGATATTTTTGGTTGAAAACTTCTGTTTGCAGTTGTAACCCATTAATACTATATTTTGTAAACTAATTTTAATAATCAATATTGAATTAATAACAATATTTTGGTTTTTGACCTTTATTTAGGAGGTCGTAAGAAGTTTACAGTTAAAATAAAGAGCGACTTATTGTATTTACCCCTCTTGTATTAATGGCAGCTTTTAGGCGACGAGAAACTTTCAATTTAATTACCGATCACGTTCTGGTCGGTGTTATCCCATTATTGCAATAACAACGTAGCTCCTGGGTAGTTTTTAAAGCGGGTTTATGCCTTCGGTTATCCAACTCATCCCAGTCATGTTCGATAGGATTTATGTCTGGAATGAGTGTTGGCCAATCAAGCCGCCTAATTCTCACTTCATCAAAATATTCTCCGACACTCTGACAGCATGGGGTCTAGCATTATCTCGCATGAAAATGCCATGTTCGCCCATAATAGTCATAAAAGGCATAACATGACCATCTAAAACTTCTGTAATGTATCTGTGAATCGCAAGGAAGCCATTTTGTATGAAGACTAACTCTGTGCGTGCTTGTGAACTCCTGCCCAGACTATAACTGACCCACCGCCAAATGCGAGTCGCTCATCAATACAAGCCGCAGCATATCTTTCTCCAGGTTTTCTCCATAGTTGACGCCATCCGTCTGACCCATTAAGACAAAAACGCGACTTATCTGAAAACAGTACATTGTTCCAT
The DNA here is from genome assembly GCA_918026665.1 of Diabrotica balteata. Taxonomy (NCBI): domain Eukaryota; kingdom Metazoa; phylum Arthropoda; class Insecta; order Coleoptera; family Chrysomelidae; genus Diabrotica; species Diabrotica balteata. The sequence goes on from OU898285.1 coordinate 63,815,522, forward strand.
CATCCTCATCCAGGCTCAAAAGTCTACCCTTTCTATCTTGCACCAGTCTCATCCAGTTTTTATTTTGCCTTCTTAAATCGTCAGCCATCGTGTAGGTGGTCGACAGACGCTTCTCTTGTCTTTTGTTGGTCTCTATTCCAATAAACTCTTTATCCATCGTCCACCCTTCATTCTAGCTATGTGTCCCGTCCATCCCCATTTTAGTCTGGTTATCCTTTCGATGACGTCGATTCTTATCGTGACCTCTTCGTTGTTTATTTTGTCTCGCAGAGTTATTCCTAACATGGATCGCTCCATTCTTCTCTGTGTGACTCTTAGTTTGGTAGCCGAGGCTTTTGTTAAAGTAAGTGTTTCTGCTCCGCAGAGTTGAGTTAGTAAGAAAACCGTAGAAGCTTTTCTATTCCACAAGCTTGCGGACACCACAAACCGATCGTCTCTTTGGGCGGTGATTCGATTACGCTCGGATCCTGCCCTTCTGGTTATTAGACCAATCTCATTATAGCGCTGGTACACATTTTGAACTGTACATAGACACCTTCCAACAATTCTTGCAGTTTTACGTTGTCCGCAACTAGTTTGTATCAATGCTACAATAATTCTTGCCACAGTAACAGGATCTAAAGGCATTATGATTTATTAGATATACACCATTAACAATACACTGCACCACCGATAGGTTTTACATAAAAAAAAATATCACCTAAACTTGAAAAATTGGCAATTAACAGATATTTCATAAAAAGTCGTAAACGTCTTAAATATGATGACAGTACGTGACAAAACTGACATATAACAACAAATGATCCATCAATTCTCAGAAAGCAATACAGCAGCGCCTGCTAAGAAATTGATACAACCGTAAACAAATTACTACCTTAAAACATAAAAATTTAAATGTGACCTAAATTTTTTGCCCGCTAGTGTATATTATCAGAAAAACAACAAGAAACATTTACTTGTCATGATATGTTACACGATTATCCTAAAATGAATTTGAAAAAATAAGTTTCTGGTAGAACCAAGGAAATCGTAAGTTAATGGTCACTTTTTTAATGAAAGAGTAAAAATTATTGTATTGTGTCTGGCCGGAATTCTCTAATTGTGGATGAATAAAATTGTTTGAATATTTAATCCAGATTATGGATTATTTGGAAGAAGTGAATGATAAATGATGCTGCGATTGTCTATGTCATAACGTTTATTCGTGTAATTATGTTCTCTTAAAATATAACACACGTTAGACTTAGAAAGTGCCTTTGATACAATAAACAGAGCTGCTATTATTAGAAAACTTGAGCAACTTAATTTAACGGGTAATATTATCACCTTTATATACAATTTTCTACAAGAGAGATCATTCAAAGTAGTCGCAAACGGGAAAACATCTACATCACATATACCACAAAATGGAGTCCCCCAAGACTCAGTTCTCAGCCCCACACTATTCCTTCTTAGCATAAACTATATAAACTCTCTTGTTCTTCCTCCAATAAAATACTCAATATACGCAGATGATCTTGTTCTTCATTGCCAAGGTAAAGTCACAAGGAGCACATACTCCTTACTCCAAAACACTCTTAACAATCTTCATAACTGGTCCATTCAAATTGGAGTCAAATTTTCATCTAAAAAATCTAAAGTCATAAACTTCTCTAGAAGACATCACACTGAACCTCCTCTACTTTACCTAAATGGATCTCCTCTTCAAGTGGTTGATAAACACAAATTATTAGGAGTAATATTCGACAAAAGACTTACATGGAGAGATCAGATACAGAATACAAAAACAAACTGCCTAAATAGAATCAATATTTTAAAAACTATATCTCACCATCAATGGGGGGCAGAAGAGAAAGTCCTCTTATGAATTTACAGAACATTGATCCGCTCTAGATTGGATTATGGAAGCATTCTCTACATATCTGCTTCCAATACTCACCTTAAATGTCTGAATACAATTCACATCAATTCTTTACGCATTAGCCTAGGCGCTTTTAGATTAAGTCCTTCTGAAAGTCTTTATATCGAATCTTCAGAACCTCCACTTTTTATAAGACGGCAACGTCTACTTCTGTTTTACTTCTCTAGAATTTCTGCTAATCCAAAAAACCCAGTAATTAAACTAATTAATGCTCCCCACCCTGTCCCAGATAATAGTCTCCCTCGAGCACATTATCTCCCACAAATTTCAAAAACTTTACTAAAAGGCATAGACCTAAAACTCACAACTCCGTTTACTACGCCCAGAATTCCCCCGTGGACCAAAAAGCTACCTACTGTCCTTACCAGCTTGAACCGATACAAAAAAGAAGAAACGCCCAGAACTCTCTTGGTACAAGAATTTGAGGAACTTATACAGACACAGCGTTATGACAAAATTCTCTACACAGATGCCTCCAAAGATGAACAGGCCGTCGGTTGTGCCGTCAGTACCTCAAACACAACAATAGCGTCACATAGGCTTTCTCCCAGATGAAGTATACACACAGCCAAACTGTATGGAATACTTAAGGAATTAGACTCGCCCATTGCTAATGATAAATCATTAGCAATATGCACCGACTCTCTCTCCGCCATTGACTCAATCAGAAATGTATACTCAATACATCCCATTGTACAGCGCATCCACAGTATCTGCCAACAACAGTTAAGAAATGGTGTTTCAGTAACAGTCATCTGGATACCATCCCATGTTGGTATCAATGGAAATGAGAACGCTGATTATGCAGCAAAACTGGCCCGCTCCTTAGAAAATATGGAAAACATACAACTTTACCAAGACCTAAAGGCCAGTATCAAAAACAACGTACTAAGCACTTGACAAACACATTGGAACATGCAAAATACAAAACTACGCACAATCCAACCAACTTTTACCTCCATCACCATGCCTCAAATGAGCAGAAAAGACAATATCGTTATTAGAAGGCTCAGAATAGGTCACACTCATCTTACTCATGGATATCTGATGTCTTCGGAAAACCATCGTCGATGTGAACATTGTAATGAGTCCTTAACAGTCCAACACATATTACTAGAATGTGTACACTACAAACCTCAAAGAGACTACTACAACTTTCAAAATAATTTAAGTGATCTACTAGGTTCTACAAACATGTACAGTGCCATAGGTCGTTTTTTAAAAGACTGTCACCTTTACTACTTAGTGTAATTATATTAGATGTTGTATCATAACTTGTATCTTTCTATCTTTCTTTCTTCCTCCCTATCTTTCTTCCTATTTGTTTGTGAATTTCTTTATATTTACTGGTAACTTTATTCTTGTCATCCATGGTTCTTTGCCTGTTGGTTTGTGTTTTTTAGATTGTCTTCAGTTTGTTTAATTATTGTTTTTAATTCATACTACAATTTGTCAGGATCCAGGAAAACCAGATATAGTAAAGCACATTAAGATAGGACGTCTGAGGTGGGTAGGCCATGTAATGCGGATGGAGCAAATCGACCCAGCTAGAAAAACGCTCCTTGATAGACCTATTGGTCAAAGAAGAAGAAGAAGACCCAGAACAAGATTCCTAGATAACATAGACCAAGATATGAGAAATATGGAAATACGTGCTTGGCGGGGGAAGGCGATGGATAGGGACGACTGGAAGAGAATTATTGGGGAGGCTAGGACCCACACAGGGTTGTAAAGCCAAAATGATGATGATGATTTGTCAGGATCTTCTTTTTCTCCACTTTTCTTTTTTCCACTTCTTTTTCTCCACAATTTTGATTAATATGACTTGTTATATTTTGCTTTTGCTGTAAAGACATTTTATCAAAATTTTAATTTAAAAAAGCCATTTGAAAATGGGCTGACTTTTTAGCTTATAAAAATTTATAACTTCGATATTTTTTATGTCAGGCTCTTGAAAGTTTGCTCACTGAAAAGATGAAGAAAAAACACAATCTTAAAAAAAATGACCAATAGATACCAAGATAACATTTTTTTCGTAAAATCATATTTCTATTGTTTATTAAGATTAAGAGTTGAAAATTAAACAGATTATAACTGAAGATCTATATTTTCTGATTCAGTTTGTAGATGGCATATACAGAGAGGGTGTAAAAAAGTGGAGGGAAGGAATTTCACCTTATCAATAAGAGTACCAGAGGCGACAAGTCACGCAAGGGCTGTAAATTGTAACAGTGTAAATGTTGATAATTTTTTTGACAAGTTGGCCAGAGCGATGAAGAGGGACAGATTTGAGCCTGCGACACTGATTTTTTTTTATCTTCATAAAAATTTTGCAAGGTATAAGGTACTACTTGTACTGGACAACCATATATCGCACCTAGGTCTATAAACTATTGACTTTTGTCGATAAACTGGCATTGTTCTTCTGTCTTTCTCGCCCCATATATATATATATATATATATATATATAATATATATATATATTATATAAAGTCCCAAGATTCCTAAGAGGAACATAGGGCTTCCACAAAGTGTCTCCATCGAACTCTATTTCTGGCTAGTGCTTTGATTTCAAGCCAGGATTTTCCCATTTTTCTCCCTTCGTCCAGTACTCTCCTTCTCCAAGTTCCCTTAGGTCTGCCTACTTTCCGTCGGCCTTGGGGATTCCAATCCAGCGCTGTCCTGGCAATGTCATTTGGCGGTCTACGGAGTGTGTGGCCCAGCCATCTCCATTTTCTTCGCCTTATTTGCTTTATGACATTTTCTTGGTTGCTTTGGTTCCATAAATTTTCATTGGAGATTCGGTTAGGCCAAAATATACGAAGGATTTTTCGTAACGCTCTATTGATGAAAACTTGTAATTGGTGTACTATGGGTGCTGATATCTTCCACGTTTTGCAGCCATACAGTAATACAGCTTTTACATTTGTGTTGAAGATTTTTAGTTTCGTTTTAGTTGGGTAAATCCTGGATTTCCATATGTTGTTAAGCATGTTGTAGGCGTTGCGAGCCTTATTTATTCTTTCATGTACATCACGCTCTGTACCCCCATTACAGTCAATTATGCTGCCCAGATATACAAATTCCGCTACTCTCTCAATTTCCTGGTCGTTGATCATAATAGGTTGGTTGTTTCTGGTACCAAATCGCATTTCTTTGGTTTTGTTGGTGTTTATTTCTAGACCAACCTTCTTTGATTCTTCTTGTACTTTGTTTACTTGGAGTTGCATGTCCTGTTTTGTATGTGCTAGGAGGCATATATCATCAGCGTAATCTAGGTCTTCCAGTCTGTTTGTTAATCCCCAGTAAATTCCTCTATTAGAGTTTACCTTTGTTAGTACGGAGTCCAGTACAATGTTAAATAGTATAGGAGATAAAACACAGCCCTGCTTTACTCCGTTTAGCATAGCTATTGGGTCAGATGTTATGCCGTTGTGTAGTAGTTTGCTTTCTGTGTCACTGTAGAGTTCTTTGATGAGATTTACTATTTTTTCTGGTATTCCTATTTCCTGCAGTGCTTTCCATATGGCCGTATGTGTGAGCGTGTCAAAAGCTCTCTTGAAGTCCACAAAGCACACAAAGAGAGGAGAGTTGAATTCCTGTGACTGCTCTACAATTATTCTTAGTGTGTTAATTTGGTCCACGCATGATCCGTTTGGTCTGAAACCGGCTTGTTCCTTCCTCAACATTGGTTCTACACTGTTTGTTAGTCGGTTGTTTGTCTTTCTCGCCCCATACATCACACAAATTACAGCCCTTAGACCGCAGGGTCTACGAGCGCTTAAAATCTTATCTGAGTAAGTGTATAGATGCTTGGATGAAGAATAATCCCGGTCAAACTATGACCATTTATGACTTATCTGGACTTGCTGCTGAAGCACTACCCAAAGCTACTTATTTAGCCAATATACTAAGTGGTTTTAAAGTGACCGGGGTATGTCCTTTTAATGGGGATATATTTGAAGAGCATGAGTTTGCATCAGGGCCACCTATTCCGAAGTGCAAATTCGCGTTAACCTTGCGCAGCGACGTCACTCGCAGCTTAGTATTCACATTGCTCTTAATTGTATACATAAGCACTCGTAATTTAATCATCCTAAATATGGATATTTTGCATATTATTTTACTGTCTTCATACATTTTAAATAAAAACGAATGTTTATAATGTTTTCTTAGTCAAATATATTTGATTTTTATGCGAATTTGAACAAATAAGGTATTAGTATAAAAATATAGCTACTTATTTAGGTACCTACATACTTCCACTTTTTATAAACTTTTAAGAAGGAACATAATTTTTATATTATACATAATTGGTTAATATATAGTTAAGTTTAAATACTTAAAACAACCGTCACTTACACAATTAATTTTGAAAATAAATATTACGATCGCGTTAATATTCTTGCTAAATAACTATATATAAAGCAGTTTTAAAACAATTTGCGTTTAAAAATATAATACTATATACATTATGCCATAGTTTTTTTCTATTTTTCATTTATTAGTACGTGCTAAAATAATTTTTTTATTAAAATCTTTTATACGGAAGTACATACGCGATCGAAAAAATATTTTCTTAGCATCTTAAGGACAATCAATATTAACACTTGCAGATAACAGACTTGAAACATATTGTTTGCCAGTAAATATGGTATCTCCATTAAAGTTTTGAAAAATTTGCTCCAGTTTTTCCAAATGAGCCATAAATTCATTAGAAGGTTTACATAGTCCACCTTCTGTCAAATGATTGGTCCAGGTGTAAGACGTCGAACTTGGGTTAGTTAAATTTGGTAACTTGCCTTTAAGCTTGCTACAAATAAATCCTCCTAAATGTTCTAGTCCATCATATCTTAAAGCATCGAGTTCTTCACAGAGGACTATGTCATCTCCATCCTTGGGATTGGTGTCAATGATTGTTTTTTTAAAGCAAGCTTTTCTACCATACTACCGCTCATAGTTAATGTAGGAGTACCATCGTCTTCTACATTACAGTAATCTGAAAAAGCACCTTCATTTTTTCCCATTAAATAAGAACGCAGTCGGTATTTAAAATCTAAAGAAGTTGGATGATCGTTCAAACCACCTTTTGCTCTTATGACTCCAAAAAAATTCTCCAAGGGATCTTGGTTTAAGCGTCTCGTCAAAAGGTAGTTCATATTATAGGGTTTGCCTACATCTTCAAGCAGCAACTGCAGAGCCTTATTTGATATAAGAATACCTACAATGTTTTGTAAAATGTTATAAATGTGTTTTTACTTTGATATGCTGTGTTACCTTTTTGGAATGGAAGCAATGATTTCTTGCCTTTAACGCGCATTGTTGAAATCATGTCAGACATTCTATTTAAAATATCATTTTGGGTTTCTAACTCCAAACCATATGCCCGGTTTCTGGTTCGAGTGTCGCTCACAGGAACGCTAACATTAAATACGTCAAACCAATCGTTCATCTATAACAAGTTAAAACAAATTAGTAATTAATGTTTACCTTACAAATTGTAACTCTTACTAGTTTAAAAAGATCTGCCAATTGTGTCCAATTTGTATCTTGATTAATGAGACCAAGCATGCCGCACCTACTAATAGCCTTCGATACCGTATGGGAGAATAATTTAGCGTCATATTTTACTCTCTGTCTTTGAGCTCCTCTCACATTAAGCTTTTCTTTATCCGTTTTGTGGGTAATTTTAAAATCAGAACCTGTTGTTGCGTCGAGAACAGATTCAACACAGTCCTTATTCAGTTCTAGTCCATTAAAAATAAAACCTGCTTCTACAAAATGATTTCTGATAAGCTCTAATAGGTGTGGCACGTCAGCAAAAACATAAACATTTTGTCCATTGTGTGGGTTTTTAGAATAAGGTTTGGATTCTGTAATTTCCAATTCTGTGTGCAGTCCTCTATTTCCACCCCCTAAATCACAAACCATAGCTACTACTTGGAAACCTAGTGAAAATTTATAAGTAAATATGAGTGCCTAAATATGGTATGCTGCTACTCACCTGCTTCTTCTACAAATGTAATAATCTCAGATAGGATAGAAGAAGTCATTTTTGTGTCATAATTGTAATAGATAGGCTGTTTCCACTGTTTAAATAAACCTGTCAGCATTACGACTTGCACATATGCAAATGGTTGTAATACTTGGTCTTCAGATTTATCGTAGACATACTCTTTTTTGATTTTCATTTCATCAAATAATAAAGTACAAACTTTATCTTTCGTGCTAAAGCTGGAATATTCCACAATTTTAAAAGAGTTTTTAAAGATTGCAATGTATATACTGCTGGATACGGAAAATGTCTTTTTATCATGAGTCTGTAAGCTCGAGGTCCAGCTGAATATAATGATATGGCTTTTAAAATTTCGGATGTAGACCACAATATTCGTTTGTTATTTTTAATTTTTTTAATTTGATTTTTCGAAAAAATATTTTCTATAAATTCGGTAGCGGTACATCGGTAGAAAAGCGGCGAAATCAGTAGGTTTGGGAATACTGATGCTACCTGCTACGCTGCAACTGACGTCACCCCCTGGCCGAAGATCGAGTGACCGTGCGCAATATGTTACCTCTGTAGTTTATTATACCATGAGTTTGCATCATCTATACCCACTGACAAGCGATATGATCCTCCGCTTGTTGAATCTGCCATAAGAGAACCTGTGCGTTGACTGCCATCCACTTCTAAAGTCCAAATCTCAGCTCCATATAATAATATTGAAAATATATAACAGCAATTGGTACGCAGTCTGATCTCCAAATTTAGATTTTTGCACGTTAGGAATGGCTTCATTCGTATAAATGCTGGTCTGGCAATCTCTATTCGCCTCTTTATTTCCCAAGTAATGATATGTTTCTACTTGTTCTATCGCGTTACCATAGATTGTCAACAGGTGATGTATATTTTGTGGTCTTTTTGTAATTAGCATGTACTTCGTTTTTTAGCGTTTATAGTAATTCCCATCTCAGCACTACTTATGCTTAAGCTTTCGATAAGATGTTGTAGATCTTCTATACTAGTTGTTTTGATGACAGTGTCGTCAGCATACCATAAGTTGTTAAATAATTTTCTGTTAACGGTAACTTCGCTTTGATATTATTGAGCGTGTTTTGGAAAATTTCTTCAGAATATAAGTTAAACAAAAGTGGAGATAGACACACTCACTCACTCAGTTTTTCAGAGTGTTGCCCATCAATTTGAATTATGGAATTTTGGTTCCAATATAATGTATGCACTATATTTATGATTTTACTGTCAATGCGCTTGTTCATAAGTATTGATATTAGTTTTTCATGACCTACTTTATCGAAAGCTTTTTCATAGTCAACAAAGCATAAGTGTAGATCAATCTTTACATCCAGACATCGCTGAATCAATATGTTTTGTTTTGTCTCCTCTCGTGTAATAAATATTGTGGTTATTTATTGATATATCTCCATTTCCTAAACATCTAGTAGCTATTTTTATCTGAGTGGGTTGAGTATTTTTTTTTTGTTTTTTGTGTGTTGTTTCGTATGTTTTCGTAACGACCAAGGAGGCCTTGCGTTCTGATGGTTGTTCTCCCCTGCCGGATTTTGATCTCGGATTACCATATTCAATAATGTCTCTTGCGCTAATAGTGCTAGCCATTATAATTTATAATCGAGGTGTCATCAGGGACCTTTAATGCAGTGGTTTCTCGTTGCCTTCTGCACTCTGATGCCGTTGACCACTTTCTTGTTTCTTCTGACTTCAAGACCAATTTCTCAGTCTCAGGACAGCACAGTGTCCTTCCACTTACTAGCTCATTCGCCCTAAGCTGTTGGCCAGTAAATGGTGCATTGCTTACCACGGTAAACACTCGGACGTCAGAGCCTCGTTAGTTGTCTAGCAGGATGTACCAGAAGACCATGATCTAGATCATCATACGAGCAGGTAAGGTTGACATTTGAATAAGAGTGGCTATATGTTGCGCTTCACTATCCCATTACATCTAAAGAACCACTTCAATCTATATCCGATGGAAGTGGCGAGAGCAGAACGGCGTCCGAGACGGTTACAAAAACATCTAGAGAAACCTAGAGATCTAGAGAAACCGACCGAACTTAAATACTTCTAAGGAGCTATTGGAAAATATTCGCCCTTTCCATAAGCTCCTATGACTACTAAGAACAATACGACACATAGAAGAAAGAGGAAAATAGCTATATTAACAGAAACACCAAAGAAGAGACAGCTAAAGTAAGGAAAAAGAATGCCAATACAGGGAAAAGAACAATTACGAAGAAAAAGAAAGAGACAGGCGTTGAGCTCGTCGGATGATGATAATGCTCAGTGCTTATATTGTTTCAGGCATACTCCATTCACAAGCATGGTGAGGAATGGGTGAAATGCCAACTCTGCAAACATTAGGCTAATTCTCATTTTCAGAGATAATGACAATGATTTATTTTTGTACTACGCTTAATGTAGAGAAGATTAAATGCTTATGTTTTACATTATTCAAAAATGCTAGTTTTCATTAATCGTGTACACCTACCTATTTTTTAGTTGTTTTGAAGATACTATTTTTTACCTAGTATTGTTTTAGTTTTTTTTTGTGATATATAACATCATATATAAGTTGTTCCAGTGTAAATGTAAGTGAGAAAATTGTTCCAAAGTTTGTTACAATTATGTCCAAGGTAGGTACAATGGTTACTACTGACATCGCTATATAAATTATGTTTTTATTTTGTTAATTAAATATAAATATAATTATTTGGTAAATAATATAACAGTTTTCCAAAATTGAAAAATATTGTGCTTAAGAAGCACGATGAAGTGTGCAATAATACAGAAATTATTACAACTATCCCTGGTCTCTCCTATAACAAACGTTTTATAGTTAAATCATTTTTAAACTTCTTATGATTGTTAAAAAAAAAACAAAGCAAAATTAGCTGTACGTCTTTATCTCCTATACGTCATATACCTTTTAGAACCTTCAAAAATCTTTATAGCTTTATAGCTATTTTTTCTTTACTTGCCTACTCCAGCCACTACTTGACAATATAGCCTGGCCTATTTTGGAACACATTTCTAATTGTATCTAGTTGAATTGCACAGCATTTTTTCTGCATCAATCTTCATTTCTCTCCGGCTATTATGATCTTTTTAGAACCTACTTTTACCATTTTACCCTTTTCCCTGAGTTATTTACATTTTTCAAGTATGTCTTTTCTTATTTCTCTTTCTTTGGTTATTAGATCATTATTTATTAATACTGTTTCTGCCTTTAAAATTTTCACTCTTTTTGTATAATTTTATTTTTTTTATCCACATGTTCTCTTTTTTACAGCAAACAAGTTTATTGCCCTAGTTTTGTTGCTTTTTTCCTCGTTCTTCTGCCATGCTCAGAAGTTTCCTACATCTAATGATTTGTAAGAAAAATTCCATTTGGATATCCCAATTTCGATTAAGCGGGACGTGCTAATAGAAAATGACAATATTATAATGGATGTTTTTATAATCGAGACACAAATTTTTCGACTGTTTCCAACATTTGGTTCCAAGAATTATTTCCAAGAATAGTTTCCAGCAATCATTTTTTAAGAATTGTCTCCAATAATCGTTCCCGAGAATTATTTCCAATGGAACATCGGTGGAATGTTATAAATATTCAGGTTTGCCATAGTTGCAAATATTCAATTGTTGTAAATGATAGTTATAAGTATCCCGAACATTCAATTCAATCCAATGCCAAAAATTTTAGACCTTTTGTGGCAACCATTGTTGGCAACCTACCGAAATCGGCTAACCTAACAAAATTGACTGATCTAAAATAACAGATTAAATTTAATAATAAAAAAAAACACAAGTTATTTAATTTAAAATAACTAAAATAGCTGTAATAGATAGACCCCAAAAAAGTGTTTATGGTATATAAAATTTGTTATATCTTCTTTTATTTTCTCTTTATCCATATCAATATTTTATCTAATTACTCCAATATTGTTTCTTGTCGATTTTGTGATAAAGTTTTAAGCATTGATGGCAGAAAAATTCTTTTTTGTAGATTTGATTTACTAAATATAAACGACTTCTGGCACAAAAACAAAATCATTTTTTTACTTTGGATTTTGAGACAAAATTCCGAATTTGAGGTAAAAAATTCAAAAATAAAAATGTTTAGTTAAAATTGGGGTTTACTACCAAAAATATAGTAATGTAATATAGTTATTATATTTATTCTGAAAATTGTTTCCTGCAGCCATTACTTCTATAGTTTGGTTTATTTTAGATCAGTCTATTACTTTTTCAGGGTTGTTTCAACTTAACCTCTGTTCACCTACTGTTTATTATTTGCCTGATGTGATGATTTATTTTGAAGTTACACCAGTAAACTCAAATTTGTTTTTCTGATTGATTGGTATGACTAAATTTCATGTTTTAAGTTTTTTCATGTCTTCATCGCTAGATTTTACAACAAATTTCATTTATAATTATTCGAGAAAAATGCTACAGCGAGATGGAAAATCAAGATCCAGTTTCCCACTCTTCGAGGATCTAATCGATATACTGGATGCGCTTTGTGTCCTTGACATAAGAGTGTGAATTCGATATCCCCATTTCGGGGTTAAACCCAGGTAAGAAAGGTCAGAGAACAACAAACCACTATGCGTAACATCCTGGAGACTATTAACTATAAAATATTAAAACAAGATATAAAAAATTGAAATTTCATTACCATATTTGCTAAGTATATTTACATTAAAATAAATTATAATTTATGACCGTTAACCGGACTACCAAACACCGAGTGTTGTATGCATGTGAAACTTGGACAATGAATCAGAAAAAAGATAAAAGTTGGAATTTGGGAGAAAAAATCTTGAGAACAATTTGTGGTAATATAAAGGGGGCAGACTGTTGTAGATCTTGGCCTGCTCACACAGAACTCACCACTCCTGTCGATTCCTGGCAACTTTCCTCCACCTTCTGACCCTTAGGATCTGTAGGTCTTCTTCCACATCATCAATTCATCTCCTTCGTGGTCGGCCTCTACTTCTTGTGTCCTCTGGTGTTGAAAATGTTAATCTCTTCGTGTATTTATGTAACCCATCTCTGCACTTTATCGAATTTCATAATATCTGGATCGGTGTACAACTGATATAGTTCAAAGTTGTATCTTCGACTCTATAGCCCATTTTTATTTACGGCCCAAAAATTTTTTTAAGAATTTTTCTCTCAAAAATGCCAAGAAGTCTTTCATCATTTTGAGATAAGGTCCATGTTTTAGCCCCATATATCAAAACCAGTATTATTAAGGTCATGTATATATTGAGCTTTACTACACGTTTTATATTTTTATTGTTTTAAATGTTTCTAGTTCTGTTTGGTATTACTATGCGTCTTTTTATTTCGTCGCTTGTCGTGTTTGTTGCGTTTACTAGTGATCCAAGATATGTGAATTATTTGACTTGCTCAAAGGTATGGTTGTTAATCTGAATTCTCTGTTGGATATTTCGGGGGTTTTTAGAAGCCAACATATATTTGGTTTTTTCCTGGTTTACCACAAGTCCTAATTTACTTGCCGCGTTCGCAAACCTTGTAAAACACTCACCATGTCTCTCATACTCCTGCCCACTATAACTATATCGTCAGCGAATGCGAGAATTTGCGTCGATCTATTAAAAATAGTTGCATTCATTCTAATATTTAATTGTCTGATTGCCTTTTCCAAGGCAATATTAAAGAGTAGACACGCCAGCGCGTCCCCCTGTCTTAGACCATTATTAATGTCAAAAAACTTCTAATGTCCTTCAATTCTAATACATTAGCTTACATTTTGCATTGTTAGTTGGATCAATTTAACTAACTTAGTCCCAAAGTTAAAAAAAAGAGAAAACAAAACAAAGAAAATCTCTAAGAATATAAGAGAATACATACCATCATTAGAAGAAAAATAAGAGAAGCCAAAGAGAAACAATAAACAGAACAATATCAGGAAATAGCGGAGTATCAGAGTCGATATGATAACTTCAATGTTCATCGAAAGGTGAAGGAAATAGCTGGAAAGTTCCGAAAACAAAACAGCGGAAAAATAACAGATGATAAAGGCAATCTTGCCATAACCAGGGAAAATAAAAAGAAAGTATGGGAAGAATACTTGGAGAAATGACCTTAGAACAATACAAGAGCCCACCATTGAAGAAAATTCAGGTCCCGAAATTCTACCAGAAGAAATAGCGGCAGCCGTCAGATAAATGAAGGATGGAAAGGCACCGGGACTTGAAGAAATTCCTGTAAAACTGTTAAAGCTATTAGAAGCAGAACAATAAAAATAATAACTCAAATATTTAATGAAATATACAATTCAGGAAAAATACCAGTAGAGTGGCTCAAATCGGAGTTGGTACCATTGCCTAAAAAACTAGGAGCAGAAGTTTGTGAAAATTATAGGACCATAAGCCTAATGAGCCATCTGCTGAAGCTGTTTTTAAAGGTCATCCACAAAAGAATTTACCGGAAATGCGAGGAACAAATTGCGCCCAATCAGTTTGGATGTATGAACGCCATTGGTACGAGGGAAGCTTTATTTAGCGTGCAGATATTGTTTTAGAAATGTAGAGATGTTAACTGTAATGTTTTTGCATGCCTGATTGACTACAAGAAGGCTTTCGGTAGAGTCAGACATGAACAAATGATGGAAGTGCTGAAGAGGACAGGAATTGACGGAAAAGACTTAAAAATAATAGCTAACCTATATTGGAATCAATCAGCGGTATTCCGAATAGATGGAGAATATACAGATCAGGTTAAAATCTTAAGAGGAGTGAAAGAGAGGTGCATAATTTCACCACTGATATTTAATCTGTACTCGGAGCACATTTTGAAGAGGCTCTAAAATATATTGATGAAGGTATCTCAATAAATTGAGTCAAGCTCAATAACCTGCGGTATGCAGATGATACAATAGTGTTTTTCAATACCATAGAAGGGCTGCAAAACTTAATGAGCAAAATAACGGAAACAAGTAGAAAATATGGACTGGATATAAACACCAGCAAAACCAAGCTAATGATCATCAACAAGGAAAACATAACTGGAGCAAATCTGTATGTGAACCAAATGAGAAATAAACGAGTCTCACAATACAATTACTTGGGAACTATACTCAATGAGTCGTGGATAATACCCAAGAGATTAAATGTCGCATCGGAAAGGCAAAGAGTGCATTCTTGACTATGAGTTCTGTGTTCATGGTGTGTATCTATGTTATACTCTAGTGACTTTTCTTGAATTTGCCTATGTGCTTGAATTTGATGTGTAGTTGACTTTCCAGCAATAAATCCGCATTGATATTGACGAACAATATCCTTTGTAAAATGTTTAAATTCTTTCAAACAATAAATTGTCGAAGATTTTATACGCAGATGCTAACAGTAATGCCTATAGTTCTTACACTCCAGTTGATCACCCTTTTTATACAACGGACATATTATTACCTTTGGCCACTCTTCTGATACCAAATAGTTCTGTCATATAAGTACTATTAATTTATGGATTGCTGCAAAAAGTTGATCACCACCTTTTTTTATACATTTCCGAACAGATTTTATCGATTCTTGGGGCCTTATTGTCTTTGATATTTAGGATGGTATTTGACACTTCTTCTCTTGTTGGGTCTTCACTATGTAGTTAACGTAGATTTTATTGATTGTCTATGTTGTAATTGAGTTTTGCGTTCTTTCTATTTGTGGTCATCCCGCACTCATGATCAAACCAATGATTTCTTTTTTTTGACTTGGTTTTGTCCAATATTTCAACCGATTTCTGTTACACATTATCTATTATATTTGCCCATAATTGGATAATATCTTCTTCTTCTAAGTTTTCTATCTTTATTTGATCTTCTATTAACTGTCTGCATACATTTGTAATGTCGGGATCTTTTGTTTATTAACGCCGATTTTTCTCTCCTTTTCTGAATCTCCTTTTTTAAATTGGATATTCTCTCTTTAACTCTGGGACATGAAGAAAAGTAGAAAGAGACCACAAAGAAAGTGGTTTGGATGTCGTTCAGACCGACATTAAAAAATGGGAACAAAGACTGGAGAGAACAAGTAGGTAAAGTACCGGAAAAAGTGGAAGAATCTAGTATAGACTATCAGAAGCAAGGTTTTACAGTAGATTAATATAAACATATACACATAACATAATATGAAATGCTTAAAACAGGTAGTAAAAAATAGTAATAAGTAACGGTAAAACCAACATTTTGTTTTTATATCCTTTGACTTCTTTCTTTTTTATTTTAATACCTTTTGGACCATTAAGTCAATTAAATCTTTTGACTGAAGAATTTTTTATCCAACGGTGTATTTTTAACTTATTTAACTTTTATTTTCAGTAAAATGTGCTTACTAATAATTTGTATTATGTGACCTAAAAAAGATCTAAAAATATTGAATATTCTGATCGCTTTAATAGTCCTCATAACCATTTTTTTAGCTTTTGGGTTGCGTATAGGGAGAAAATGAAAACTCGTCCTTAATTACTGTATCACCCTTGTTATTACCATTATCATCTGAAACCAAAAAGCAGCAGTTCAATTCAGTTTTTGTTTGTATTGAAAGAAACGTGTTACTACTAAAACAAGCACCATAATTCTCGCTCCCCAAAGTAAAATCTTAATCTAGATGGTCACAAATTGTCGTACACTGTCGCCAGTTCTATGTTTTTCAGCAGTGCTAGTTTTCCACGGCTAAAATAATTACAGTCTTGATTAAAATAGATACTTAAAATGCAATTTTATCATTAATTTTACAAGTAAATGACTATAATATAATATTTTTACAGAATTTTATTAGGAAAATATTCATGTAATTATACCAAACTAAAATGTTTCCTTTACCATATTGTTTGAAAACGCTAGACCCTATAATACATGGCTTGATAGCTTTGATAACTAAGTTTTAGGCTTTAATAAAACTAAATAAATTATAGTAAATTTTTCGAAATACAGAACTTCCTCCAAGGATATTGATTTTCCTAATTTTCCTAAATCACTAATTGAAAGTAAAAAGTACATTTATTTTTATTCACGCGTGTAAAGATTTTTCTTGTTATTCGTAATAATAATAAAATTTAGGCTACCAAATGTCACTAATCGGCTTAAACCTTCAGATAGTGAAGTGAGAAAGTACCTAACTATATTTTATCTAAAAAAAACTTACAATGAAGTAAAACCTTCTGCTCTATAATGGCATATATTTATTATAAATTAAAATTATTTAAAAGGACTAAAAATATCAAAACGTTTTCGGTCTGATCAGACTATTATCATTGAAAAAATCTAGTAACGGAAACTAGCTACATAGCAAGGTCTAAAATAACCCTTAGATTATGTATTGAAAATCCTAAATTTTCTAAATGTTTTAACACGAGCTCTATGTTAGGGGATATATCTTTACAGCTGATTACATATCCATGATCGAAACAAAGCTGTAAGCTAAAGTGATTTTTTACATGACAGCACTATATGTTCCTACAAATGCTAGCGAATCATAGATGCTAGAGAAAATTTATCAAAGTAAATTAACAACAATAGTGATGAAATTACTAAGTCATATTACAGGCAAGACAATGGGACAGACAAACATTAAAAGAATAACAAAGGAAATGCACTAATCAAAATAGAAATAAAGCAACTTAAATGGTTTGGAAATATCCTAAGGTTGGATAAAAATAAGTTACTGAGGAAAGTAGTAGAAGATAAATGAATAGATAAAAGAAGGGAAAGTAAACCCAAGAAGAGCTGGGAAAATACAATAAGAAACTGGAATCTAAAACAATCAAAAGTTTGGAAGAAATGAAACGATGAACAAAATATCGTAAGGCATGGAGAAATTGGAACAGCACCTGCAGTAAATAAATCCGTCTTTAAAATTAATATTTGACTTGGATTATGTACTTTTCAGTGTTCATAAATTTGAAGTTTTAATATTTAAATGGCCCTGCTTTTTATCTAATATTTATTAAACCTGACAACGTTGTAAAGGTATTGATGACCGCCGGCTGTTAGTTTGCTCTCCCTAAGCCAGGTGCAATATTATGGATGATAGGCCTCGTGTACCTAGCGCAAGATATGAGAGACAACTGTCATTGTAGTGTGTATACAGCATATCAAGTACTCACGATATACAGAGTGATTGAGAACAATCATAAATGCCGACATCAAAACATAGATAAACAAAAAATATTAAAAAAAAAATCTTTTCATACTTATCAATATTTCAAAGCAGTGGTCAGTTAGTAACTGCAACAGTTAAATTTATTTCTAATTTGTATATTTCCACAAGCAAAATGAAATTCCTATAGCTGTATACCATGAATCACAATCGTTTTATTAAAAAATCATAGATATATAATTAAAATACCCTATACAGCTACAGTGCAGAACGTTTTACCAGGTATACAAACCACTAAATATCTAAGTAAAAACCCTTAAAAAGTTACAAACTTTACAATGTTTTGTTTTCCATTATTGTTAAAGATATGTTGTGATATTAAAGCTTTTAACAGATATCCTGCATGGCAACGTAGAACTTCCAATAGGGGTTGTTGCTGACCCTTTGACTTTGTCTGAATGGGTTGTTGCCATCTAGAATCCATTCAGACAAGATCTGAGGATCAGCAACAACCCCTATTAGGAGTCTTACGTTGCCATGATGCTGTATTGTTGCCTGTATCTCTCTTTCCGTTTTTGTCATGTCAGACATAATACAAGCGGTAATCACGTGTAACAACGGGCGCGAAATCCGCGAACGGAATCACGGTATCAACGGGTCTTGAATCTGAACGCGTGGGTCACCAGAAAAAAACTTTAGATGTGAAGTTGCCACGTGGAGGTGGCAACAAAAGTGCATGTAAGGTACCACAACTGGCAATCTAGCATCAAAAATGAACGGGCGTGGCGCTAGCCGATCGATAATTCCTAGAATCGGTTATTGATAAAACATAATAGGTGACAAGGGAGTATCGACAATTGGTGCTGTACTGGAGCTCCTAGTTGTAGAGCCCTACCAAATTGCGCAAGTGCACACTCAATCCAGGTAAAGTCAACACGCACACACACACTCTCATCACACACACACACACACACACACACACACACACACACTCACACACACACACACATACATACACACACGCACACACACACACACACACACACACACACACACACACACACACACACACACACACACACACACACACACACACACACATCGACACAAATTCATACACTTCCTATGCACCACACCAACACAATTCGTACACATACAATATACACCGATTCATACACTTACAAATCAGACACATACACAATACCCTTTCAAATTACACAATTTATACACACATAAACACACTCGATCACACACCACACCAACATGCCACGAACACGATCAAAAGCACGAAAACAGAAAGAACCACTAAAACCATTAAAAACATCAGACAGAGAATGGGACACAGATTCAAAAACACATTCCACAACATCACACACATCACAAGTGTCTGTGTCTATCACCATTGATGCTCGATACAAGGTCGCCACAGGAATGACAGCAGGCACTGAGAGAGATCTGCCACCAAAATCCTGAGGCATCACACTAATCCCTAAGAAGTTTTCTAGCTAAAAATTTCTCAGAACCCTCAAAACCCACAATCTCCTTGGAGATATCCTTTATCAATCTAGAAATGGAGTCATTTGAAAACCAGGCCATCCATTTCACAACAGGTTCTATTCCCAACATAAGAGAGTGGAAAGAGGATCTGCAGGCCATCACAGACCACTGTCACATATCCATATCTAAGCAAATACCCTTAGAATACATAGACACAAACAACAGAACACCAAGAATACTCACCACATCAAAGAAAACACAAAGAAATACACACAGAGCAACACAGCCCTTTCCCGTCCACATCCAAAGCAAATACATTCTACTACGATCCTTCATCCCCTAATCCCTGCAATCAGACCCCCTCAAAAACACAAGACACACTCTCATCAACACACACACACCCACCACACCTCAACAAACAACACTTTTTCAACCTCAAACACACAACAACCACATTATATCCTCAATTACAGAATCGAGCACATCCCCTCAGATATCTGTCAGCAGAGAGCCTTCTACCGACTCATCAAAGACCACAACCTCATCCCCCAATTGGACTCAAAGTCCTCCCATCCCAAAAGGCAGGCTCCGTACGAACTATCAAACTCCTAGACATTCACCACAACACGGCAAAACTCCGAAAAATCACTCGAGATGGCATCATCTTAATATCAGCACACAAATCTAGCAAACCCCATAATCCGCATCCCGCTCCAAACGATCCACAAATCTTTCACTTAGTCATAACCGGAGTCGGAAAAAACCTTTCCCAGAAAAGCATCAAGGATAACCTATCCGAAAACAGATTACCTTTTACCAAAATAGTTCGCATAATTGCCCGCTCCACAAACCAACCAACCTCATATATCAGAGTTTTCACGAACTCTGAATCTAAATTCGCCGATGCACTTTAGAACGGTATCAAGATCGAGGGAAAACGGCTAAACTGTGAGATTCCAATATCTAACAATTCCATTCCGGTTCGACTAAAATACTGTTCGAAATGTTGCAAAAGTGGACATCTCAGCAACGAATGCCCAAACATATCATTTACTTGTCCATACTGTGGACTAGAGCACAGGTCTACTACATACCCCGCGATATCTGCCTCCAAATAGTCAAACTGTAATGAGCTCCATTCCGCCTTCTCACCAAGGTGTCCTACACCGCAAAACACAACCCAAAAACTATAAAAAAAATCCAACTCGTATACTCTCCTAAACAAATCCCCTCATACGACCTTTCCTCAGATATGAAATCTTTAATTCATTTCACTTCCATCATCCTTTTTAATGTCTTCCCTGAATAGAGGAGCGACACTATCCGTTATCTCAACCAAATGTCCAACACACTATATGGATACGCAATAACCACCTCCTGTTATAATAACCTAATAAAACAAACCTTCACCCAACACCTACATGCACACCGATATACAAATAACACCCAGAAAAAGACAACATAACACACCAATAACTACTCTAATTTACAACATTCATAAACACCTATTCATAACATCAAACAACAAACAGTGAGCACCACATACACTCCTACTTTACAGCGGTCACGCCCTGTCTCGGAGGACGGCAGCTCGAGACTCCCACCAACTTAAAAATACCACCCTTGAAGACGCATAAAGCCTAAACAAGGTAAAAACGAAAGGCTCAGTTTAATATTTACCTGAAGATTTGTTGCAATGAATTTTTCTAGATTATGTTTAATACTCTTGTTATCGTTGGTTCGCATAGTTAAGACTTTAATAGTTGTTATCCTTTGCTTCTTTGTCCTTTCTCTCCATATTTTTTTCCTTCAACTCTTTGACGCAATCCAAAAGTTCTCTTTGTTCTCCGCGTAGGTTTTTTATTTCGCTCATCATATCATCGTACTTTGATAGTATTTCACGCATCATTTGCAATATGTCCTCATTTTGGTTACCGCTCTTATTTGGTGAACTCCTCGTAGACTTTCTTTTTCCAAATACCTCTTCTTCTTCATACCCGTCTCTGCTTTTATTTTTTCAATTCTCTTCACAGCTACTTTCAAAATCTATTCTTGCCATTAACGGTTTCCTATATGCTCCGCCGAAGGCCATTTAATTTACTGTAATCAAATCTAATATTCGTTATAATAATATAATTTAATGTTCGTTGAAATAAATCGAATTGTACACCTTTTTCTTTCGTTGGGTACTAATTAACGTTCTTATAACACGTAGGTTTGATGGTTAGCAACAACTCCTATTGGGCGTCTTACGTTGCCATTGCAGGATATCTGTTAAAACTTTAACATCACATCTTATTTTTAACAATAATGTCAACCAAAACCAATCTTGTAACTTTTTAAAGGCGTTTACCCAGATATTTAGTGGCTTGACTCATGTATACCTGGTAATATTACACTGATGATGGACTCATTAGTCCGAAAACTTTCTATGACGTAGCCCTGTAGTTTATTTTGAATTATATACCTCTTATAATATAATCATAACAATATATTAATAAATATATAAATTATTTAAATTCAAATAATTGTATTTCTTGGTTTATTTCCAACCCAAATTTATTTTGTCTCATATATAGTGTGGAAACCACTTATGGAATAAAATTGTTTGTGTCCAGTAAACTTTTAAAATTTAAATGTACGCTTTTTAGACATAAATTTGAATGTACAGAGGGTGATCAATGCAAGTCTGGCATAGTGCATAATCTGTATTTTAAATGAAACACCCTGTATATTTTCAAGTTTTTAAAAGCTCCTTAACAACCTGATTTCAACGAACTATATCATGTAGGGTCTAATATGAATAATACAAGGTGAAATTTTGAAATTAGATATTTTCTTCAAGACAATGAATTCATAGAATACCCGAGGTAATTGATTGGATTACATTAAAATAAATGCTACAGAACATGTTCTCCACCTTGTTGTTGGCAATAACACAGTCTCCTATAAAACTCGTTCCGAACTTTGTTTAACGTTTGAGGTGATATATTCCTTATTTCTGTAGTTATCCTTTATTTTTAAGGCCTTCAATGATAGTTGATTATGTTGCATATACTTTATTCTTGAGATAACCCCACAAAAAATCCAAAGGCGTAAGATCTGGCGACCTAGCTGGCCACTCAATAGTCCCCTTCATCAAATCCACTTATTGAAGAAGATTTCAATCAAGTAATTTCTCACCATTAAAGCATAATGGGGTGTTGCACCGTCCTGCTGGAACCAGACAGTTTCATGCGGTAGGGTCGGATCTATTGGGATTGGGATATAAGTTAGCCAACTAAGGAAGAACATCGTCTCTTAGCATGCTTAAATATTTTTCCGCTGTCAAATTATCATCTTTAAATATACGACCAATAATATGATCTCCTATAATATCTGCCCAAACATTCAACTTTTGAGGATACTGAGTGTGTGTCTCACGCACCCAATGAGAATTCTCTGCTGACCAATATCTACAGTTTTGTCAGTTTACCTCTCCATTCAATGTAACTGTTGATTCATCAGAAAAAATAATTGTGCCAAGAGCTGTTTCATTTGTTAATTTTATCCATCATTCTTTTGCAGAAATCAATTCTACGATCCGGATCGTCTTCTGTTAGCTTCTGCACAAATGTCAATTTATATGGATGAAGTTTTCTTCATGGAGACACCTTAGGACAGTTGTGTGACTTACATTATTTTGACGTGCAATTTGACGTGAACTTGACGTTGGATTCTCTGCGACACTTAACAAAATATCCTCTTTCATTCCATCTTCAATGAAGTTCGATTTTCTTTTTAATAGTTTGATATGTCCAAGTTCTCTGAATTGTACGTAAATTTTAGACACAGTACCTTGTGAAATATTAGGTAACTGAGGATACCTCTGATTAAATAAGTTTGCTACTTCAACTTGACTTCTACAATTCTCCCCGTAACCGATCATCATTAAAATCTTAATTCGGTGGGCCTTAGTAAAAATTTTTATTTTTATTTCTGCAAGAAATTATTTTTTAATTAAGAATTTATTTTTTGATTATTTTCTATAATAAGGACACAAACAATTTTATTCCATAAGTGGTTTCCACACTGTATATTCCTTGTTGTTATACTCAGTTAATGTTGAAATCATATCTGTGCGTAGAGATTTCGATGTTAAATTTAATAATGATGATAACTAGCATCTGATACGTGCAGAAGTACCTCAATGCAGTGTTCTGGACTCACATTTGTATCTGATTTATATAGCTGATATCCCAACAACCAACGAAACGAACCAGTGTACCATCGTGGAATGATAGTGCAATAATAAAATTACGCTAAATTTCCCTAAAAACAACTGAAAAACATTAGAATCACTTTAATTTGTTTCAAGACTGCCTTCATAACTGGAAGAATAAGACGAAATCTGAAAAATTCACACAGATCATGTTTAATAGTTACAATATATCATCAATGCATCCCAATAAAAAATAAAGTTAAAGTACAAGATAAAGTCAAATAAATTGACCAAAAATAACATGGAGAGCAGATATCAGAGCAAAAAAGTAACAGTTAAACATAAAAATCAAGCAAATGAATCAACTAAAGAACAAGTTAATAATATACAAAACCATACGAAACTTGAGAATAAATCAGAGAACTATTCTAAATGTTGGTTCGGATACTCTTCCAAAAATATTTCCTTCAAAAATCGGACATGTTTTACAATAAATGAAAAATAACAATCTTTTGGCGAGGATAGTATAACGTCCGAAATGTTGTCCGAACAACATTAAAAATTAAAGACTTATAAGTCAGTTATTACACATACAAATTATTAACAAGACTGATAACCAACCGCATTATACAAAAACTTATATAATTTATATCAACCGGTTGAGTATGCGACATTTAGACAAGGGTTTAGTGCTACTGATCTTCTATAAACTATCAGAACACTGATTGAAAAAACCACAGAATCTAATGTTAGTTTACATAATTTTTGTCTAACATTCATCTTTTCTAATATTTTGTTGGTCTCATGGTTTCATAGTGGTTTTCAACTTTTGAATTTGCCTTCAACTTTTAGAATTATAATTTCTAACTCAGTCCATAGTTTGCTGTAGTTATCGTTTGCTTTTTCAACAGAATTCAATTAAATAACTCAGAGGTCGGACTCCCTATGATCTTGTTAAGATATAATTGAAGCTGGCTAGAGGATGTCATATTTCGGCGAAAAAAAAAATACGGGAAAAAAATAAATAAACAATAATTAGAAATTAAACCATCGTTTATTATTAAATAAAAGGTGGATTTATAAATTATTTTCTCCTTTCACGAGTAAAAGGTTTTGTTTAATAAATTACTGCGTATGTATATCACCAATCCAACGCACTGCGTGATTAAATCATTTGTATACAATTATGATTTAAAAATACACTTGTTTAGTAAAAGTGATTATTTTTCGAAAACAACTATTCCATGTGCATATCACTGAAAACGAGTGAAATTTCAAAAATTGTTTACATGTTTTGCCCCCTTATTTGTTTAACTAAACTTTAAAAATTGGCTTCTTTTATTTTCCCGAGTCCTATCTATAGTTTATTATTACTACATTTATAACTTTGATATTACTGTATTGAAGTTAGGCTTTCGGTTTTTGTTTTTTCTTCTTTTTTTTATTAACCTTAAGATATTTTATTTTCTTTTTTAAATTGGCTAGCTAAAGTGTAAGATTGTAGTAGGGATATCTAAACCGCGATATGTTTGTGTTTTTCATACTGTTTCGGTATCTGGCGTTGATCATGATAATATGATGTATCTGACTTTTGAAACAATTTTTTTATTATGTTTGGGAGATTTCGATCTGTAGGTACATTCTACGAGCTGATAATTTGAACTATATACTGAACTGATAATATCTAGATTTTCTTTTTGACTGAACTAAATTGCTCCTTTATTTCGTTAAACCTAAACTTTCTATATTCCGTTAACCTAAACTACGGTTATATAATATCCCAAACCTAATATGACTACACACAGATATATTTTTTAAATTCTACAAATTCGCGTCTTTAATAATTTACAACCTGTGTAGTAGGCAACCAATTTTACCAATTTAAAAATAATTTAAAAAGAATCAAGAGACAAGTATTAGCATATTATTGGCTTTTATTATACATATATGGATTGTGAGGCATCGTGTATAGTTTACACCTTTATACAATAATTACATTATTTACTTTTTTAATAAAGCTTCAGTAATATGAAAAAAGCATTACAACATTTTTTAGAGTAGTCTCCAGATAATTCTTATATGTACAATAAAATACTGACAACTTTCCTTTTCTAAACTTGCACAACACATGTTATAATATCTTATCACTACAGCAATTTCAGCAGCAGAGTGCCTTTCTCAAGTATTATTATTATTAGTAAGTATTATTTACTTATTACAGTTAAAATTATAACTGTCTCAACTGTGAATAGGTATCATTGTATAATTAATGGCAAACTGGCAGATCACGTGCCTTTATTAAGTAGGATCCTATGTTCCCACCATTTAAAATAAAGTAAATAGGTACTTCGTATTTATTAATTGGAAACCTGCTAGTAGATGGACACTTGCTGGTACTTAATATACTTTCTCTGTATTTTGTGTGCCGTTTTGTCAAAACTTTTTTTCGGTCTGAATCTTCGCTCTAGTCTGCTTTCAAATACTTCCGCCTTTCTCTAATTTATTGTAATCTTACCTTATTCCCGTAAAGCTTTACGCAAACAACTTTTTTACAGTAAGTTAATGTCGCTCGAAGTACATTTTGAAGCAGTAGAATATCTAAATTTCAACTAATGCTCTGACAAAAGTCTTATCAAATTTGATCTGTATCTCGTGAACCGTGCGAAATAGCGCCAAAGGCAAGGAACAGCCATAGCTTACATGTAACCCAAAATACACGTAGGTATTTCTTGTGGCCTAATATTTTAGCATCATTAAAATTTAAATAATTTATGTCTTATGAACATATTTTATTTATATCATATAGACAAAAAACTGAACGAATATACGTTTATCTAGGATAAATACGAATAATATTTAATGTTTATCTAGGATAATATTGTATTGATAATATGTGTTGTAATATACAGACAAAAAAATCCAAATTTTGAACATGAAAGTGATCAAAACCATTTTCATGTTTTTGCTATATATATTTTTTATCTGATTTCTAGATACTAGTACTAGTAGATTCTAGTACACCACTGTACTGTTTGTACTGTATCTTTAATCTAAGGGTGTTCTTTTGTTTGCCTTATTTGAGTTTTTTTCGCATATTTTATCTCTTCGTCAATGTTCTACATCTATCAAAAATAGTTAGTAAAAACCATCTATATCTAAAATTCTTTACCTGCCTTTTATTAGTACCTGTACCTTGTCTAAATATATTAATTCTTTTTCTTTGAGGCTATGGCTCAGAACGATGGAATAGAACTGCAAGCGAGCCATGGTTTTAGGTTTCTCAATCAGGATATCATCTCCTAGCCTATTGCTGGAAATTATGTCAAAATTTATTAAAATCAAACACTACATCTTATTAATATTGAGAGATAGCTTCATCTTTTCTCAACATTCTCGAAAAAAATAGTCTCGATATCTCTATCTTTCAAAAAAGAAAAGTAAGTACGTTTAAAGCATAACCTGATTTTATTTCATTGTAATACTCATTAATGAAATATAAGCAGGTAGTTGAATATGAAAAATCAAACAATTTGATAGGACCGTTTTAGACTGACAATATTGTTTAAAATTCGATAAATAATTGTTTGGTTGCTTTGCGTATATTAGTTAGTTGAAATGGGCCGAATTTAAAGAAATATCATCCATGATGAATGTGCACAGGGAATAACTTTAGTTGATGTAGTAATAAGTTATCGTAAAATAGGCTTGAAGTTAAGAGTATCTCATACTACAATATTACTAGTCGTCCAAAGTTTTCGGGAATCCAGTAACCATATCAGACAGTCTAGACAAGAAAGAAGAAGAGTCACAACGTCACGACAAGATCAGTTTACCAGGATCCATGCTAGAAAAACAGTTTTGTCACAATAAGTCACACAATGTTTAAAATAATCTTTTTTGAAAACTATTTCCGGTGTGGAAATCAAAAAGTTAAACATTTATTAGTTAAAAACGTTATTTTCATTACAATCAATTGTGGATTTATGTTATTATAAACATAATATTTAACTAAGACATGCCACAAGAAAACAGTTTCAGAATCTGGCAATATTTATGGCTATGATTCTTGTGCTGGGACTACATATACCAAGTGCATATATGGTTGCCTACATAAAGAGTTGCGTTTTAAAAAAAAATTGGTACTAATTTTTGCATTTTATTGCGTATTGGTATTTGACTTTAACAAGAATATTATTGACGTAAGATATTAAATAGTTACGAGAATATGAAATATATAAATTAGAAAGTGTTTTGAATGTAATAATAAATATGTCATTAAAATATCTGGTTCAGTATTTGCGACACATAATGTAGATAATATTTCTGAGAAGTTCGTTTTGCCTTGTGTGCTACAAATTTTAGTACTTTTCCAGATTTTTTATTTAAAACTTTCGATAGTTTCTATACCTGGTTTATCTATATGCATGTGGGTTTTAAATCTCGAGTCAACTTTTTGAACTTATCCAAATATTTTCTGCCGTCTGTATGCGTCCGATTATTTTTGCGAATACCTTTATTTTTCAGGTCTCTACTTTCATTTCTTCCTGTTGGTTCATATTCCTAGTTTCGCTGACATCCATCACCGTGGGTCTGATTACTGTCTCATAGACTCGCAGTTACTCCCCTTCATTAATGTTTCGTCTATCTCTTTTCCTTATTTTCCTGTGTTCGTTATGGTTACTCCTCGGTATTCAAAATCTGACACTTTTTCAAAACTATATTATACAGTCTCTGCTCCTTTCATTTTGATAAATTTGCTATGATTATCTGTCTCACTTATTTCCATATTTTGAGTTTTTGTTTGATTTATTGTTAGTGTACCTTTTCGCTCCTTCTTCAAATCTTTTCTAGATGTTTTTTCTTTCTCGCTAGTATCCGCACTTCATCCGCTATTTACTGTTCCTGGCTATTGAAAATAGTCCTATTTGTTCTCATATTTTATCTTCTTTCTTAAGATTTGTTCTAATACTACGTTTAATAAATTCGTTGGTAGCGGATCCCCTTATTTTAAACCTCTATTCACTTTGAACCCCACCGAAAAGCTATCTTTGATTGTTACCCCATTTCTCGTGTTCCTAGGTGTCATTCTCAAAAAAAATATAAGCTTCTCTGATATTTCTAATGTTTTTATGGCCTCATATAACATCCTTCGGTTTATAGGGCCGTATGCCCGTTTAAAATCGATAAATAACATTTGTAATCCTAAGTTTTGTTCGTAACTATTATTTTGTATTAATTTTAACATACTGTAGTGAGATTAAATAAAACAAGCGGTTCGAATTTATATAAATATATTTATTTATAAGTTTACAGTTCGGTAATATCTTAACAACTAAACTAACTCATAACATCGTTACATATATACCAAAAGTATTATTCTAGAATCATTCCAAGTAATCCTACCTCTAATTCGTTGTTTGACGGGTGGATTTCTACAGCGCTCGATATATGGCCGGAAAAGTTCTCGGCGCTTTCGAGATGCAACCGTTACATGGGCCACTCCTAATGCATGTTCGTAACACTGCTCCCCTCTTAGATCGGAGCGTCCCGATCACAAACTCTATATGTGGGCCCAAGATGGCGGAATCTACAGAACTCTCCAGCTCTACATGAACCCCTTAGAAAGAAATAATAGTCTAATGACTTTGAAAGATACGATCTCATCGGGTTAATGCAACACACAGTAATTCGTACTCCGGTTTCTCGGAAGATCACTTCAAGCATGCTTCTGACAATCTTCCAATCCAGATTATCTAGTGCATGGCCTATCTTGGGTAAAGCCAAATTCTTGATGTCATAATTGCACACGATTTTCTTCAAATTAGTTAGAGCACGCCATATATCCTCGTAGCTTGCCCTGTCTGTATACGACTTCCTGGTCACCATATACAGCAAAGATCGAGGACCATCTTCTAATCTCAGTACTCTTCCAACTTTAGGCTGCTGATTTTTTAACTCTTCTAAATGACCGAACTTCTTATAAAATACAGATGAGATTCATTTAGTCATCTCAAGATCTTGGGCAACACAGTGGGCCAGAGAGACGTTATGCGGAACACTAAAAAGATCCTGCTGAACTTCTGTCGTCACGCCGAATCTAGCACCCTTTCTCTCTGCGTAATTTGACATAAACTCAGCCGGTCATCTTTGTGGACCAGCTAAAGCTTGGTTGCCGGTCATCTTTGATCTCATGTTGAAGGGTTCGTGCTTCTTCTGTTTCATTCGAGCCAGCATAAGGTGCAAGACGATTTATGTGAACTACTTTTGGTTTACCTTTAGGCAACTTCTTTATTCGGTATATTACTTCATTTATTCTCTTTTTAATTTCATACGGACCTTCCCATTGTCTTTGCAATTTAGGAGACAAGCCTCGACGACGTTGTGGATTATAAAGCCAAACAAGATCACCTACTTCATAGCTTTCATTCTTACATCGAGAATCATATTGATCTTTCATTCTGTCACTGGCTAACAGGATGTGTTGTCGGGCAAGTTCATGAATGTTGTTCATTCTTAACTTCAGGCGGTCGACATAATCTTCGCTTGCAACATGGTCTTGGGAAGGTCTGCAGCCAAACTCTGGGTCGCAGGGCAAACGAACTTCACGACCTAACATGAGGCAGGTTGGAGTCTGGCCTGTAGTTTCATTCACGGTCGAGCGGTATGCCATTAAGAATAAATTAATGTGCTGGTCCCAATCTCTTTGATGTTCTGATACAACTTTGGACATGTGTTTACCCATTGTTAGGTTCATCCTCTGATAATTCCATTCTGATGGACGATTCCATCTGATTGAGGATGCAGTTGTGTCATTTTGGTCTTATTAACACCAATCAATTTACAAACGTTTTGGAAAAGGTTTGACTCGAAGTTTCGCCCTTGGTAGGAGTGGACTCCGAGGGAACAACAAATCGGCTAAAGAATTCTTTAACCAGTACCTCTGCAACGGTAGCAGCTTCTTGATTTGGTATCGCATAGGCCTCAGTCCATTTCGTAAAATAATCTATGGCTACCAGGATATATTTATTTCTATCATTCGTCTCTGGAAGTGGACCTGCAATGTCGATTGCTACTCTTTCCATAGGACTACCAACATTGTACTGTTTCATGGGTGCCCTCTTTTTACCAACTGGACCATTACTGGTTGCACATAGTTCACATTTCCGGCACCATCTTCTTACATCATCTTTATCATTGTTCTCGAACAATACTTATTTGATCAGTAGTTGTTTTTTCCTGGTCTAAACCCTAGCGGGTATTCTACGATAACTTTGTTTTCATATTTCATTAATATTTTCCTATTAATTTTTACAAGTATTTTATAGACTACTTTTAATACTGCTCTACCTCTATAGTTTTCCTATTCCGTTTAGCGGAATTTTTGTAGATCGGACAAATAAGAGCGCTATTCCCTTCTTTCAAAATTTATTTATTTTGCCAAGTTGTTAATGTCGAGTGGGATATTCAATATGTTAGCCTTTTCCGCCTTGTTTAAAAATCTCAGCTGGGATACCAGTTTCTCCTGTCATTTTGTTATTTTTTTGACATTTTAATATTCCTTTAACTTCATTCAAGTTGGTTTCTCGCACGTCACTTCTTCATCTTTTGGCCAATTCTGATTTCCCTTTGGTTCTTCTTGTTGGTCTGTATTTAACAAATTGTCTGTTAATTTTTCTGATGTTTTTCGTAGAAGTGAACCTTCTTTGCATCTGAAATATTTTGTATTATTCTTTTTGGTTTCTCTGGATTTTTAACTTCTTGCTAGACATTTTTTACCTCTTTGTTTTCTTTTCCAAATTCTGTACATTTTTTGGCTTCTTTTATTCTAGTCACATCGTTTTAGATCGTATTTTGAGTATTTTATTTCTCTTTTTGTACTTTGACCCAGTTTCTTCTTACCAAAGCATTCCTACATTCTTTAACGCCCCACTCTTAACGTATCTTTATATGCACTATGTCCGTACACTTTTCCTCTGATTCCGACGTGGCTGCCATGTGTATTGTCTGCCTTTCTTCTTTTATTCCCTGCTTGATTGTATTCTCTAGCATTTTATTTATTTTTTCCTCTACTTTGTTTACTACCTGTTTCTCTTGTTGGCGCTCTAATTCTTTATCTCATATCTTTGCCAATTTTTTTGTCTGTTTTCTTTTACTTTTTTTCCTTTGTTATTTTAACTATTTCTTTCTGTATTATCCTTTCTTTTGATATCAGATCATTATTTATGTAGATGCGATCTTTATGATGTTTTAACTTACTTTAATTATAGATTTAGGTTAGACTAGGCGTAGACTGTTTCTTCTATTTTTATTGCGTTCCTGAGTAATTTGCGGGTGCAGTTCTTATGATATGAACGCATCCATGCTTTTTTTAGCTTCTTATAAACGTTTGTATCTATGTTTAATCCCGATATAATCAAACTTTTATTTTTACTTATTTTCTCCGGTTGTTCCATTCTGCCTTGTAAATGTTTTACTCCGATTTTTAATTTTGTGTTATCTTTCTTTATCTCCTTTAGTTGTTTATTACTTTTCATTCGTTTTTTCATTATTAGTTTTATTTTATTCATCATATCTTCATTGTTGTCCATTAATTTTTGCATCAATGATGATATCTTATTAAAATTATTTTTATGTTCAGTTACCTCCTATAGGATTGTCAGTTTTTTTAGCGATTCACAAATAAAGGAAAATTATCTGAGTATTACAAATTTAAACAAAATTAATGTAGTAATCACTTTTCGTTTAGTCGTCAATTAGAAGCGCCCATTTAATTACTAATCTTATCTCAAACAAGGTATCGAAATGATGGTATTTCCTATTAACCAGCCTTGAATTGATCATTCAAGCTTTGTTAAGTTTCAAAGTATTATTTTTAATTTAGGATTGTAAAGTCTTAGTTATTGTTAAAATAAACAAATAAAAAGTAGTGTGGTAAATATTTGATTTCAAAGTCCAGCGGAATATATTTCAATTGAAAATTCAAAGTTCGTATAAAAATTTCTTTTTTATTATGTATTTATGTAATCTGTAGTGGTAATTACGTAAGTGAATAATTTTGGATAGGCTGGTGTAATTAGTAGTCTTTAAAACTATTGAAAATATTTACATCTGACCTAGGCAACTTTTTACTCAATTCCAAAAACACGAAATATGCAGATGTAAACCGTCAAATAAGCGAGCAAAGAAAAAACAGCTGAAACAATCTTATAAGTAAGAAAATATATAATATATATAGATATAATACTATATATATATATATGAGTCTATACTTTGTAAGGTTTGAGAAACTTCTAAAAGGCATATCAGGAATAGGTGATAACAAATCTTTGAAGATGTAAATCTGATTTTGCTTTGACCGAGATCATTGCAAAAAACCCTTATTTTGCAGTAATTAATAAATGTTAATAACTTTGTTTTTTGCATAATTTATTTCATTTGTTTATCCCGGAGAACGATTATTTAAACAACTGGACTTGCCCAAACAATGACTCTAAAGCTATTTAGCAGATCGCAAGCGATTATTTGAAGCTTTGTTTGTAAGATATATTAAAAATATTTCAACATTTTATCACAATTGTTATTAAAAAAACCGTTTGAAAAACTGTTTGATAAGGGCTAATTTCTTAGCTCATAAACATTTATAATAACTTACACAATCTTAAAAATAAAGAACATTCTATGACCAATAGGAACCAAGATGGAATTTTGGTGAAAGAGGTGAAGATTGAACAAACTATAAATGAAGATCTAAATTTTACGACCCATATGGCAGGGGAGGCCAACCCGTCGATCGGGACCGACCAGTCGATCGCGACCCCTAAATCAGTCGATTGCGGGAAAGAAAAAAATATCGGTATAATATACCGAAGAAAGCCTTTTTACAATACAGAACACAAAAAACACAACAGACATACAACCACTTTACACGAATCATAAATGAAGCGAATACTTTAGTTAGACAAATAAAAAGGAAACACTGGCAGAGTTTCTCAAAATAGATCAAACACGACTTCTGCGGAACACGAAAAGAAATGTGGAGCATGATCAGAGGTCAAAGAAAAGAGATGAGCGGACTAATAAAAACGAAACACATTCTGAAGGAAACATGGATAGACTACTTTCGATCCCTATTTGCTAAAGGTGACGATAATGAACCACCAACACCAGAGGTGACGCAAACGAAGAAATAAATATTGAGGAGGAAGATGTAAATGAAGCATTAAGGAAATAAAAACATAGAAAATCACTAGGAGAGGACAGAACACCGAATGAAGTCGTAAATTATGGAGTGCCAGATCTAACCAAACAACTATTAAAACGAATCCAAAAAAGAATAGAACGAACAGAATTCCTCAACAATGGAGATCAAGCATCCTAATACCTCTCTTCAAAAAGGGAGACAAATCGGACCCGGAAAATTATAAAGGAATTAATTTATTAAACACAACACTAAAATTAACAACAAAAGTGATAACAAATAAACTTAATGAAATTATAACACTAGCAGAAGAGTAACAAGGTTTTAGGTCGGGAAGATCATGCACCGACGCAATGTTTATAATGAGGCAAGTGCAAGAGCAATTATTAGAATACAACAAACCGATTTGCTGGTTTCGTGGACCTTAAGAAGGCATTTGACAGGGTGAAATTAAAGAAGGTTACCCACTTATTGTACACAAGAGAGATATCTCTAGAAATAATCAAAACGATCGAAAATATCTACCAAAACAACACAATAAAAGTAAAAGTGGAAGAAGAACTAACCGACCCTATTGCAGCTGGCAATGGGATAAGACAGGTATCAAAACGATCAATTCGTTTTGATTATTCCTAGAGGTATTTCAAACGACAAAGCAACACAATAAAATTAAAAGTAGAAGAAGACCTGACCCTATTGAAGCTGGCAGGGACAGGAAAATTCCCTGAGTCTCTATTATTTAACCTGATTATGTATAAAATAATACAAAAGTAAGAACTAAAAAAGAATACCAAATGGGAGAAAAACAACTTAAAACCATCTGCTGTGCAGACAACGCAATACTACTCTTTTAAATTGAAGACGATTTACAACATATTCTGCACCAATTTAATATCGGCAAAAAATTTAACATGATAATTTCCCCAAAAAAGACAAAAAATGCATGGTTACATGCAACAGCAAATTTACTAAAATGTAAATTGGAGCTGGAAGGTCAGATAATACAACAAGTGATGGAGTTTAAATATCTAGGCATCACATTATCTAGCTACGGAAAGAACACAGAAAGGACAAAAAGGATGTTAGAAACAGCAGAGATGAAAACACTTAGAAAAATTGATGGCAAGACACTATGGGATAGAGCTAGAAGTACAGATATAAGACGTAGATGCAAGGTGGAGAACATCAAGAACTGGGTAAACAATATAAGAGTAGAATGGAAACGATCATGTAGTAAATACGGCAAGGACGGTTCCCAATAGTAAGACGATCAGTAGGAAGACCACGAAAACGATGAGCCTTACTGGAGGCACATTGAAAAACAGACAGTCATGTCTACATAAAAAGAAGAAGAAGAAGAAGAAGAGAATCAGTGATTGATTTTCTGAGATATAGTGAGCGACATCTGAGATATTCAGGTCACTTTTAACATTAAAATTCTGGATTAAAAGTTTGATTGCCCGCCAGAATCGTTAAAAAATTACTAGTTGGTAGATCGCAAAAAATTAGAAAGGCAGACAGTACATGTCGAGTCTGATTAAGTTGGCCACTTCTATTATATGGCATTTACCGAGAAAGAACAAAAAGGTATAACCCATTAAAGTGATGGTGCTCGTAAACACTCACTTGTCCGAGCTTCATTTTTTTTTGAGAATGTAACTTCAAATTGGAGCGCGCTGAAATAATTTACAATATCTCGGTTTCTATGTCACGCAGAATCTTGATTTTTTGTTTAAATTCCGGCATCTTGATAAAATAATAAGAATTGTGCTATGTTTACCTTCCAGAAAAATCGGAAGATCTCGAAAAAATTAATTATTTAATATAAAATAATATAATATATAATAATTATTATTAATTCTTTTTGTGAAGTAGAAAAATATTCGTTGCAAAATTTATTTTAATTTAAATAATCACATTTTCAGTATTAATTTATAATTAATATTATATAATTAATATATATATATATATATATATATATATATAATATATATATATATATATATATATATATAAATATATATATATATATATATATATATTATATATATATATATATATATATATACTAGGCACTACAAAAGAAGTATCAAATTGCCGAAAATGGGTTCAAAATTTTCCGAAAATCAAAGAATGTCTCTGCTACTGGTACCAATATTTTTGTACGGTATTAGGTCGCAGGTAATTATTTTTATAACATTACATTTAGCATTTATAAGTTATAAATGCGTATAAAAATGTTTGACCAAAATACCTCCCCACCCTTGAGTGGTAAGTTTACCTAATCTGTGTACTGTACCGATAAAAATTTACGGCATAGTTTCTAAAGTTGATATTATCTAATGTAGT
This sequence comes from Diabrotica balteata, assembly GCA_918026665.1. Taxonomy (NCBI): domain Eukaryota; kingdom Metazoa; phylum Arthropoda; class Insecta; order Coleoptera; family Chrysomelidae; genus Diabrotica; species Diabrotica balteata. The sequence goes on from OU898285.1 coordinate 63,851,846, forward strand.
ATTTATTTATATGTGATTCATCATCATCATCATCATTCAATCTTCGCTTATCCACTGCTGGACATAGATCTCCCTCATAATTTTCCATCTATTTCGATCTTGTGCCTCTTGCATCCAATTCCTATGACAACGTTTTAGATCGTCAGTCCAATGTGTTGGTGGACGACCTCTGCTTCGGTAGGCATCATATCTTGGTCTTCAGTATCCGCTTTGTCCATCTATTATCTGTCATTCGAGCCACGTGACCTACCCAGTTCCATTTCAGTGTTGCTACTCTCTCTACTGCATCAGCCACTCCTGTTCTTTGTCGTAGCTGGCGATTTGGGATCTTGTCTCGTAGTGAAACGCCCAACATAGTACGCTGCATTGCCCTTTGACACGCACGGATATATATGTGATTCATGATGGGTCAAATGACCCCTTAAAAATGTCCCTTGTATAAGCTTATAGTCTATTATCTATATCCATGTCTCCTAGATACCGCGGTAATCTTTCATTCCACTGCAAGTATCGTATTATTATTAAATTTTATTATTACAATGACAAGAGTGTTTGTGCACCCGAATTTGTTTGCAGAAAGAACAGTTAAATTTGTGCGATATTTAAGAAGTTTGGAGACTCAAACGTTTGTTGTGTTTCACTACCAAGTGGAGGACTCAAATTAGTTTCAGTGCTACGACTACTTGCTTATTCATAATAATAATATATTATCATATATTACTTCAATTTACTTCAATTACTTCAAAATCTCAACTATCGTTGGGCCCTACTTCCTCTCTTTTTATCGTCGTTTTTTATAAATTTATTCCCAGTGACCTTCATTTGTTGTATCACGTTTGATATTAATAGGTCTCATTTCATTTCTTGTCCCATTAGCTCATTATCCTTGCTATCTGCTTTGTATCTTTAAAGCCACAATTCAGTGCATTTAGTGCCACTTAAGATTTAGTGTCTCTTTAGCCATTTAAGTTTGTTCCTCTGAGCTTAGCCATATTTTTAGTATTTTCATCACCTCTCTTCCAGTTCTTCTGAAATTTGGAAGTTCTACACTTCCTAAAATCCAATACTCCCAGAGTAGTGAGGTTTCAATTGTTTCAATCAATACGACGCTACTCCAATATAACAAATCAGATACATCACCCACTGTAATCCGACAGTCATGTTTAAAGGAACTCGAGACTTACGGGAAAAGCTTTTGCATTTATACAGATGCCTCCAAATCTGCAAATGACGTAGGAGCAGCATTTGTCACTCCATATTCCTCTTCCCAATTTAAATTAATGCCAGCCACTTCTATATACACAGCAGAATTATATGCAATATTACAAGCTCTCATTCATATCAAAAGTACAAACCATTCTTCTTCCGTCATTATCACAGATTCTCTAAACTCCTTAACAACAATCGGTCAACTATATACTAAGAACCCTATAGCCTTACTTGTCAAGAAAGAACTTGCTGCCTTACAAGAATCTGGTTCAGAAGTCAAATGTATGTGGGTTCCATTTTACACGGGAATACAAGGTAATGAAAACGCAGAACTCCAAGCAAGAGAAACTACCAAAAATGATCAAGCTATAATAGTGTCAAAGACTATCTGCAGTGATATAAAACAGTTCGTTAAAGAAAAAGTGATTAGTGCGTGGCAAAATAAGTGGAACTTGTCGGAATCTAAATTAAAAGAAATTAAATCGACAGTGAAACCGTGGCGCCTAGTAAACTTAAAAAGAGCTGACCAAGTCAAAATTTCTCGACTTCGATTAGGTCATACCAATATTACTCATAAGCACCTAATAAGTAAAGAAGACATTCCAGTGTGTGATTACTGTCAAGTCAATATTACTGTTAAACATCTCCTAACAGAATGTGGAAAATATATAGTTAACAGACAAAATAACAATATTTCCAGTGACTTAAAAACAGTATTAGGTGAACATTTAAATACTAAAAACTTAATTAGATTTCTAAAAGAAACATCTTTATATAATTTAATATAATGTAGTAACTAATGTAAACTAATGTCGCTAATGACCCAGGTGGTTGAAGCGACTATTATTAGTAAATAAATATACAGTGTAGGTAAAATTTTAAGGTCGGTATGGTAAAATTTAACAGGATATCTAACGCAGATATAAAATCATATTTTCAAGGAATTAGACAAAGATAACAATCATATTTCCCCTTCGTCTCCCCTCCTAAAATCCTTTTAACACTCATTGGCCATTGCCCATTAGTGAGACGATTAGTTCCGATCAGATATTCTCTGGTTCCGATCCTAATATACCTAAAAAACTAGAGGTGGGTCTTCTCGTTTTTTTAATTTTTATCGGAACCGTTTTTCGTAAACTGTAACTAGTTGATTGTTTACCAGTATTCAAATTAGCGAGTACACAAACATATTAGCTATTATCGTTTATGTGTATAAGTATTGAAATAAAAGAACCTAACGAAGGATATATTTATTGTAACTTGAAAAATAAATTAAATAATACAAATGGTACTTAAATAGTTACATTTACATTACACATTATTAAATCGCGAATCGTCTAAATTGACATTTAAAAACATAAGTTTTTCCACTTTTCTTGTTAATCGCGTTCTTCTTTTATTTAAAATTATACCAGATGTTAAACATGTGTTCACAAGGAAAAGATTTTGTTACAATACTACAACATTTTATGAATATAGTGGTTAAGTTACGATATACATGGCGATGGTTTTTTCACCACGGTAATGGACAGTTCCAATCTCCGTTCGAAATTGTTTGTGGGTAATATATCATCAGACAATTACATGTCGACTTCTTTTATACCTCTCGATACAGGTGTATGTTTAGATGAGTCATGTCCAATTAATTCATCAAAAATACACCATGGACTTAAGTCATCTTTATCAGTTTCTTTTTCTTGGACTGATTGATTTTCAAGATTTACTAAACTTTTCGTTTCATCCGTTTTCCATAGTTAAAGAACCAGCTTTTAAAAAGTTTGCAGGGTGGATTCCTGGATATAAACCGCCAACAAGAAAAACTTTGTCAGGTTCATTACTTCAGGAATGTTATGTCAAAAGTGAGCAAATTATTAGATCGCAAGTTGTTAAAGAAGTAGAAAATATCTGTATTACTACTGACCTCTGGACATCTGGAGTAACTGAGAGTTACTTCGCATTAACAGGACAATATTTAACACAGGACAATAGTTTTTATGTCAATTTAGACTATTCGCGATTTAATAATAACGTGTAATGTAAATGTAAGTCCGATTTACTATTTGTATTGTTTAGTTTAGAACAGAATATTTAAAACAGAATATTGAAAAATTGGAGGAATACCACAGATCTGAGGCTTGAAAACGCAGTCATAAAAGGCTGCAACCAGTATAAATATCTAGGAAGCATCATATCAGCAGATGGCAGAGTTAAGATAGATGTACAAAACCGAATAACCCAAGGGAAAAAATGCATCCGAATACTGAATTCATTACTGTGGTCTAATAAAATAAAGATGCATACCAAACTTCGCGTATACAGAGCAATTGTAGAACCAATTACCACATATGGTGCCGAATGTTGGACGATGACAAAGAATGAACGAGATAAAGTAGACGTTGTGGAAATGGATTATCTTAGAAGGTCATGTCGAGTATCGAGAATGGAAAGAATCAGGAATGAGAAAATACGAAACCGTACAGGAATTAGAGATACTCTTTCAGATAGAATACAAGGAAGGCAATTACAATGGTATGGTCACGTGATGAGAATGGAGGAGGAGCGGTGGCCAAAGAAAGCCTTAATGTATGTTCCGCCAGAAAGAAGGAAAAGGGGAATACCACCAAATTCCTCGAGAAGAGAAATTACAAAAACATATGATGATGATGATTGTTTAGTTTATTTTTCAAGTTATAATAAATATATCATTAGGTAGTTTCTTTCACTTCAAAAGATATACACATAAACGATAATAGCCGTTATGTTTGTTTATGTAGGTACTATCTTACTTGAAACTACTTTTAAACAATCATAGTTACTTGTTTATGAAAATTAAAATTTTTAAATGCTTTTTAGCATTCAAAAAAATTTAAATTTTCTTGGAATCCTGAGAAAACTAACAAATATTTTTGAAAAATTTAAATGCAGAATGAAAGATTACATTATTACCGAGGGCCGAAGGTCCCTTAGAATAAACAAAAAGTTTTTTTAATGAGATATTTGAAATTAAAAATCACACTAAATTTTGTTTTTTTTTTTCATCCCTATAACTTATTAAAATAAACATTATAGAAGTTTTCAGGGACTTTCAGCTCTCGGTAATAATGTATTGTTTCATTCTGCGTTTAATTTTTTCAAAAATATTTATTATTTTTCTCAGGATTCGAAAAAAATGAATGCATTTAAAAAACATTGGCCCGAAATTTTGCACCTACGCTCTTAACGATAAACTAGCACGACCCACCTCTACTTCTCGTTACTCGATCTTTTGACCAAACGACTATCTAGACTAGACGTTGCCAAATAAATTAGTGTATGAATATTTTTTAATTTGGCGTTATTGTATGCATGTTTAATTGTTTATTATTTCATATTGGGAAATTATTTTGATGTTTAGATTTTTAGTTCGGAAATCGTACTTAAAATACGAAACATTAATAAATTTTATTTATATAAAACGATTTCCGAAATGGAAATCAAAATGTTATATTACAATTATTGTAAAGAAAACTTGTGGCATATTCCCAATAAAAAAAACAGTAACCTGCCATTTAAATCAATTTCGCCAAATTTGATTATCTTGAGCATTTTATCTTCTTGATAGAACATTGTTCAAATGCAAAAAAAGACAACAGGTCAAATAAAACCAATAAGTTTGGCAACGTTGAATTTCCCCTTTTTTAATATTTCCATTCGGCGATATAAAGGGCGTACCTAATATACCTCTCTCTTTTTAAACAGCTGTTTCTCACTCCATCTCACGTAAGGTCCATACCGACCATAAAATTTTTCCTACACTGTATATATATATATATATATATATATATATATATATATATATATATATATACATATTATCATAGTACATTTATATTATTAGACTCTTAATATACCACCTTTTTTGGCTTTCAGTGTGTAGCCACCAGTTTTCGTAAAACGTCGTCGCATCTGGTGAACTATTGAAGAGTCAATTTGAAGGTTCATACAACCATAAGAAAAGATTTTAAATTATGACAAGATCTTTCATTTAGCTTAACCAAATAATATTTTGATTTTTACGGTTACAAATTAAAAATGCTTGAATTTATTTACTTCACAAAAATTTATCAGTATAAAAATAGTATTAAAATTTGTGTCATGCGATAGTGTTATGATTTTTTAATAAAGTAGATGTCTGGAAATTTTAATATCTTTGAAGGATTTTAATTGTATCCTTAAGTCAATAAGATACAGATATTTGGAGACTAGACAGTTCATTATAATAATTATTATCTAAATTTTTGATGATAATTATGTAACAGGTTTTTCGTCCAATTTGAGAGCATTACATTTAACGTAAACCCTATATGGTACAATTAAATAAAAACAAAATAATAATGAAAGGTTATTTCATAATAAAATTTTTTTCATTGTTGATAAATGAATAGTTGAGATTTAAATTTTTCCATTAACAACGTACTCTGCATTGCGGAAAAAGCCATATATACAAATTAATAACTAATTATAATTAAATTAGAATTAATCTTTAAATTTCAAAATGTTTTTATGACGGTATACTCCAGTAATAATTCCATGTAACTTTCTTATCTATGATAACTTCTGAGAATAATAGTGTTGTTCCATTCATGGTCGGAGGTTGAATTGTTAATTTACTCTTATATATGAATGGAGCAAGTGTCGTTTTATTTGTATTTACGCTCTTTTTTAAAACCCCAAGTAGTTACTGGGTTTAAGGCACTAGGTTTGATAACTGAGGGTGCTCCAAACTAACGTAGGATTAGCAAGATTAGCAGGTGATCTTGCCGAAGCTGCCGCAGTAGAAACGAACATCGATGTGCTGGTGACGGCGGAGCCAAATCCAGCAAATGTGAGGAGACGAGGATGGTTTGTAGATACGACGCGAGGGCTGCTGTACGAATCTACAATAGGAAGCTGCTAGTGTATGAAAGTTTTAAAGCAAAAGCAGCGGAGTAAGGATCTTCCATCACCGACACTCGCAGCAGGATACTGACTAACTGGGTGGGTACTCTAGACCTAGTGGTACTGAACACAGATCTGGAACCTACGTTTGTTAGGAGAGGTACGGGTACGTACATCGACGTGACCATGGCGACACAAGGAATAGGGGAGAAATCAAGAGGCTGGAAGGTTTTGCCAGACTAAAGTAGAACTGAACATCGGTAGATCGGGTTCTCGATAACCGGAACGAGGACCACTACCGGCGGCGATGGGAATGACTGAAAAATATACGAGGAGCTGATTAAATGGAGAGTGACCATAATACAGGGACAATCACCGACGGTGTAAATACTGGAGAGAGTCATTAAAGAAGCGATGGAAGGAAGCAAGATAGGTCGCCGAGATGTCAACAGGATGCCATACTGGTGGAATGCAGAAATAAATGTATAGCAATGAGAAGAAGGTTAACGAGAGCAAGGGGCAGAGCACCCGGAGGTCATCGAGGAGTTCGAGTAAGAGTACCGTGCAAGGAAGAGGGAACTTTACAAGAAAATCCGTACAGAAAAAAGAAGGCACTGGAAAGAGCTGTGTGAAAAGCTGGATCACACATCTGGGGTCGGGGATATATTATTTGTAACAAATTAAACTGTCTACAACTTTATTTCTATTACTTTTTAGTGTAAAATGAAAAATAAAAAAGATGTTAACAAAAATAACTAAAAATTGAAGAAATTTTCTTTTGGGCCTTATAAAATTTTTTTTAAATCATTTTATGGGAAAATGACATCAAAGCAATATTATAGATAATTTTTCAAAGAATAATTTTCACTACAAATAATTTCGTTAATTTTTCTGGGTTTTACAGCGCTCCGAAGTTGAACGGGTCCTTGATTACTCCATAAGTCCTAGAATACCATAAAAACGAACCATTAGACTTAAATGGATTTTTAAATCAATTTTTCCTTTTCTTAATATTATTGCTATGTTGTTATTAACTTATTATCGACCCTTTCTACCACCATAAAACTTAATTAATTATTACGGCATTAGGTACTAATATTTTGTACGCCATTAGGTCACAGGTCGTTATTTTTGCACTACCTACCTAAATTATAAATGCCGTAAGTTTGCCTTACCTATGTAGCCACCAGTACCGATAAAAATTGACGACATAGTTTCTTAAGTTGTTATTATATTATATTGCAGTATTGATTTAAATGTGATTCGTGCTAGGTCAAATGAACCCTTAAAAATGTCCCATGGCCTTGTAGTCTAATAAAGTCAAGGCACATGAATTTTTTAATCAAAACACTAGCATGTTATTGTAAATTATTTAAAAGTAGATACCTAACGTTTTTACATTTCTATTTATTTTATCCGTTAAAAAACATTTCCGTATATTGTATGACATAACATCACTATACACAAACAAAATGATCTCACTGAATTCGATGCAGGTCAATGTATAAAATAACCAAACAATTGTTATTTTATCTACAGATTGAGATAAATCAATAAACTGTCTCATCAGTTTTATTTTGAATGAAACGAGACCAAAGTACATGAATAATAAAACGTAAATACGGGGTCTCCTAAGCGGACTTTGAACATTAGTACTAAATGAAGAGTCGATCGCCTTGAATTGTTTAAGTGTTGATCTGCTGGTAGCCAGAGCAGTACTAGCTAATAAGTGATTAAGGTCGAAATTTCTTAATTTCTACTCTTTTTCTTTTTTTTCTGGAGTTTTCCCAGAGTTTTCCAGGAATCTATATCCTTTTTTATTATTCCTGTCCCCATTTTTAAAATGTCAATACTTCTGGCGAAATTGCTCAGCTGTCAGTGAATCATAAATTATTTCCGAGGATCTAAGAGTAACCCTTCTAGGAATAATTTGAATCATATGAAAAACATTCATATCTAGTCGCATAGTATATATTTGTCATTTCTTTTTTATTTTTTAACAAGAGTAGCTCTCATTGTTTCACTTTCGTATCTTATTGACGTGTTTTATTTTTTCAGATGAAAATGTCCAGTGGGAAAACCCATATCCTTTTCTTTTTTTTAGAAGGCAGTTCGAGGTGTCAGATGATAATTTTCCAATTTTTTTGCTTATTTTGCTTACAACTATTTTAAAAAGAAGGTATCTTTTCTCAAATTAATTTCACCTATTATTCTAAACATATCCAATTTTACCATATATAATCTGACCCTTTCCAATCCTGTATTCTAATTTGTCTGCACATGTTATATCACTAATGACTTATTTCGATTAGTACATTAGCGAGATGATTCAAAATCAGCTTATATAAATAAGACATTGCGACGCCCTGATCTTTCTAATTTGTTACCACTGGAACTATCTTTAATGTTGAGCAAAAGAGGTATACTCGGTTTGCTAATCCTAGTCCGGGTCCGAACTGTCTAGTGAATTTGGTAATTATTTTTTTTCGAAGTTAGTTACTTTTTGACAGAGTAGAAGTGGCTGAAAATTACTATACAACCAAGCACACGTGCTCATAGCTTATTTCATTGGAGTATTTCGTCGACCTTTTTTGCAAACTTATACTAATATTCTATTATTCCTATCACAAACTAGTTTTGAACGACTTGGGATTTTACCTTTTTTATCTAACGAACTTTATTATGAGGATTATATAACACAATATATCATTTAAAATATTGCTTATTTAGCGTTTTTATCCTCACTTTAAAAATAATAATAAATTAGCTGGATAATATTAAAATTTCTTCGTTTATTGAAATTATTCTCAAAAAACACAAGCTACATGCTATCAAAAACTTTAAGTTGGTTGCCTACATTTGACACAACTTAACGATATGACTAAATTAACGTAACTTTTTTATAAAATATATTTTTTTATATATAATAAAAACTCACTTTCGTCATACATGCGATACATTTCTAAGCGAATTAAATTTTTGACGCAATCATTTAAGTCAGTCGTTAATTTCCTTTTGAGACTTTTCTTTTTTGAAGTGAGGGTTTTATTAGGCCCGAGTTTATATTTACGCACACTTGTTTCTGAGACTTTCAGACATTTGAATGTTAACTGAAATGTTTTTGTTATTAATAACATCTGTAACATCTACATAATTCGATGAATACATGTTAATGATCAACTTACCTAACTTTTTTACAGTTTCATTACCTTGTTTCATTACTCATCTGAAAATATTAACTTTTAATGAAAATCTTATCATATTAAAGGATATCTTATCATGTTAAAGAATAACTTACCAACGCATTAGCTGATGGAACAAATTGATTAACTAAACTGATTTACTAAATAGAGGTAACAAAAGAATTAAACAAAACTAATAATACAATAAAACTATATTAAATAATGCGAATAATACAAATATTTACTACAATATGTTAAATTGTAATAACTCAAATATTATATTATAAATATACAAGGAGAATTTTATGGGTTTAGTATATACTTCCACTATTTAGAATAATTTTTTTTTTCAAAGGAAGAAGTCTGCAATAGTAGTATATTTGAGCTAACCACCAGAAAATTTAATATGTTAATTACCTCTAAAAAGACAAAATCCTACCAAACCTCTATAACTTAGTATTATCTCTATAATATCTATCTACCTAATACTGTTATACTATCTCTATAAACAGTATTGAGAAACAGAAGAAGAACTGTCACATGCTAACCTACATCTGTCAAATTTACAGTAAAATCTAATAGATAACATCATAAAAAACTGATTGTGCTTAAGACTGAGATCTAGTGCATAAAAGTCCTTCCCCTTTTAAATTTAATGTTTGTTTCGTCCCTTCTAAGTGTTTTCTGTTTTAATGTGTTTTAAATTGTCCTTAATTGTTTTAATTCTAATATTTTATTTACTCGACTTTGCAATAATCTACTATTTTGCCAATAGAACTTTATCAAAGAAATTTGATAATTACAAGTTGAAAAATAATTGCACACCCACACAATTTGTACATCTAAACTTATTCATTGTCATAAAACTGTCACCTTCATAAAAAAATTACTCAATAAATAACACACATTTCATAAATATATCTCTCGAATAAGTATAAATAACTTTTAAATAATCAATGGTATATAACATCACTTTGATTTAACAAACAATCACACACATATCTCTGCTTCATTGGATCAAATCTATCTCCTCAAGAACTTCCCGTTTACTGTCAAACAACTACAATAGCAGAATTGAGTTCTCCATTCAACAATACATAGTAGTTTCAACCATGTTCTACCATCCATTAATTAATAGAGTACCGGCATGTAAGTAATGTTTATTTATTTGCTTATTTATTAATTTATTACAATCTAATATACTATTTTATAACAATTTGTGGGTCTTACCTTTTGTTATACCTTTTTGTACCTTTTATAAACTTTTTATACCTTTTTATTCAACTTACTCATTTTGAAATTAAAACCACAGACATGTAATATTGGCATAATTATTGTAATTTACAACATCTAATTTGTTTATCTTTATTAGACAACACCCTAATATGGGTTTTTATCATTTCAGCATTTATTTAACTTTGTATCGAGACCTGAAGATGTGTTGCATATTGTAGAAAGCGAAACCGGTCGTTTGATAGTTAAATTAAATTGATTGTGAGTAAGTCTTATTTATTATTTCTTTACCTATTTGAAATGGACTCACACAAGCAACACATTCATGATTAATTAAATTTAATTACTAGCGCAATTTACTGTCCTACATCTTATGGTGTAGAGTGGACCGTTGGCTGTTAAGTATCTAGCTAACACAGTCGCAAATTCGGTAAAGGACTTTAAAACGGATACAGAAATTCACTATCATTTCAAATATTTGCAAATTGTTATTGTTAATATATTTGCTCACTATTAAAACTTATTGATATGGTGCTTCGTACCGCACAAATCATACTATTTCTTCTTTGATTAACTGGAAATTCCTCCATCTCGTCTTAGAAGTGTACTTTGTGACTCTATATAAAAGTTACCATATAAATTTTAAGACAGTGCATGAAGACCTAAGAAGTTGTCTCCAATTATATCGCTTTAAGTATTAATTTTGAATTCATGTTATAAATGTGACCTTCGATTTAAATTATAATTTCAATATACCAACTGTGCTATTCTTCCAATTAAACACTATTCTGCGCGTGTGAAAGTTTCTTAGTCAATAAATAGAATATTTTAGTGAAATTTCTATTTTATTTTTGTTTTATTATTATTTACGATCCAATTAGCAAAATTCAATAGTAGATTTAGATCATTTGGTAATAATTTGGTATAAGTAATAAGGTAATAAGTTTTGGCAGGGATAGATTTTCGGTTTCCAGCTCTCGCTAAACTAATGAGTGCTATCCGAATAAACTAATAAACTATAATTTTATTTAAAAATACGTCATATTTGACGTTTCGATTTCTACTTTAAAAACCATTACCAAAATTCTAGTAAATTGTTTAAAAGGAGCCAGAGTTTTTACCTTGTTTGGGCTTTGCGCCTCTTCAAGGGTGGGGATTTTTACTTTTTTTAGTGCAGTTTGCTGTGTTGAATCAGGCGACTAAGACCGGGTGCCGCCGCTAAGGCAGGAGTGTCAGAAGAACTGTATCCGCCTTGTTGGAACCGTGTAGTCCAAGCACGCTAACTAAGTACAAGTTCCATGGAAAACGGTTCCTTTCAGATTGTTGGCCTTTGTTTGTTTGAGTTAAAACGCGTGGAGGATAGTTGTGGCTATGTTCTCACCTAGGATCAGGTATCATTGTGCAATGAGATTGGGAAACCACAGAAAACCAATCTCCCCCTGTCCTTGTGTAATTTAATTCGACTCTTTAAGAAGAGTGTGTGGTGCTCACTGTTTAATGTTGGTGTTGTATTTGGATGTTTATGAATGTGGTGTGTTGGTATGTTTATTGGTTGTGTGCTGTTGGGTTTCTCTATATTTATGAATGTTAGCGTGGTTGCGGTAAAGTGCGTGAGTGAGTGAATGATAGATATGTGTGTGTGTGTGTGTATGTGTGTGTGTGTGTGTGTGTGTGTGTGTGTGTGTGTGTGTGTGTGTGTTTTGTGTGTGCTTGGGAGTGGGGTGTGTTGATGTGGATTTGGTTGGTTTGGATGGTGGTGAGGGTGGTGGTATGGAGGAAGGTGGTGGTGAGGGTAAAGGTGGGGTAGGGGCTGAAGGAGGAGAAGGGGATAGATTAAATCCAGGAACAGCAGACATGAAGGCGTTTTGGATAATTATTTTAATGACTTCAGGTGAGGGTGTTGACTGTTTGGTTTTTGGTTTATGTGGTGGACTATTGGTGTGAGGTGTTCGCTGGCCGTCTAAGGATTTTTGTGGCAGATCGCTTGCAGAGCCTGCTTCCATTCCTGTGGCGACCTTGGTTTGTGTCCATCTATGGTGACAGCCACTTGTGATGTGTGTGAGGAATTGGATTAGGAATCTAAATCGGTGCACCATTCGGTGTCTGGTGATTTTTGTGGTTTAGGTGGACCTTTTTGTTTTCGTGCTTTGGATCGTGTTCGTGGTATGATGTGTGTGTTTATGTGTATATGAGTTATGTAATGGATGTGTTATTTGTGTGTATGAATTTGTGTGTATGCGTGTAGTGATTATGAATAGTAAATATATGGAATGTTGAGTGTAGTGATTAATAAGTGTGTAGAATGTGTATGTGTATGAATTGTGAGTGTGTGGGTGTATGGATGTAGGCTTGTGTGTGTGGTTGTGTGTGTGTGGGTGTTGATTTTACCTGGGTTGAGTGTGCAGTTGCGTATTTCGATAAGGCTCTAACGAAATGCGCAATGATGAGTCGATGAGCTCCAGTACGGCACCAATGTCAATATTTCCTTATTTTTCAATAACCGTTTCTAAGGAATTATTAGATATATATTGTTATACCTCTACGTGACAATTTAGCAACTATTGTTTGTTTCTGGTGGTCCTCGTGTCCAGAACGCGTCCCGTCGGCACCGTGGATCCGTTCTCCGGGTTTCATTAGGATTTCGTGACTGTTGGCACACGGTGCTTTGCCGTTATTATGCGACACGTTTCGCGATTAAGACCTTTGTTAGCGGTTTTGCTGGAACACATTGCGAGCTTTCGCGCGACTATGCCGAGTAAATTGTTTAGTATTAAATTTGTTTTAATGAGATAAAATATTCAAATCACTCATATATTCCCGAAAAAATCCTTTTTAATTTGATATAAATGCACATCATCATGCGCAATTGCCAAAAGAATTGAGATGATGAGCGAGCCTCGGCAAGAAGTGAAGAGCGGGAAAAAATGTAGACAAAAAAATGTAAATTTTTATAAAAATAAAATTATCAATAATAAATAATAATTAACATTTCAAATATAAAATTTATTAAATTTTGATTAAGGAATAAACAGATTGCTGCGATTTAATCGGTGCGTCGACGACACGATTTATCTCGCAATATAAGCGTCAGCGTTTTTTCATATCATGAACACATTGCTGCGATAAGTCTCTATGACGAAGACGTGTTTTGTCTCATTGATCACATTGAACTAACGACTACAGCATAGTCTGGAATGGATTTTTTAGAATCGAAGGAAGATTTAATCTTGCTGGTTTTAGCCTGACGTTTTCCAGAAAATTATTTTCTCAAGCCTGCATATGATAGAAACAATAAATCCGTTTGAGTCTTTTCTGTTTTTTTTTCTACTTTTAAAATAACTAATAACAGAGTCAATTAAAGTTGTTGGTTTCGTATTTTGTACATTTCTCACTTTTCGTTTTTTTGGTTCTGGTTCTACAATAGCGGTGGTGACATTAGCACAATTAGCCGACTCTTTATTTTTTGTAGGTAGCGGTACTTCAGATAGATCATCAAGTTTACTCTCTTTGTTATTCGAAACATCGACACCATCATCTTTCTCAGTTAGAGACTACTTGAGTCGCAACTTCCGGCACATTTGAAGAGGATTTCGCAAAAAGCATGAAAGGTTGGAACATTTTTATACTTTCAGCTCATTGCCATGTTTTATTTTGTGCAGTTCTTGTTTCGACTAATCTGTCTTGGATTACTCTAACACAGTTATCGTGTCGGATTTTCAACAGTTGCTACAATTATAAATGAATGTTGTGAAGCTATAAGTAAAAAATTACAGCCTGTTTATTTTCCTGAAACGACAACAGAAATATGGCAAAAATCAGCTGAAGATTTTCAATTTCATGTGGCAATTTCCAAACTGCATCGGTAGTTTGGACGGAAAACATGTAACTATAAAACGCCCCGGAAAAACTGGGTCAAACCATTTTTGTTATTTGAAAAAATTCTCAATAGTACTGATGCCTATTGTTGAAGCCAATTAGAAAGTTATATGAATTGATGTAGGAGGTTACGGGAAAACTAGCGACCGAGACTTATTTAAAAATTTAAACCTGGCCAGATATTTGAGACAGGTTTAATGAATATGTTCCTGAAGATAAAAATCTTCCTAAGCAAGTAGAACTTTGTCTACACGTTTTGATTGGAGTTCAGGTCTTTGCTTTGAAATCTTTTTTAATATGACCTTTTTCCTACAAACAATCTAGAAACGACAGACGAACAGAAAATTATAATACTCGTTTATGTCGAGCTAGACGTGTGATCAACTATTTTAATACTTGAACTGTAAATAAAAACTCTAAATATTAATAATTAAAGTGTTAAAAAAATATATAAAAATAATTATTTAAAAAAATAATTAAAGTCGATAAAAGCTTAATAACAAAAAGTATTTTAATTTATTAAAATACTTTTTTTTCATCTCTTGGTCAATTGCATTCCATATTTTATCTTTCTTTCTGATGTTTATGTAATATAATCCTCGTGTGAAAAATCATAAAACATTGAATATTTTTTTACCAAATGTAACAATTTCTCTGTTGGAACCATTCTAAATTCACAACGATTAAGGTATGAACAGATTGTTGCGATTAATCGGTGCGTCGACGACATTATCACCATGCGAAATTTTCGCGAGACAAACGGCCATGACGATTAACGAGAACCAACATATTGGTACGACGATATCTCGCAGCGACAACGTTAGTCGTGCGTTATATTTTGTTAACGCAGCCGGCTGCATTTTCTCTCGTTATCGTTGCGAATTTAGCATGGTTTCAACAGAAACATTAATAGAATTGGTAAAAAATCCAATGCTTTATGATTTATCACACGAGGACTATATTACAAAAACATGAGAAAGAAGGATAATGTATGGCATGCAATTGGCCAAGAGATGAAAAAACCCCGTAAGTATTTTAAGTTATTTTAAGTTTAAGAAATTTTATTCACTTTAATTATTTTTCAAAATAATTATTTTTATATATTCAGTTTAATTATTAATATTTAGAGTTTTTATTTACATTTCAAGTATTAAAATAGTTAACAAATTTTTCTCTAGTTGAAAATGCTAAATTGTTGCATGCCTTGGGTTTATTTCTATATTAATAAAAGCTCTGTCTCAGTTTTCTTCAGTTTCTGAAAACTGTAGTCCTTGTTGGTTTATTTTACTGTGTAAAAAATTATGCAAAATGCAATAAATTTCAACAATTGAAATTGGCGTTTCAACTTTTGTT
Source organism: Diabrotica balteata (assembly GCA_918026665.1). Classification (NCBI taxonomy): domain Eukaryota; kingdom Metazoa; phylum Arthropoda; class Insecta; order Coleoptera; family Chrysomelidae; genus Diabrotica; species Diabrotica balteata. Next base: position 63,867,616 of record OU898285.1, read on the forward strand.
TCAATTGGCCTAAAAAATACTCGCCATTTTTGAGCTAAAATGCCAAACGCATTTTTGATTACATGTCTATCTCGGCATAAACGAGTATTATAATTTTCTTTTCGTCTGTTCTTTCTAGATTATTTGTAGGATTTTTATTTTCTGGACCATTCATTTAACCTGCCTCAAATCTCTGGCCCATGTTTGAATTTTCAAATAAGCCTCCGTCGCTTTTTTTTCCGTTAACCTCCTACATCAATTCATATAAATTTGTAATTGGCATTAACAATAGCCGTCAGTACTATTGAGAATTTTTTCAAATAAAAAAAGGTTTGGCCCGGTTTTTCCATGTTGGTGTGGATACATGTTTTCCGTCCAAACTACTGATGCAGTTTGAAAATTGCCACATGTTTAGAAAATCTTCAGTTGATTTTTGCCATATTTCTGTTGTTAGTTCAGGAAGATAAATAGGCTGTAATATTTTACGTATAGCTTCACATACTTCATTTATAATTGTTTCAAATATTAGAAATCTAACACGATAACTGTGCCCTACTGTACTGAAGCTGTCACCTGTTGCTAAAAACCTAAACAGTATATTTTTAGGTGAGAAACTGAAGAGAAGGTGAAGAAGTTTAAGTGATTCTTATGTGCGATACTTAAGAATAATCAAAAAAGAACTAGGCAAAAGCTGCACAAAATAAAACATGGCAATGGGCTGAAAGTATGAAAATTTTCCAAACAAGAAAGCAAGAAAAAAACGTTCTTACTTTTTGCGAAATCCTCTTCAAATGTGCCGGAAGTTGCGACTCAAGTAGAGTCTGTAACTGAGAAAGATGATGGTGTAGATCATTGGGATAACGAAGAGAGTGAACTTGATATTCTATCTGAAGTACCGTTACCTAAAAAAAATAAAGAGTCTGCTACTGGTGCTAATGTCACCACCTCTATTTTAGAACCAGAACCAAAAAAATGAAAAGTGAGAAATGCACAAAATACGAAACCAACAACTTCAGTTGACTCTATTATTAGTTATTTTAAAAGCAGAAAAAAAAACAGAAAAAGACTTAACAGATTTATTATTTCTGTCATACGCAGGCTTGAGAAAACAATTTTCTGGTAATGTCAGGCTGAAACCGACAAGATCAAATCTTCCTTCGATTCTGAAGAATCCATTCCAGACTATGCTATAGTAGTCGGTTTAATATGATCAATGAAACAAATCACATCGTCGTCATAGCGAGTTATCGCAGCAATGTGTTCATGAAATGAAAAACTCTGTCACTTATATTGCTGCGAGATAAAACAGCTTAACGAGAGAAAACGCAGCCGAATGTGTTAACAGAATATAACGCAGAACTAACGTTGTCGCTGCGAGATATCGTCGCACCAATGTGTTGGTTCTCGTTAATTGCCATGTCCGTTCGTCATTGCACAAAGTTGCTAGGTCAGTTAACCGATACTGCTTTATTGTAAATCTCATAGAAATTTTTATGCGAAAAAGACAACTAAAGGATTTTCCCGCTTCTCTGACTGTCGGTATTTCTATGCATTTAATACTTTTGTCGGGTAAATTATAATGCCTCTTTTATTTTGATGGGACTCACACTCTTCGCCATCAAACACCACAGTAATAACGGAATCATCTGCACTGGAAATGTATGTTTCAGCAGCTTCCCCTTTTGTAAATCTTAAAAATATTTTTACAAGAAACTGGAAATCTTCACTTGCAACCCCCAATTTTATCTATACTGTGTAAGTTGGATTCATTTTTCTTGCCCAACAATGGAAACAAAGTCATCAGATGTCAGTTTGCAACTTTCCTTTCGATTTCCATTTCCATCTGCTATATCTGGTCCTGTTTTCTTCTTTCCAATTTATTTTAAAAAGTAAATGGATTCGACATTCTACGGATGCGTAAACTTTAAAATAATTACAAATTGAAGAACTCCTTAGTGACATCAAGGAATCTTCTAATATTGGTGCAAAATGAATTTTATTTTCCAATGAAAGGATTATTACTTCGTCTTTTCAAAACTGCACGTTTCAAAGCATTCTTCAGAGGTTTACAATATATACTGGTTGAAGAATTCTGGTTGCATTTAGATACAATGCAACGAGTATTATTTGAAGCCTCGTACAAAGGGTACTTAGTTCATGGCTGTATGTGACCATCTACAAAAAAATGACGGAAAAGTGTGTCCCGTTTTTGCAAAGATGAATATGAAGTATATATGAAATATACCCCACGAATAATTCGGATGTCATACAGCCCTCGTCGGTTCAGAAACACTTTTACCAATAGCAGCAAGAAGACTCTTATAGGAGTAAATGATTATCAGTGGAGATACGAAGCCGGCAACTCAACAGATGAACATCATAGCAATATGGGCCTTTGCTGTTCCTTGATCCACCTAGTAAACATTTTAATTAGCGCGAGGAGCGACAGCTTTATCCTCTTAGGTACAAAAAAGGAAACAAGTTTCGTCCCCACTCTTTGTGGATCTTGCAACATATCAAAATAGATAGATAGAACAAGAAAGGAACGGCGACCCTGAAAAGGAAAAAGCTGAGGAAGAAGAAGTCACATATCTATAGAGAGTTATAATCTCATACAGATTATTCTATAAAAATTGTAATAGTAAATTTAAATAGCTATAATAAATATATTAAAATATTTGTACAACTGAAAAACAACGTAGGATCATGAACATAATCAATTCTTGAATAATCAATAACAATTTCATGGCACTGTAAATGGTATGACCCATTATATGAATATTCTCAGCGATAATTACTTCCTGTAATCCTCCTACAAAGTATTTTCATATGTATTTAACTGTCACATTTTCTTTATGTGATTAGAAATTTGTATGAGCTACAATATATATGAATCCGTGAAAAATATTTTTATACTTTTTTAGTTTCTTTCTAAAAGATGCTTTAAAAAAAATTATTAAACAAATTTTTAATATACCAGTGAATTGATTTACAGTCCTAAAGATAACCTACCTGTATGACTTAATATAATTATTTACTTTCCGTATTTGATATACTCCTGAAAGCTTGTGTGTATCATGTCAGATCAGTTCCATTAATATACATACAGTCTGCAAAATGTAAGAATTCCAAACATGGTCTATTCATACTATATAAAAGCATTTATTTGTCGCGGTAAAACAATACTTAATGAATATCCATAACATTGTAACAATTTCAGAAGGTAACAAACGGAAATTAATATTTAAAAGGAGGTTTGTGACGCATTTTCTTTAAATAACATTTTCATTTGCGTTAATGTGATTTTTTATGTTGTTTTAATTTGCTTTTAAAAAATACAACATATATATATATATATATATATATATATACATATATATATATATATATACATATATATATATATATATACTTATATATATACTTATTATATATATTTATATATATATATATATATATATATTATAAATATATATATATATAATATATATATTATATATATATGTCAAGGGACATGTACGAACTCATCACTTTTAGTCTCCATAAAATTATTAGACCCTCCGAGATATAGTAAACTGATCACTGGCATCCTTTGGAGATATGTAAACTCATCACCGCATATAGGTAAACTCATCACCAATATTTTTGCCCCAAGGCGCTGGTTTTTAATGCGAAAGATTGCCAGTTACTGTTACACTTCTCGTTTATGTGATAATTTATTAAATTCAGAAATTATTTTAAGCAAATTTCTTTAAAATAGATATTAATATCGATTTTTACGGTGTGGCCTATTCGACGTATCTGCCAATCTAAGCGGTTTTGAGATCTGAAAATTCAGTGGCATAGGTTTTCAAAAGTGACTTTATAATAAAAATATTTATGAGCATGTGCAGTTTCCGTTTATATCGGAAATAGTCCTTAACTTATTAACTAATTAGAAATCTATTTATTATGACAGAATGAATCAAAATGCTTAAGTATAGTCATCTGGCTTTTATGATCAGTTACATTATGTAGAATAGAATAGAATAGAATAGAATAGAATAGATAGAATAGAACAGAATAGAATAGATTAGAATAGAATAGAATAGAATAGGAATAGAATAGAATAGAATAGAATAGAATAGAATAGAATAGAATAGAATAGAATAGAATAGATATAGAATAGAATAGAATAGAATAGAATAGAATTAGAATAGAATAGAATAGAATAGAATAGAATAGAATAGAATAGAATAGAATAGAATAGAATAGAATAGAATAGAATAGAATAGAATAGAATAGAATAGAATAGAATAGAATAGAATAGAATAGAATAGAATAGAATAGAATAGAATAGAATAGAATAGAATAGAATAAAATAGAACAGAATAGAATAGAATAGAAATATGCTTTATTGGCACTGAAAATTATTGAACAATTTTATGGACAAAGCTAAAAAAAATCAGTCAAAAACTACAAAAAGTATAAAACAAAAACAAATTATAATAATAAAAAAAAACAGAACAATACAATTTTACGTTAGTAAAATTATTGTATAACTTACATAATTTGTACAGACAACAACAAATGAAACAAATTGTGGCCACTGGTTGAGACACCCAAATGTAATTATAATCAATACTAATTTTGTTTCTTTATTATACATTAAGAAACTCGTCAACTGAATAATATGGTCTTTCACAGAGATAGATTTTTGTCATTTTACGAAACTTAATGAACATGCGGATTTTTTTTGCACCATATAGAATATAATTCTTTACTAGCTGAGTGGACGGGATCAGTAAATAAACGTTACAATCCGAATTTTTAATGGAGTAGCCATGATCAGGTCTATCGGGAAAATGTTTAGATGCTTGCGAATCAAACAAACCGTTTCCAAAATAAATAAAGAGGGAAGCGTCAAAATTCCGTGATTTTTGAAGTAGGTCTTGCAATGAGTTGTTTGTTTGAGACCAAATAGATAACGAATTGCTCTTTTTTGCAACTTAAAATAGTATTCAACTTGGGCCGCTGTACTAGAACCCAAAATGGAAGCCCATATCGAAGATGGGACTCGAACAATGAGAAATATGCCATTTTGATAGAAGATAGATTTAGTTCCTTCGAAAACAGATCTTGTTGCAAAGCAAGCTGAGGCTAGTTTCTTTCTTAAGGAGTCAGTATGCAAGGACGATTAAAGATCACGGTCGATAAGAATACCTAGAAATTTCACGAAATTAACGATACTGATTTGGCTCTTATTTAAAAGCAAGGGTTGAATGGCTCCTTTATAAGATAATGCTACTGTCTTATCCACGTTAAAGCTAAGTAAGTTGAAGTCTTGACCAAGCCTTGATTATAAGCAAATCAGCGGTTATAATTGAATGAAGCGTGGAAATATTAGAGTTGCTCCAAGTAATACTCCAAGTATCATCAGCAAATAGAAAAATTTTCCCTTTAATTTTCAAGTAAGTGATGTGATTAATAAAAAGTAAAAAAAAATGGGACCTAATACTGAACCTTGCGGTACTCCACACTCAATATCTTTACAACTAGTCGGTGTCTTTTATTCTAACCAATTGGTTCCTACCTACCAAGTAAGTTTTGAACCAATTCAAAGACACACCCCGAATTCCATAGAAAGTTAATTTTTTAATATAATGTCGTGATTTACGCAGTCAAAAGCTTTGGAATAATCGCAAAAAACGGTGGCGGAGGAGAGGTTACTATTTAGTGATAGATATGCCTCATGTAACACAGAAAACATGGCGTCACTAGTACATTTATTAGACAAAAAGCCGAACTGATTTTGCGATAAAATATTATGTTTAAGGAGAAAGGGAAGGTCGAACTTTTATAAGCCTTTCAATAATTTTTGATAGTGCTGGTAACAAGGCAATAGGTCTATAGTTGCAGGCATTAGATTTTTCTCCACCTTTATGAAGAGGAATAACGATGGCAGTCTTTAGGCAGTTAAAGAATCATTATCTAGTGAGACCATGACCTCCAACAGCTAAAGCCTACTTAAAGAAACATTATCCTGTGAAAATAGGACAGGTACATGTAAACTCAGTTTTATGTACACCATTGTTTAGTACTGTAGAAGCGTATATACAAAAGTGAGGATATTGGGATGAGAATGGTAAAAATGGTTAGAAAAATGGGAATGAAAGGATTCGCATGGATTTGTGGTGAAATGTATACGTACTTTTCTGAAATGGAAAATGCATAAGTAACATACATATTTTATATACATACTTCGGTTTGTATCTAACAGTTTTGTAAATATTAATTTTTTTCTTATTTTTATTGCAATTTTCTACACAAGCAATTCGATTTTAGAGTCTTTCGCAATTGAAACTTATTAACAATAAACAATAATTGAAAATTATTGATATGTATCATTTTTCGTCCGCGTTGGCTCAAAACGTAATGAACAGGTCACTATCCATGTTAAAGGAACAGGGAAAAATGAAGAGAAATTTTTCTTTTCGTATAGTTTTAGAGCTATCAATAGAATTTTGCGGAATTCCCAAATAAAAACCAAAAAATTACATTTGCATTTAATCTATCTATTTTAGATTTATTCTGCAAAATTAATAAAACTTAGCGGTTTGCAAGGGGTTTATGGTCTATGCCTGCCACTGGATGCAGGTAGGCCAGTGATGAGTTTACCAATCTCTCAGGGTCTATTTGAAAATCCTTACTTTTATGGCGGTGATGAGTTTGTACTATGTACGAGGGTATTTATGGTATGGTGATGAGTTTACGTGTATCCTTTTCAAGAGCTAAAATGAAAGTACAAAAATATCTGGTAAAGTGGAACGAATAATTGCAAAAAAGTATGTACCTCACCAAACAAAATTAGGTTTGTTAACAAAATTTTGCTGTTACATATTTTTTTTGAACCTATTTTCTATCCTTCCATTGTTGGATATAGGTCTCCCCCAGTTCTCTCCATCTTTCCCTATCTGAGCTGTTCTCTGCCATGTGGGACCTCCTTGTTTCCTGATGTCATCTTTCCACCTCACCTGTGGTCTGCTCTTGATCTCTTTGCATTGTATGGACGCCACTTTCCGATGGCATTGTTCCATCGTCCGTCTTGGAGACGTTCATTGTGTCCAGCCCATTTCTATTTCAGTTTTGCTGCTTGTTCTATCGCGTCTACTGTCTTTGTTATGGTTCTGATCCACTGGTTGCGTTTTCTATCTCTAAGTGATACACCAACATTTGTCTCTCCATCGCCATCGCTGTTACACATATCTACTTAAAAATACATTCTTATAAAAAATCCTTCTTCTCTTCTTTTTCTTCTCCTTTGTAAGCAATTCTGCTGGTTCATTAGCGGATTAATATTCTTTTATTTCTATTTTGTGTCCATTCATTTATACACTCTACGTTACATTTTGTTCTGATATCTTCACTTAGGGTATTTCCTGTAATTTTTCTTAGTACTCTCATCTCTGCCGTTTCCAGTAGCCTTTGTGTTGTGGCTGTATCGGGTCTTGTTTCTGAGGCATATGTCATTATTGGTCTTATACTGGCTTTATAAATTCTCGACTTCATCTCAGTGTTAATGTGTGTGTTTCGCCATATAGTGTTAATGAGGCATCCTGCCAGTCTATTTGCTTTTTGTACTTGATCTCTTTCTTCTTTTTCCATAGCTATACCCTGAATTCAAGAGGATTGTCAGGGCAGACATTTTGTAGTTCGTTAACACTCGGTGGTAAGCGGCTATATATTTATTTCTTTATTAGCACACAAATCCACTTCTAAATTATCATTTTTGCCGGTTACATATGTTGGAAGTCCGAACTAGAGAAGGTAGACTCGCCATGTTACGAACTTTATTATTTAGTACCGCTTGCAGCTTATCCGTGTCATTGAGGTATACCCTGAGTGCTATTAGAGAGACAGGCGGACACCGATATTTCTTTTCGAAAGTAATATTCTAAATTCAATACGGCAACATTGTGAAAACTCACCCAAAAATAACCATTAAAATCAGGTGCCTGGTATTATTTCATGCGTGTACCGTCGTGTAACATTATGGCATTAAAACCAACGTGCAGTACGTCTGTTAATAAACAAAATAAAAAAGGTGGTTATCTATGAGAGAAAATCAAATGATATAACCGGTTTATGAGGGATTACGTAGAAGATATCAAGATATCAAGACATTGTGTGAAGATTTAACGAAAGTCTCGGCTCGTACGGTTTTCCGAATAATTCAAGGTAACAAACCCATCCAAAAACCAATCCATAAAAGAAGTGCAAAAATTGTATTGGACGATAGTACGAAGAGTATAATCCGAAGAAAAGTTCATGGATTTTATTTTAGGAACGAACTGCCCACGTTAGAGGCTATTCAACGAGAAGTTAATGCAGACGCAGAGTAGGTATACTTTAAATAACATATCCATGAGAGTATTACAAAGAACTTTACATGAAATGAACTTTTGGTATGTGAAGAGAAATCGGAAAAGTTTGTTGATCGAGAGAGACGAATTAGTGATATGACGAAGAAAATATTTACAAAAAATTCGTGATTTTAGACGACTTGGTAAAAAAATTTATTATACGGACGAAACGTGGTTGAATGAGGGTCATACGAAATCCAAAGTATGGCAAGACTTGAATATTAAAAGTGCGTGACAGGCTTTCATTAAGAGGACTTTCAACCGGCTTAAAAGCACATTCGGGCAAAGGAAGATATCTCATTATAACGCACATTGGAAGTGATTCAGGTTTTTTACAAGGTGGTTTAAATGTGTTTACCTCAATCAAAACGGGCGATTATCATGATGATATGAATTCGGATGTGTTTGAAAAGTAGTTTTCGTCTTTACTGACTCTTGTAGATCCTGCCGTTACAGCCGTAGTATGGAAAAAATACCGACTTCTGCATCTCGAAAGGTAGATATAGATTGGTTAAGAAGTAAAAAAGATAGATTTTGATGACTCTATGATAACGGTTCAATTACTTGATATAGTGCGCGAACATAAGAGTTTGCAGTAGATGAAATGACACGAGAGCATGGCATCACCGTATTAAGAACTCCACCGTATTATTGTGAATTAAATCCCATCGAGCTGATAGGGGCACAAATAAAAAATGAGGTAACGCAAAAGGATACAACCTTTAAATTAAAAGATATCAAATTATTATTAGACCAAGCCATACAAAATATAACCGCTTCTAACTGGCAGTCATGCATTAAACATACACAGAAAGAAGAAGATAAAATGAGGGACGTAGACACGCGTGTTGATGTTCTTATCGAGCCCATTATCATTACTCCAGGAGAAGACAGTAGTGATAGTGAAGAAACAACAGAAAGTGATTCAGAATAAAAATATTTCTTTAAAATAATAACTAATAGGTACAGTTCTAGAGATTTTTTGTTGTTACATTGGAAGACTACCTGTGAGATTCTTCGTCCTACCTGGTTATAATTTTCTAAGTAGGTATGTACCTAATAACTTATCCAGATTTAGCGATACGGCTCACACTCCCTCTAAGGGGAAAATTCACTCATCCCAGATACCTACTGTATCAAAAGGATTGAGCTCTGGTGGGACTCTTTCCATGTTATCGAGTCCTAGGTGACTTGGTACGTCGGGGTATCTCCCAAAAATTTTCGCACACATCTGGACGTCGAAAGTAGCACAGCTTTCTTCATGATCTTATATAGTTGTTCATTTAGAACCAGCTTTTTTATGTTTTCTAGGAGATTCTTCGGAATGACTCCAGTGGTAGAAAGAATAATAGGTATCGTCTGGGTACTTTCCGTTCTCCATTGTCTTCTTATTTGTATTTCCAGATCTCTGTACTTGGCGATCTTTTCGTTGTACTTAACTCGCAGATTATTGTTGTTAGGTATCGCCACATCGATTAGAGTTGTTTGTCTTGTTAGTTTATTAACTAGCACGAAATCTGGTCTATTATGTGCTACAGTTTGGTCTGTGAGCACAGTGCGATCCCAGTGTTGCTTGTAGTTGTCATTCTCAAGCATACTCTCGGGAACATATTGATAATATGAGAGATAATTTGTTTGTAGAAGTTCCAGTTTAAAAGATATCTCTTGATAGAGAATTTTCCCTACTGTTTCATGCCGCTCCTTATATTCAGTTTCAGCAAATGCCTAGGCAGCCCCCGGTAAGATGTTGGATAGTTTCTTGGGCTTGACATCCATATCGCCATTTGTTGTTTTGGACTTGAGGGTCTTTGACGATATATTTCAGGTAATTTTTGGTTGGTATAACCTTATCCTGAATGGCGAGTAATGTCGACGCTATATTGTCGACATAGTCTTGACTGACTTCATTCGGATGTCGCCCGTGTAAAGGTTTCATCCAGATGCGCATTTTTTCGTTCTTAGTAAGATGGTTTATGCGCATGTGTTTCCTCAGTTTGATTGTTGTGTCATCTACTGCACAAATCGCGCTATGAAGAGTAGATGTCTCCGCCTGCACCTGAAAATAAGTTCTTAAATTAGTAATCTGTTTTCTAATTGCTCGCTTATATCAATAAGTCCTCGTCCTCCTAAATGCCGCGGTAATGTCGTTCTTTCTACTGCACTTCGAGGATGGTGTTTTCGTGCCTTTGTGGGGTGTATTCGTACTTTTCTCTAAAGAGTTTCTATATCCGTTTTATTCTACTGAATAATCCCAAATGATTAGCTAAGCGCGGAAAATGCGTAGATGTTTAATGCCTTACACCAATTTTTAGTATTAAGATGTGAGCGGAGTAGCTGTTTTACCCTTCGTATGAACTTTGATGTTAATTCGATTTTTATTTGTTTATGGCCAATTTTCCGCCCTTGCTTTACCCGTAGATATTTATACATGTCATTTTCGCCCATAGCCTCGATGTTTTGGCCATTTTGCATATCGAATCCCCCGGGCTGTACCTTTCCCTTGACTATATTTAATACACGACATTTGTCTAACCCAAAGTGCATAATGATATCATTTGAAAAAGTTTCTACAGTTTTTAACATTTGATCTAAGTGATTTCGAGTGGAAGCCATTAGTTTCAAATCATCCACATACAATAAATGATTAAGCTTCGCCACTACAGTGTTATTGTTTTTAATGCTAAAACCTGAGTCAGTGGAGTTCAATAGCTGGGATAGTGGGTTTATCGCTAGACAGAAACACAATGGACTCAGCGAGTCTCCATGGAATAGGCCGCGGTTAATTGCGATATTTTCCGTTTCGATATTGTTTTCACCAGGTATTTGGAGGTAAATTTTAGTCTTCCAATTTGTCATTATATGTCTTAAGAAAGCCACTATATTATCATCGACTTTATATATTCTTAATATAGCTACCAGCCATTCATGCGGCACTGAGTCAAAAGCTTTCTTATAGTCAATAAAGGCAGTGAAGAGGTTCCTTTTTTGGTGTGTGCCTGGTTAGAAATGACTATGTCGATAATAAGTTGTTCTTTGCAACCCATGGAGCCCTTAGCGCATCCTTTCTGTTGAGGTTGTATGATATTGTTTAAAGCGCAGTGTTGGTAGATACGACGGGCTACACAGGATGTGACCAATTTATACAGAGTTGGAAGACACGTAATTGGGCGGTACTTGGCTGGATCTTGGGTATTATTTTGATCCTTTGGTATTAAATAAGTTGTTCCCTGAGTTAGGAATGATGGTATTTCCTGCGAATTAGAAATAACACGATTACTTAATGTTGACAGGCACTCATAAGCACTCCAGAACTTCTTAAGCCAGAAGTTTTTAACTCCGTCTGCTCCAGGAGATTTCCAGTTATGAAGCTCTTTGATGATATTAGAAAGTTCTTCTGTGGTGAAGGATTCATAGACAGTTGTGCGGTAGTGTTGACAGCTGCGCGTCATATCTTCTATCCATCCAGCTTTGGTGTTAAGAGCAGCTGCTGTGGAAACTTGATTTTCCCAAAACTCCTGAATGTCTTCTTGATTTGGGTATGATTTATTGACAATTTCAACTTCATTATTATTATTTTTATTATGGAAAGTTTCTCAATTGCAGTTTACATTAGGTGGCTGGGTCTAGAATTATTATTTTCTGTAAAGCAGTTGGTATTTATATTTGAATATGAATTTTATTTAAAAAAATAAATAAATTATGTACACTCTACCTGCTAGAAGTCTAGATAACAAAGCGACTAAGTTATTTCGAAACTATTACCTATTTACAAATTCATTCACATTTACTTAAAACTCTCATGTAGAAATTGATTGTAAATGAAAGTTCAAAAGAAAAAACAAGATTTTTTCGGGAATAATATTATTTCCATTTTAATCGTATTTAATTGGAAATTAAAAAGTTTTTCAAAAGGTTAATCTGACAATTCATCTACAGTTTGATGTCTTATAGTGAAAAATTTTATAAAACGCAGTAGAAGATATTCTATTGGGAAAATGCAAGACGATACAATAGTTATTAGTTATTCTTACGTTTATTACTAAAATTTTCGTTTATTATCGTTTATTATTATTAGTTATTTTCTTTTTTGTTTGTTGTAAATTTAAGATATTTATAAATGATAGGTTTTGTTTATTACGAACCAGAAGTATATTCGTAACATTTGATTATTATAAGGGAATAAAGATTTGATTTAAAATATAATATAATTTAGCACCTCGACACCGTAAGGTACAAGAGGACGGCTTAAGTAAGTAAGTAAGTAAGTAAGTAAGTAAGTAGTAAGTAGTTTAGCTATTTGAGATGTAAAATAAACATGTACATATTTCTTAAACTAAAAATAATATATAAATGAGTGAAAATATTGTGTGTACATTGGCTTACACCATTAATTGTTAAGATGTTATATTTTTGAATATTTAATATTCTTTTATATAACATTTTAACAAAATATATTTAACATAAATTAACAATTGAGCGTTGACGCAAAATATTTTTTGTGCAAGTTCCTATTATTTCCCTTATTTTAAAAATATACACGCCACCATTGAACTACACGCGTTTATCATCTCTCATCTCGCCAGATAGAAATTGATGCCATCAATTTCTATTTTACATCTGGTTGGTTCTTTGCTGACTACAATAATTGTATTTTTTTATATTGTATTAATTGTATTTTTGTACAGACTATTTTTATTTCTTTGTTTCCCATTTTGTATCTTCTTCCTTTGTTAACACTTTGATGATTTCATCCATGATCAAATTAAAGAGCACGGGGCTCAATGAATCGTCTTGTCTTATTTCGCTACCTATTTCTCTAGGTTCTGTAAGTTGTCCATCTATTCTGAGTTCCATTTTTGTTGTTTTGGTAGATGTTTTCGATAGTTTTTATAATGGGGAACTTCTCTATTATACAGAAGATGGATTACATATTTTAGTCTTACTTTGTCAAAGGCTTAATTTTGATAAATTATAAATAAATTAGAACCAATAGAAAATTACAAATATCCCTCAATGTCATGAATGCCAACTTCTAGTGTGTATTTTAATTTATTTTTGACAATTATATTGCCAACATAAAATATTCTTTTATTATAAATTTTGTTAAATATTCTTTGCTATTTAATAAGAAAAAAAATATCTGCGCAAGTGGTCATTCTTTTTGTTCGTCAAAAATTCATTGTTTTTGTTATGTTGGCTTTGTTTTAATTGCGTATTTCGCATTGTTTAAATTTAGTCCAAAATGATATAAAATTTTTATACGTTTGCAGTTGGGTGTGTGTTTTTATTGCTTTATATCCATTTCCTAATAGGCCGATTTTATATTTTTATTATTATTTTTTATTATTTTCAGTTCATTAAAAAGCCATTTAATGTTTGACGTTTACATTATTTCTATGAGGTTAAAATAAACATTAGAATACTTTGGATATCAGCATTGGTTTGGTTTGATTGATTGTTAATTAAAGCTTTTATAGACTGATATAAACTTTTATATATCTAAATTACTACTTTCAACAACTTATAGTATATAAAAAAATCATTAGAAAACCTATTCCAGATTATTACTTTTTGTAACTTGTTAAAATTGCAATATCATTGCAATTAAACACACTTTTCGCCAGTAATAGAATACTGGTTAGACAAATAAAGAAAAAAAAACAGTATTGAAAAACAATTGTTGGGGCTATTTGAAGTTTCTGTAAAAGTGAATATAATCTAATGCTATCACGGTAGTAAACGTTTATTTCACTTATTCTTATTTACATAGAAATATGATAGTTATCAAAAACAAATAAAATTAATTTTTAGTACAAAACAATATTTATGCTCCCTGTGGAGCACTGTGAGCAATGTCGTACTTGCCATTGTCAAGTCAGGTAGTAACGCGTCTTACTGGTGCTTGAAATAAACAGTTTACTTCAAAAATTGAACATTTTTGACCATTTTTATTTCGATATTGCTATAAAAATTATATCGCTGTATATAAAGAAGAAATACTAGCCACGTCTGGTTATGTAAAAATCATCGATTTCACGACAAAATTTTTCGCAGATATCTGAAGCTTTTTAAGACAAAGGTGGCAGTTACGAGACGACGAATACACGAAAAAGTACTCGTATTTTTACCTTGCGTTTTTTTAAACAATAATTTATGGCCACAATTTAATTTTTTGTTCTATAAGTTTTACCTTATATTTTACATAAACTGTATTTATATCATTTTTTTATATCAAGAATATCTTTATTTTTCCGTTTTTTTAAATAAAATTGATAAATAATTTACGGAGACATTTGCAAAAAAGTATTTTGCAAATGCAAAAGTTTTTTGCACTAATTATATTTTATAAATTTTTTATTAACAATATTATTAACATGTAAGTAATACATTTGATCATCGAGGAATTACCGTCTGTTAAATGTGTGCGAAATTCCCCCCACCCCCAATCGGTCAAATAGTTCAAAAGTTATTTAATGTATGTCTCCCTGAGGCTAAATATTTAAACTATTGAACTTGCTCTATTAATGATGCTAGACATATTTAGCAAACTTTATAGGATTGTTTGAGACTGTAGAGTATCTCAGAAGTTAAATGAATATTGCGTTTTATCGAAATTATTTACAAAATAAACGTTTGAAAAAGCGGTATGTTTTTACTTATAAACAATTGTAATAACTTCTATAACTTCTATATTTTTCAAGCTACAGACTCGTACGTACACCCATTGGATAGCTGTTAAAAAAACTCAAATGAAAAAAAGAAAAACCTTCTATGATCGACATGGGAAAGTGGAGGGGATAACTGTTTCAGCTAAAATTTACAAAATTTACATTATATCGGCTTTTATTTCAGCTAGAAGAGTCTTTTTTTTAAATCTG
>OU898285.1:63883374-63988096 GCA_918026665.1 Diabrotica balteata
GGAACAAAATGGAAGTAGAATGCTCAATTACAAAAAACTTAGAAAACAAAGTCTATGCAGTGGTCAGGGCACGTACGAATAATGCCAGAGCATAGGTGGGCGAAAAGAATATTGAATTGACCCTCCGAGAAGAAAGCGGAGAGTAAGATCTGCTATAAGATAGAAAACGTACATAGGAAATGCTGTGATAGATAGAGACCTCAGAGACGGTGACTGGGAAAATAAGTGCTGTGGATGACGAAAACGGCTCCTGTTTCTTCTTCAATATTAGCCTCCTAAATTGTCGCACCATCTTTTTCTTGGTCTACCAATACTTCTTCGTCCATTTGGTGACTTATCACGTGCTATTCGTACTATTCTATCCTCTGCCATTCTACTGATATGTTCGTTCCACTCCTGTTTTTGTTTGTCACCCATCCATTTATGTCTTCTATATTGCATGCTCTTCTTATGTTTTCGCTTCTCTCCCTATCCAATAGACTTCTCCCTGATATTCGTTGGAGTATTTTCATCTCTGTTGTTTCTAGCAGTCGTCCCGTTTTAGATGTGTCAGGTCTTGTCTCCGCCGTGTATGTTAATATAGGTCTGATTGCTCCTTTATACATTCTTGTTTTTGTGTCTTGTCTTAGGTGTTTGTTCTTCCACATATTGTACTTCTTCTTCAACATCTCCGTAACTAGTTATATCTATTCCCAAATATCTAAACCTTGCTTCCTGCTTTATTATTTTCACATCAAGTTCGATTTTACACCGTAGTGGGTATTTAGATGTTGTCATACATTTGGTTTTTCTGCTGATATTATCATATTGTATTTCTTAGCTGTTGTATTGAAGATATGTGTTAATCTTTGGAGCTCGTCTTCTGTCTCGGCGATTAATGCGGCGTCATCTGCATAACATAATATTAACTTTGTTCCCCATTCTGTAGCCATAACCTTTACGTACTGCTTGTATTATTTCGTCCATTATTATATTAAAGAGAAGTGGGCTCAACGACTCACCCTGTCTGACTCCGCTTTGTACTAGTATACACTGTGTTAGTTTTCCATTTATCTTTGCCTGTATTCGATTTTGGAGGTAGATTGTACCTAATTGTACCTAAATTTTCAAATTTAATCTTGTTTTCTCCGCCGCTTAAAAAAATATAACACCACGTATGTTCGTCGAAAGACCCCTTTTTATTTGGGTAAGATATGTTATAATTATTTTAAATATCTCTATTTTTATTTTTGAACTTCTCGGTTATTTGCAGGTCAGATATCTTACTGTTACTAATGACAGCTTCTTAACATTATCTTAATTAATTTCAAATGCTAACGTGTCAAATTTCGCCAATTATTTTCTTAATTTCGACTGGTATTAAACGTTCGCCACATTATTATTATTTGTGCTCTTTTTACACCTGGTTTATTTTAATCTGCCTATACATTAAATATATTTTTGTTTCTTTTTAGCTTTTTACCGATATTGTCTTTATTTTTATAATCTGAGAATCAAATTTTAGTTTTAAATTGTGAATTTTCCTTTTCTTTGCTTTGATTTTTGTTTATCTTTTGTGTGTTCCTTATCGTGTGTCTCTATATTTTACTTTGATATTTCTTGTACTTTGAAGTTGCACACAATGTAAAAACAGCAGTTTTTTATATTTATTAATATGTTATTTAACTTAAATATCTCCTGCTTTATCGTACTAGGTTATCATTATGTAATAAAAAATACAATTTACCTTGGCGTTTTGGTCTAACTATAAATATACAAGCGTGTTTTTATGTTTTTATATATTTTTAAGATAGTAAATAGTTATATAGTGCGATAGTAATAATTGACACAAGTAAAATTAAGTATGCAATTTTGTTACGAGAATTTTTCAGTTTGTTCTAAAGTTCTATTTTTTTTTCAAACTTTGTTATTAACTCGCGATACTAGTATCGTTGTTCAACCAACCAACTAACACATGACAAGTTTTTTAGTTGGCTAATGTATTAATAGTTTTTATAAAAAATAATTATATTTCTCAGATTAATTATCCATACTTACGTCTATGATTTTTTATTTTTTGATTTTAATGGACTTTAAGCTATCTTTTCAAGAAAACGTTAATGCGAGTCCATATTAAAATAAAGGTAGAAAGTATTGGTATAGCTCACAACGGAAAAAAATAATAAAAGTTAAGTCGTCCAGTCCCTATTTCTCCAGTCATCCCTATCCATCGCCTTCCTCCGCCAAGCACGTATTCCCATATTTCTCATCTCCTCATTGATATTCTTCTCTGACCAATGGCTCTATCAAAGAAAGTTTTTCTAGCTGGGTCATTTTGTTACATCCGCATTACACGCCCTATCCACCTCAGACGTCCTATCTTAATATTTTTTACGATATATGATTCCTGGTATATTCTATAAAGTTGTCATTGTCACTCTCCATTGTCATTCACTGCTCCATAGATTCGGCTTATTACTTTTCTGTAACATCCTAACATGTTTCCATTACTTTTTGTTAGAGTTCAGGTCTCTGACCGATATGTTAGGACTGGGCGTATTATTGTTTTGTAAAGTTTTATTTTTGTACCGTAATTACATATTTCTGACTATTTGGTCGTCATCACTACGGCGCAGTCAAGGTAAGAACGGTGAATGTTAACTTGGAAAAAGATCAATACAGAAGCAATACAACAAATTTGTAGCAATAATTTTAGAGGTTTCCAGAGCAACAACTAACACATCCACAGAGTAAGCTACAGCAACCTGAGGAAAGGAATGCCAAACGTTTAGAACGTTTCAAATGCTCCTGTAGTGATTCTCCTATCCTAACGTTGATAACATTCTCCTATCCTGACTTGGCTGCACAATACTGATGACGACCAATTAGTCCGAAATACGTATTTACAGTTGCCTTCCATCTTATATTCATATTATTTTTTTTTTGTTGCTCGCTATGCCGATACTTTCTACCTTTATTGTATATAAAGACGCTACCAATGCAGATTAATTATTAAGGTCGCGGCGTATTATCATGCACGTATAGTTTCCAGCACGTAGCGTTTCCAGTCTAGCATTCGGACTCCACGTTCGCATTTTCATACTAAGAACGTTTCAGTTTGTTTCGGCGAAGATATGATCTCGATTTTTGCGCAAAAATTATGTGCAATTGGTCTTCTACTTAACGATGAAGAAAGAAAAACTGTAGTAAAAAGAAGGTTTGAAGTATATCCAACGCTAAGAGAAAGGAAAAAGGAAGGTGAATACTGGACTTTATACAAAGAATTAATTGATGACGATGAAAAATATTATGGATATTTTGGAATGAATAGGATTCAGTTTGAATATATTTTAAATTTAATTACACCTTTAGTTAAAAAACAAAATACTACATTTAACGAAGCCATATATATCAAACCAAAGGGTATTTTTAAAAAAGAAGAGGTAAGTAGAGATTTTCCGTGCAAAAGTTCTAATTGTTTATCACTTCCATGATTAATTGTCACAAAGCAATGAAAACACATGCATAAATGACAAAATAGCCTCGACAATAATATTTTTAAATATTCTGTATCAAAATCAAACAAATACCTAAATAAACAACGAGGAGAAAACGATGGACCCCTAATTCACATTATCCGTACCAACAGGTTTCGACTCGTTCCGTAGCCGTCGGCTTCCGTAAAATATTGTATTCGAATATACTGAACGCAAACGTTAGTGTCTGATACGATACGTTACGGACAGTATGAATTGTTCATATTTAAAACCGTTTAAATTATAATTTTCCGAAACTAAACGATACGGGCTGGAAACGCAACGTGCATGATAATATGCGACGACCATATTCTGATGAACCACACATTACAAAAATTTTAATTCGTTGGAAGAGACGACCTAAGTGAAACCCAGCTTGGACTTAGGAATGCGTTAGTATCCGTTAGGTACTTTTTGGCTTAAATGTACTTCTCTAAAATGCCTCTACCAACATAAAGATATTTATGTAGCATTCATCGATTTCGAAAAGGCGTTCGATAGAGTATACCTGGAACACTTTTGAACATATTAGGAACCAAAGGCATTGATGGTAGAGATCTACGTATAATAGCAGTCGCAGCGAAGCAGTCGTACGAGTCGATGGGAGATTATCCAACGAATGTTACATTCAAAGAGGCTATCGGACGCTTCGGAATGCATTTTATCTCCGCTGACATTTAATATCTATTCAGAATTAATTTTCAAACAGGCTTGCAAGATAAAGATTTTGGGAGTGAAAATCGGTTGTGAACTGATTAATATTCTAAGATATACTGACAAGACTGTTATCTTATGCAATAGTCGCCAGTGCATTCAAAAGTTTTTTTATTGCGTAAATACTACAGGAACATAAATGGGTATAAAAATTAATGTTTCTATGACAAAATGTATAAATTCAGTCGGCAAACTCAAGACAATGTTTCCTGACAGATAGTTATACAAAACATTGGAAAAGTTACTCACTTTAAATATCTGGGATGATACATTATAGACCAACCAGACTCAAGTAAAGAGGTCACGTCCAGAAGTAAAGCAGCTCGCATAACGTTTCGAAAAATGAAATCATTCTTCTGTGGCCACAGTTTAAACTTAACATTTCGTCAAATAATGATCAAATGTTATATTTTGGTCAGTGTTGTTACATAACACCTCGACCTGGACTCTGAAAACTGATACGATCAATCGCCTAGAGGCGTTTGAGACGCAAGTGCATATAAAAATGAGCCGAATACGCTGGACAGCGATGCAGATCAATGAAGCTGTGTTAAATAGACCAAACGCCGCTCGTGAGTAATTAAAAACTATTATAATCAAAAATATTTCATACCTAGGGCATGTTCTTCGAAAAGACTGGTTGGTACATAATCCTTTAGTTTATTATGAAAGCTAAAATCAAAGGCCACAGAGGAATTGGAGGAAGATATCAT
The DNA here is from genome assembly GCA_918026665.1 of Diabrotica balteata. NCBI lineage: Eukaryota > Metazoa > Arthropoda > Insecta > Coleoptera > Chrysomelidae > Diabrotica > Diabrotica balteata. The sequence goes on from OU898285.1 coordinate 63,888,317, forward strand.
GTATTCGCCAAGACTCTTATGAAGCTTCCTCCGTGGTTATTGGTAGTGGTTGCCCTGGAAACCATTTGTTCTTCTTAAGGTGCCTTCTCCAGTACTGATTGTTGGTTATAACTACAGCAAATTGCTCTCCATCTTGAGCTGTTCTTAGTATCGAATGTGTGTCCATGCCTGTCAGTCTCTTATATTCTTCAAACAGGAGTATTTTCTTCTTCCTGGAGCTTTTCTTCCTTCCACTTTCCCTTCCATTATAAGTAGTAGGAAGTTGTATTTTTCTCCTCTGTAAATAGGTTCTAGATAACTCGTTTTTCTGTTTTTTACAATATTTAGAGTTCTCTTTCAGTGCCCATTCTTCTTAGCACCATATCTTGGTCACGTGCTCTGTCCAAGAGAGCTTCAGCATCCTTAGAAAGGCCCACATCTCAAAGGCTTCTATACTCCACATACTTGTAATTCCGAGAGTACATGTTTCCACTCCGTATAGCAATATGGAATAAATAAACATTTTTACAAATTGGTATCGGATATCCAACGATAACGTAGAGTTTATTAGGAATTTTTTCATTCGTTGAAATGCGGTCCTAGCATATTCTATACGAGCACGTATTTCGACCTCGTGGTCAAGATCGTTTGTTATCCAGCAGCGAATATACTGGAATCTTTGTACTGGTTCTATATGTTTGTTATAGATACGAATATTAATGTCGTCATTTGGTGCACGTGTAACAGCCACTACTTTTGTTTTATTTGTGTTTATATTTAGTCCCAAGCTATCTCCTTCTCTGGTTATGACATTCAAAAGTCGTTGTAAACCCTCAGCACTGTCCGCAATAATGACGGTGTCATATGCGTATTTTAAGTTGTTTACGTATTCTCCGTTGATTTTTATTCCTTCTTTAATATTTTCGAGGGCATTTTGAAAGATCTTTTCGGAATATATATTAAATAACAGTGGAGAAAGTACACAGCCCTGACAAACTCCTCTTTTTATTGTCAATTCTGCTGTCAGACGAGTGTCTATTTTGATCGACGCCTTTTGATCCCAATATAGTTTTTTAATAAGTGTTTTTGTAGAAATCTGGAGACCAAATAATGCCTCCCTTGTACCAAGCCCCATACGAAACCATTAGGGTCTTTTAACTCTAATGTAACAAATTGGTGGCATGGCTCCTGTAGTGATCCTTTCTCAAGTTAACGAGCTCCTTTTCTAACTTGACTGCACCGTACTGAAGACGACCAATAGTCAGAAATACTTATATACGTTTTCTTCCATCGATATACCTATTTTATATTCCTGTTTTGAGAGACCTTACATTTTACTTTTATTATTCACCTTTTCTATTTGTATTAAACGTTTGGCATTCCTTTCTTCAGGTAGCTGAAACTTTCTCCGTGTAATTGTTAGTGTTGTAGTTGCCCTGGAAGCCATCAGGAAATCTGGAAATCATCAGGATCTTCTAACTCTAATACCATAAATTTCGCATTGCTCCTGTAGTAGTGATCCTATCCCAAGTTAACATACTCCTTTTCCAACTTGGCTGCAGATATATATATATATATATATATATATATATATATATATATATATATATATATATATATATATATATATATATATATATATATATATATATATATATATATAATTACATATCTCATTTATTATTAGAGAATAATAATTTATCCTAGGCACTACCCTTGTGTCGTTTCTTGCTTGGAGCGTAGCGTAATAGAAAGAGAGTGCAATGTTGAATGTTGTTACCGATCGATTTTCGGTAACCTTGTGAGATATCTAGAAATTTATGAGATATGACAACAGTGCTTAGTGTTTGGAAGCGCGTCCATCGCACCTGTCTAAGCATCGAGGCGCATGAGTTGGAAAAGAGAGCGCACATGACACAAAATCAAGGCTCCTGATTCGTCGTTGTGCGTCAGACGACTAGGTATCGTCATCGACATATAAAATTAAAAGAGAACAGAACATTCAGAATTTGTAAGTCACACTCAGGGATTGGGTGTTTCTTTAATTTCTCGCTGCAAGGTTGTTTTCACTAACCAACGTACGAGTTTTTGTTATATTTGTTCGCGCAGTTTAAATAATTTAAAGGACCCAATGTTGAGTGAAAATCAGAATCTAGCCATGAACGGTTACCTAGAAAGTATATCCACCAACTTAGAAAATAGCAGGTATGTTTTTGTTTATATTAGTTACTTCTTTTGAATTATTTACTGCATTAGTGAAAGTCATAAATTCTTTAACTGACATCAGAATTTAGAACATCGGGACCCTAACCTCCAACCAAAAACCTTCATAGACTTTACCTTCAGGTGAAATCTAGTCACTACTGTATCATTTTTATTTAAAAATCCAAATGACTAACTACCTCTGATGTAACCGAGATAACATAATATTTAATTAATTACAATTAAAAAATAGGAATTATTTCACTAATTTCTCTAAAATTACCGGCTTATAGGTCGATAAAATCACGTGTGGGTTTGCACCAATAGCAGCTCTCCGATTGGGCCTTAACAGAATCGTATGATATGTAAGGAACAACCTTTTAGCCTAATTTTTTAATGATTCCCTGTTTGTTATTGAATTATTTTTTATTGTTTGGTCTATATTTAGTTTGGTGACAACTATCTGAATCGTTTTAGATTCCATATAATCTTTCATTTTGACGTTACCTGTAACATTTCTGTATATATTTGTAAATATTATATAGCATAAACAAACAAAATCTGTTTTATGCATAATTTTTTATGCAGATAATTACTACATAGTGTATATTCATTGTCATTCCTTGCTTCTACATTGGTAATGGGTGAGCTTTATGTGTTTAGAACAGTTACATATTAACCTGCAGGGCGAAACTGTTCCTTAACCAAGGAGCATTTTAAAAAGCTTGGTGCATCATTTCCCCAAAAATAAAGTGTTGTATCAGTCATTTACCACTGTATTGTGGTAATCGCAACATTGGTTATAATTCCCATCCTGTGGCATCTCTGTATCTGCTATCTAATATATGATCGGTCAAGTCTGCTCATTTTATTAATTTAATGTTGGATACATTAGTTTACTTCTGTTAATAAAATGAGTTCTAGTATTACATTATTTTTTCATTGCTCTAGTTCAACCGTTGTTTTTAACGTCCCTTTTTTATCATTGTTTTTAAACTGTTTTTGCCATCGCAGGTTAATCATTTGTTTTTTATATAACGTCTAGTTTATTTCCTTATTTATAATTTGTAAACTCAACAATGCATGATCAGTAATTATTTAATATAGGTATGTACATATATCTCGTTCTGAAAATAAATTTATTATATTGTTTCTCAGAAATGTCAACAAGATAATAGTGTTATTATCTTCTGAGAATTTTTAGTTGTTTCTTTTCCATTTAAATTACCTATTATCTACAGGTTATCATAGTTTTTCCTAATCTAATTATATTTGATTATATTTGAATTTGTTCCAGCAACGATGCTCAATTATTTATTATTAAGTCATCACTCGACATTTTAGTTGCTTTCTGCATTATTTCCATTATCTGACTTGTTTGTGTTTAAAGGTCTCTATTCGTCATTTTTGCTATTATCTTGCTGATAAGATTGCTGTAAAAGTTTCAAGAACTAGTCTGTTCATTGGCAAAAATAAAAAATTTACGATGACGAATACGATCAGGCTATTAGACAAGAGTTAAATAAAAAAATTTGACGACAGAAAATATAATATCGACTATCGATAAGGCAGTACAAACACAGGATAAATGCAAAAAAAAAATTTATTATAGATCAAACCTAGACTTATAATTTAGAAAAGTAAAGTACATTCCATTCGAATTAAAAAAAATGTGTTTAGGCGATGTTAGAGTAAGATAGCCAACTTTCAATACTAAACTAAATACATATCGTTCCTCGAGCAATAAAGGTATCCATACTTCACTGTCTCACATTAACTTATTATCATTCCCTTTGCCTTTATTCCTTGAAGTGTCGGCTTCTCTTAACTAACATTTCTGCTTAAATTTCTATTTGGTCATACCGATTTACATAGATCATTGACAAATCTTGCTTAAAGGTCTCTCACCAGTTCTTTTTTGGTCTTCCTCTCCAACTTCTACCACGAACTTAACTGCTCAGCGATTCTTCGCATTAAGTGATTATTACTTCGACCTATGCTCTCTTATTTCTCTCAGAGTTCTCTAAACATATTCATTCGCAATTTTATCCAAATCCAAGAATCGTAGATCAAGGATTACTTGATTAGATTGATCGATCCGTACTTCTTCTATTCTTCATGGTTAACTACGAACTGAAGGAAAGATTTTCTACTGAAATGTATGCCATTAACCAACGATTCTTAGTATTACGATAACGATTCTTTGTATTAGGTGATTAATACTTCAACCTATGCTCTCTTGAACTCTCTCAGAGTTTTCCAAATATATTCATTCGTAATTTTATATTTTCTTGTCATTTTTGTCTTAAAAACACCATAGAATTTTACTTTTATTTCACTGTTACTTGATCCAAAATTAGAGTATAAATAAGCACTGAGCTCGGATTGAATCCTACTTTCACATGAAATGCATCTCTCCTACACCTGTCACTAATAGTAGTTGTTAGTCCATCATACATCATCTATTCATCAATGAACACCATATGTCATTATTGATTCCTTTATTGTTCCATCTCCTGCGTTATAATTGTTTTGTGTATAACTGTTTAGAACAGCGGTAAAAAAAATTGGAATATTTCGGTTTCTTCACGCATCCATCGATCAATTACTCTCTCCCATATTTTCATGGTTTCACTAAGTAGCTTTATAGTTCTGTAATGGGCCCATAGTTTAACATCCCCTTTGTTTTTGTACACAAGTACTAAGGTACTGCTTCTCCATTCATCGAGAATTTGCCCCATTTTCATAATTAAGTCATATATTTCAGTTCCTTGGTTCTTAAAATAATCTATTTGAGGAGTATTTTGTGCTTTGGAAGAAATGAAGCGTTACATGGATGAGTAGGCTTTGGAACTTAAAAAGACCTCTATTCTTAGAACTTGGGATTATCATCAAAAGTGTGATTCAGTTTTTCATAATCTATATCCCTTTGAAAGTCATTTTAATTAAACTAATTTCATTACATAAACTGTTAATTTCCTTTATTATTTAATAATCTATTTCTATTAGTTCCTAATAAATTCTCATTAGAGTTATTTATCTATGATATCTTTTGTAGGGATCTGGAAAATAAAAATTTAGTTGTTTTCTACTGCTCAATAGATCTCTATAACTACTATTGTTTAGATAAATTCGTATATTTTTTTAGGTTTATTACCTAAATATTTTATTACATATTATACTTCTTCCGTATTCATGATTTTAACCAGTTGCAACTGTTGACATTCTCGTTAATTATGCTGCTAGAAAAGCGTGTATATCTTTTATTTCCATTTTTTATATCAACCTGTTGCTCCGTTTGTAAATTTTATAGGACATTTGGATTGTATAGTAGACCATAAAATTTTAGTGTTCATGAGCTCTTTTACTAGGCCTAATAAATTGTATATATTAGCTATATGTACTTGGCTTCTACATCCACACTATATTAACTGCACTATATCCACTATTTTTTATATTCATTTAATTTCTACAATTGCGTTATACTCATTTAATACAGAACGTACTGTAAAATGTTTATTCATTTCATTGTGTCCTGCGAAATTCATTATATTAAATTTTATATCCTTTTTTTTGTGACAAAATAATTAATTACCTAAGGAAACACGTTCCTTATAAATTATGTTAAAGGCGTATTTAATTGCCTAGTAAACAGTTCGCAGTTATCAATTTTTTTAGTAAAAATAATAAAATAATTTTAAAACTTTTCACTATAATTGGATAGTTTATTTAGCACCAATGTTTTAATATCCTTAGATTTTTTTTCTCAACTTTTATTCGAGTTTTTTGTTCTCGTAAAGAGAAAAGTATGAAATGACAAATAATAATCTGAAACCTTGAGCCACGAAACCATGTTTAAAAAATCATAATCAGTTTCGGTTTTTGGAGAAATACACTTGTACAAAACAAAATAGTCAAGGTAGACCCGAACGTTACTAGATTCGATGACTATTTGCACTACCCACTACTTTCACAGCCTTCATATGATCTTTTTTCGTTGGATAAATTTTTTATTGCTGAACCTGTACATTATTTATGTATATAAAGTTCATAGAATTTGGAGATGCAAAAGTTCTTGATGTTTCAAGAAAGGTATTTGAACGGGTAACTAAAAGAAAAACACTAGGTCACAATTATTTTTTATTCCCATTGACTCTCCGCATCTCTGTTTTCTACCTATTCGGTTATACCTATTCCATGACATCTTTCCCCTCATCATAATATCTATACAGGGCGTGGCGCGATAAGTTTTATTAAAAGTAATAGTGGATACAGTTATGTTAAAAATCTGAAATTACTAAGCTGTAGATTTTTACTGACGCTTAGTTGAAATATAATGTTGCCCTGAATGTGGCACTTCCGGCTATATCGGAAGTAAACATCAACTTTGTTATTTTAAATAGAACCTAATATTTTTTTATTTTAGAATTCTAATGACATTTTAGATAAAATTTGTTTACAATTTCCTTAGTTGCTTAAAGTTGCTTACTTTAAATGGAATACCCTATATTCTATTACATTTTCTGAACGAAAATACTTAGTTTGTGATATAGGCAAAAAATCTAAAATTTCATTGTATAATTCTATAGGTTCTATTTAAAATAACAAAGTTGACGTTACTTCCGATATAACCGGAAGTGCTATAGTACATTTGACAATGATTGATAGCACAAATTTTATAGCAAAGATCTAAACACAGGGTTGGCAATGCGAAAAAACGTAATAATTGATACTTTCTTATATGAATTTTTACTGAGCTTGATTATTAATTTAATATAAAAAAACTAAAATTTCAACATTACGTTAATTTTTATAAAAATACTAAATATTGGTTTAGGACATTTCCTTACAATTTAATAATAAATATATTTCAGGTATAAGCGTTATATAAACTTATAATTAGTAATGTAGATATATAATTACATACCTAAATACATAGGTTGTCTTCTTCCGATAAGGAGGCATCATCATCAGTTTCTTCATTTCCCACGGAAATAATAATTATGTCTATTGTTTCCTCTATTAACATATCGAGTTTCCAGAATGTTTTTTCCTTTGCTATGATACGTCTTATAGTTTTTTGCCAATTGTCAGGGGTTAAGTTCACAGTGATAAGGTGGAAACCGCAACACTTTAACTCCATGTTCTTTTGCTATTTCATAATATAGACTATACTTCTTAGATTTTGATGAATATTTTTTTGCATAGCTAGAATAACTCTTTTTTGATTAAACCTTCTGCTGACACTACTATTTATTTGGTTATTAGCCAATCCAGGAGTTTTTGTTTTCTCCATTTAATGTTAGGTAACCGTTCCTTTAATCTTGAATGGTAACTAACATTGTCCATGACTATTACAGAATTGGTGGGTAATAGATATATCATGTAACTTACATATTCCTCAAAAACATCAGCAGTAATTTCTTCATGGCAGTAGTTCGTAGAAATCTAGCAAGTCTCCATCAACAAATCTTTTATCTCCTCCAAGTATTTGTAACCAGTTTTTCTTGCCAAACTTTTTCCGAATTTCGAATTTTTAAATATTGCCTCCTTCAACAAATTATTTCTGCTTTCTCTATGATCGGCGATTTTCGATTGTTATTCTCATAAACGAATCCTCATCCTGACTTAAAGTTTTCCACAATTTATCTGTTTTAATGTTTGGCAAAGATTCGTCTTCATTAATGTCTACTAAAAGTTTATCGAAAATAGAAGTCTTTTTTTGTAAATAAAATGAATGAAATTTTTTTTTTTCATTTAATTTTTCACATTAACGTCTATATGAATGGGATTTCTCCCTGTTAACGTTTTAGATGCTTCTGTAATACTTCCACTCTTTCATTGCTTTAAAAATCTATAAATAGTTGCTTCTCCAATTCCTGTACAAGATCATCACATACATTCAACACTTAAGTTTTCATTGACAAAACACAATCTGCAAAACACATTCTGCTGTTTGGAAATTTTAATTCTCTCTAAGAAAGTTGAGGACTGATAAATTGACCCACTCCTTTTTGCAAATATTTTGTAGCTGTAAAGATTAAAGTTTGTTTAGCAGTAATTGGTTGACTGTAATTATTACCGACTATAAACATCCTGGGCTTACCGATAATAGTATAAAATACTCGGTTTCAGGTAACAATGGTTTACCTGAGGTACAAGGTCTTAACAATGGGCCAAGTCAGATAAATTTAATAATATTTACGACCGCACTAATTGAAGTCAACCATTTTCTGCTAAACAAACTTTACGTACTTATCATATTATTATGTTGATTAAAATGGCTACAAAATTTAAGACAAGAATTGAAATAAATTGGTATGTTTAAAAATTTCAGGCAAAACCCAAACATTTTCAGAACAATGCTGAATATTTTAATTTAGAAAATCTTCGTCACTGTTTTATGAAGTTATATTGGGTTTGATCTCACGTGCAATAAAATTTGTGCTATCAATCATTTTCAAATGTACTATACAATTAGAACATTATATTTCAAAACAGCGTCATCCAAAACCTACAGCATCGTAATTTTAGATTTTTTAATATAACCCACCATTACTTTTAATAACAACTTGTCGCACATTCTGTATAAGTCCTTTTTATATTTTTTATAAGTGTCTTTTTGGTAGATTTTTTCTGATCAATACTTTTTAAGTTACACACTTCTTCACTACATCTTCTTAAGTTACACATCTCTTGCCTGCTTTTTAAATAACTTTGTTAGTCATTCTCTATATTCGTTTCGTGTTACGTTTTTGTATAAAGCATTTTCCCGTTTGTTTAGATTATTACTTGCTCTCTTTTGATTTCTACAAAGATATTATATGAAAATCTTTTCTTGATAAGCCTCACGTTATAAATGAACATTTTATGACATATGTGTTTGGTAATTTTTTACTTCTGCTTGAAAATTAAGATAGAGGCTCGGTTTTTTAATTCAATTGGTGTTATGTTCCGTCAAAAGAGGTTTCTGCTTTCTCTAGAATCGTATCCGGTTAAAATTTAATAGCAGAGTTTATTAATTGTTGTTTTATCTGTTTCTATTATAATCAGTGACATATAATTTTATATTCTGCTTCTGTGAGCTAGTTCATACTGCAATAATTAGAAACAGTTTTGCGATGCAGAGGGTACCATGAATAAAATAAATATTTTTTTATTAATAATAAACAGTTCGTTAATAAGTGGTCCCAGTACTACTTTCACAGCACGTGTGAATATATTTGTATATTCTGGTTTTTTAAGCCTACACGCTCGTCCGGTGGGGATCTAGTTAGTAAGTAACGTCTCTTATCTCTTGTCCGTACTGTCCATCCATAGGTCGATCCCAAACTCTAGTCTAAGTAGCAGAACCATTAAAATATTCGTTACTGTAGCTGTTTTGTTTTTGGCCAGGATTTGAACCGTCGATCCACTAGATCATTCACAATGCAGTGAATGCGTTTCGTCTGCCTGGCCCGCGTGGCAATCTGACCGCGTAGAATGTACCGAAGATTAATTAATTTCACCTAAATAATACTAACCTTGCACAGACACGATTTTATTAATGTACGGTAAATTCTAGAGGCTTCTAAATTTACGTCGTTATTGCCCCAGGACTTAAATTTTTGTCAAGGGAACCCCAAGCCTTGGAGTATTTCGAAATGTCGACTACACAAATTAGCATACTTCAAATTTATGATTAAATTGTTGTTTGGAATGTTAATATTTGCTAATGACAATGATCAGGATCTTCATTCGGGTCCTACCAAACAGAAAAACCTAAACAAATTGAAATGCTGAAACAATATGTTTTATTATATTTAATTTTATTTATTATAATATACTTATTATAAGTAATATTTAAAATATATACTGTTGTGATAATAGAAAAATAATTAGAAGTAAGTTTAAAGAATAACAAGCTACAAGGACACAAATAGGAACAACAGGATAACATTTACATATTGAACAATATACTTGGCAATATGGAACGGAAGAAAACGTACATTCAGGTTTATAGATATTAGAAATGCATTTGATTCCATGATAGAGAAATAATGGAAAGTTTATAAATCCCCAAAGCCTAATAAAAACAGTATATATCACATATCAGAATCACTGGAGTAGTACAAATAAACGAGAAGAGATCGTCACCATTTACCATAAAGAGAGGCGGAAAAAAAAATGAGGGCCTCAGTTCGGTAATATTTATAACCAGTATATAATGAAATATCTTTATCAACATTAATATATTATGCGAGTGAAATATGAATGAATAACATAGGAAATCAAGCAGTTAAAAATAGCGGGGAAAATGAAGATATTGAAAAAGGGCAAACAAAGAAACATAACAAAGCAGTTGATCGAATATTTCAGAAGAAGAAAGGAAATACCTAGGAAAAGATCTAAAAAAAAAGGAAATACCTAGGAAAAAAAGGAAAGATTACAGGTATGAGAGGAAAGAAAAAGAAGAAACACATCAACAGATATAATAACGTCGAAGGATTGAAGAGACTGATAGAACAAAAATAAAGAAAACTTTGTCTCCGACGTTCCTGGTGGGTATAAGGAGTGTCGAAAGAGATAATATCTGAATAGTTTAGTTAGATAATCTTATAATAGGGACCGGGAGTACTAGAAAATTTAATAAGAAATGAAAAACATGTACGATATAAGAGAGGTGCTAAGAGGTGATCTAGAAATAATGGAAGAAAAATGAATTGATGGCGCATTATCATTCGATTGTCCACTTATTTTGTTGCTATAATGATAATAAAGTAGACGTTAGGGACAATTTTTCTTCTAAATACCAGCCTAATCGTAAATAATTAAAAATATTGATTTCCGTAGCCTTAAATTTTTTCATTCTCTTGCAGCCAACGCTGATATTGATTATAGAAACCCTATACATATTTAATAATTCTTGTATGAATTTCCAGAACATTTCAGTCATAACAATCTTACGAATGGAAAAACTTATAACTATATCTTTAATTGCTTTAAAAATTCACTTGTGAACTATTATCTAATATTATATAATACACAGTTGTTTCACAATAGATACAGTTTTTAAATATTTTTCTGTATAGCATAAGCTTGTTTATGTAACCATTAAGCCGTATGAGAACGATTTTTTCGCCTTTTTCCATACTTTTATCTAATGGATCGATCTGAAATTTTGACGATTTGTCAAGAACCAAAATACCCAACATTGGACGCAGTAACAAATATCTAGATTGTTTTTGACAATTTTTCTAAATAATTAATGATTTTGCCTTATTTTGCAGGTTTCGAAGCAACAAATTAATTCTAACGTTTTATGTTTTAAAAAAATAAAGATTTGTCATTTTATCTCAAATAGTAAGCTTTTTAATGATAACAAAAAAAACTGAAAAATTACATTTTTTATACTAAATTGTTGATAATTAAAAAAGACGCCGAAATATCTACAAAAAACGTGTAGGTTTTCTATATATAGGCCCATAACTGAAAAATTCAGATACCTGGATTTGTCACAGTCCGAAACAGGATCTTTTTATGCATATTTCTCTTTATTATAATTTCTTGTCTTGTCGTCGTATTATTTGCTAATGTTCTGTTTTTTTGTGTATTGAAAATGAAAAACTCTGATAAAACACGTATTTATATAGGTTTCATTGATAGAATTGCTGCTGATACGATATTCTAAATATTTATCATGTTTAGGAAAAAACCTGTGCTAAATATCTTCCGCTTGCATTTTATTTTTAAATTTTAACAAAATATATCCGTCTGAAACATAAACACACATAATTAAATATTTAACATTATAAACATAAGATCTTTAACCTAATAAGTTCTGTTGACTAATCAGATGATGCAATAAATATTAATGAAGCTCAACATCACACCACTTTGTTACCCGGCAATCTAAAGCAAGCAAAAACAGGTATTGGCCAATCCTTTCCGCCATTTGGATATAAATAAAATAATAGTGATCTGGCCATTGTTGCTCAAGACTTGGTATTTTTAAAAATATTTTTAATTATATCAAAAAAGTTTTGGTTTGATAATGGCCATACGTATTTAATTAAACATATTTTTTTATTGGTTGACGTTAGAAACAACGATTGTAATTTATCATTTTTAGTTCAGTTATGTTAGATCTTCATATAAATATATATTAAAGCCTTTTGATATGTATACAGTTATATTTTACCTACCAATTTTGTAGATTTTGTCTCGTTTGATAAGAAACTCACAACAGATTTGACATCAAATAAACGTAATAATTCATTACCCTTCAAAAAAGAGTTTTCTAATTAATGGTTTACTCCCAACGAGATACTTGGCGAAAGTTGTGAATTCAGAGTCCAGATGAGTTGTCCAGATAGCACGAGTTAGGTTTATATGACAGCTTTTTGCGAAAGTTCTATTTTTGGACATATGATCTCTTGGACTATGTGCTCTCGTTTGTCTTATATTTCTTTTTTACTATACTGTAATTTCATATCAATTTCAACTTATTGGTTTGTCTGGTATGTTAACTTGTCTTGCATAACGGTTCAAGGCAACTGTAAGTAAATATTATAATTTCAATTAAGTTTTATATTGTCATTCTTTCAGTTTTTTTCAATCGATATTATACGAAATGAAAGTATCTTCGTAAAATGCTCTGGAAAGTTGGTTGTTTGTTTCTGGTGGTTGTTGCCTTTTTAAATCTGGAATTTGTGTTGAAGATATCACTGCTTCCATAGGAGATAGTGTTCGACCCGGATACGGTTTTATTACCACAGTATTCAACATGTCTTCATATCTCCTTGTTACATGACCAGAGTAGTACCACTGTAGGTTTACTCCCCTTTTTATGAAGGTAACTTGTTTTGAACTTCGGTAATAAATTTGGCAGATTTTCTTTAGTTTAATAAATCCTCTTCATAATAGTCTCACATCCCCTATTATTGAAATACCATCATCATCATCCAGCCTTCATTATCACGTCCACTGCTAGATATAGGTCTCCCTTAAACTCCTCCAATGTTTGCGATTTTGTGCTCTTTGTTTGCAATTTTTGGTGATACGCCTGATGTCGTCAGCCCAACGTGAAGATGGTCTCCCTTTACTACGTTTGTCTGCTCTTGGAATATGCATTCCCTTAAAAATAAAAAATAAAACGTTAAGCCAGTAATGAAATATAGAAAACATATTTTTTTGACTAATTAGATTACAGGTAAATATCACAACATTAATGACAAAAAAATTAATGACAGTTACTCATCTTGAACGGTGTATTCGCAAAAAAATTAAATTACAAAACGGTAATTTGATCGATCTAGACTCTTACCTTCTGTGGCCTTCTATCAGGCCACACCGTAAAATCGTATGATGATTCGCACAAATCAGAATGAAGAGATTTGGTATCTATGTCTAGAAATAATAGAATCTCAGTACATGTGTTTTCTAAATCACAATCAGGAGACATTGTGCAATATTTTAAAAATCAACACGATATAAGCAAAACATTAGTTAATAGTAATAATGGAAGGGGTATCTTGACAGTATTTTAAGATTTTTAATTGGTAACAACGTGACGATTTATGTTGATATTGTTTTTTTCTTACTTAATACAGTGACTGTTGAGTATAAATAAAGTGCTTCTTCTTCACTTTTTTAAAACAACTTTGATCGTTGCGTTGTACCAAACTTTCTGTGTGAAAACAAGCTTAATCAAATCTCATGGGCAACCGTGGTAGCTTGGACATTGATGAAAGAGGGTATGTTACAGTATACAGATATCAGTAATGTACATAATTTACGGTATTTATTTTAAAATAAGATTTACCTACATCTTTTTAAATTTATTTATTTGATCAGGTTATGGTTGCTATTTTTATTTAAAAATGTTATCTGAGTTTTCTAATTGCTTACTCTAATTATAGTAAAGGTTTTATGTAACTGTTTTTTTTTTTCGTTTCTGGCGTACAACTTCGATTCACCGTGTTTATTTCTATAATGAAAACTCGTTTATTTTCATCATTTGGTTTATACCATAATATCAAATTCAATATTTCTAACGTTACTTCATCATTCATGTGTCATAAATATTTTGTGAAGTATTTTTTGTTAACTTTTCTGTCCTAAATTGCGTATACCAAATAGTTCTTAATTTTCGAAAAATATCCATAATTCTCTTTTTATTCTTCTTCTTTTTTCTTCCTTTTTATATGCAATTCTGCTTGTTCATTGACAGATTAATACCTCTATGGAAGGTTGTCACTCCATCTTTTGTGAGGTCGTCCGATACTTCTGCCGATTGGTGACTTATTTCTTGCTATTTTCACGAGCACATTCTGCTTATGTGGTTATTCCATTCTTTTTTTTTGTCCATTCATTTATACACTGTACCTTACATTTTCTTCTAATGTCTTCACTTCTCTTTCGATCTCCCAGCCTATTTCCTGTAATTCTTCTCAGTACTCTCATCTCTGCAGTTTCCAGTAGCCTTTACGTTGTGGTTGTGCCTGGTCTTGTTTCTGAGGCATATGTCATTATTGGTCTTACTTCTGACTTCCATTTTGTTGTTTTGTTAGATGTTTTCGATAGTTTTAATAATATTTAGGGGAGCTTCTCTATTATACAGAAGATGGATTACATCTTTGAGTCTTACTCTATCAAACGCTTTCCTTAGGTCAATCAGACACAGAAATGCTGGTCTATTATACTCTAGTGATTTCTCAGCAATTTCCTTTATAACGAATATTGCATCTGTACACGATTTTCCACTACGAAAACCCTGTTGTTCATGTGCTAAACTTATCCTCTGATTTATTAGCACTTGTAAAAGTTTTAGCGTAGTTATTAACAAGTTTATACCTCTGTAGTTTTCTGGCATTCTCTTTTTTCTCTTCTCAATTCTCTTTTTAAAAACATTTTATTAAACTCTCCATTTGTTATCAATACAATAGTATGGTGATCCCGATATTTTTTGTCTCTTAGTGACATCCCAAACAAAAACTGTTTTACTGGTAGCATTTCCAAGTTTGAATAGCAATCATAATAATTTATAGTCTGTACCCAGTTATTTGTACTAATTTATTAATTTTCTTATTTAATCTTTGGGAGGTAAAAATTCTTTTTATGTTGTCTTTACTCCAAAAAATTGTTATGTGATTGTTTTTAATCGGTTACAATAATCTAGATAGACAGATGACAACGTGAGAGCTTGATTGTTATTAACATTACTTTTTAATGTGTTTAATACAAAGTTCAGGTTTATTATTTTTGCTCATTTGTAGGTAGGTGTTTTCTATTGAAAAGATAATAATTACATGGTCCGATTTAATATTAAAATCTTTATTTGTAATCAGTTTTTATATTAAAGGTCAACATTTTGTTGCTAAATGATTTTATAATTATTATTCTTAAAATATTCTGAAATGTTTTTTTATTATCCCCACTTTTATTGCAATATATCTATACAATCTCATCCTAAATGTTTAGGTAGATAATAGACATTAAGTACTTAATAGGACTGACAATTAAAGTATTATGACATGCAGAGAGTACCTCTTTTTAAACTTCAATATTGACTATATTTGACACATATCTACACGCATTTAGTATTAATAAATTAACTCGGAATTTTTCGTTTAACGTTCGAACTATATTCGGCTTAATCGCAAACATATTCGGATACACTTTTAGTATCTATATATGTATGAATCTTTTTTTATGAACCGAAATTGTGTGATGGTATTAGTTTTTGTTTTCTAGACTTAGACTAATAGGACGGTAGGATTGTCCATTTTCTGTTTCCTAGTTTTAGTATTCTTGTTATCTGTGCTAATTTCCAGTGTGAAAGAAATGACCTAATCCCATTAGAGTTAAATAATTGTGTAATTTCATCTGTAGTTTCTAGCGCATGTTCCTGTCATTTGGCGTAAAAACTTTTTTAAGGGGAGCAGCAAATGTATCGGCTTTTTCTAGTTGACTTTTCGACCATTTTCCTGTTTTTGTTCCTACTGTTTCATGAAGTGAGTCTGCTTGAATTTTAAACATCCTATAACATTAGCAGCAATCTTGTAGTAATTTAATAACAATTTAATGACATTTAAAGGGTTTTTACTCATAAATTTGGTATCTTTAAACATTTATACCTTGAAAGGATTTTTTATTAAACTTTGTTCTAAAATATTTTTCGTTTATTCCTTTCACTACAGCAAAATAGAGAACATCTGGAATTTTCGCAGCGTCTGTAGGCGAGTATGTTGACTCGACATTATGTTTAGCTTATATATTAGTATTTCTTTTTGCAGTTAACGGTATTATTAAGTCTAGAGCGCCACATTAGATGTTTTGAATTATTGTGGTCTCCGCTACAAATAAACCTAGATCAAGGTGTATCAAAAAAGGTTTGAAATGCTGGTTGTTTAAATAAATGTTTTGGTGGACAATAGCTGATAAGATTATATTGGAAGGCCATTAGGATGCATTAATAAAAATATAAGAAAATGTTGTAAACAATAGAAAAAAATGACAGCCTAAAACACAACAAGAACATGTTAAGTTACTACACATAAACAGATAGAAAATACATTCTTATTATAAACAAAAATCAGAACGAGTGGTTTACTTTCATATATTTCAATTATAACCTAAAGAAATATAACTGTGATTCATAATATACTTTATATTGTGAATCTCTGTTTTAAAACTCTTGATTACAACCATCAGACCGTTAAAAACTTTCTCCAACTATCGATATTAAATTTTGCGTCTTCCGGTGTTCGAAAAAATTGTTGTATTTGGGTGCTATGCTGAATATAAACAGTTTTTTAAGTAACTCTAGACATTTATATTCGGCTAGATCCTTTTTGATAAGAATTTCTTTTAATCGCAAACACTGACCTTTCCTATGATCAATTGAATTGTCTTAAAAGTCGTGTGCTGTCGCCAATTTTTTAATTGCTTTTTTATTATCAAACCAGATGATGTTATTGAGATAAACGAGTGCCCACTTTATCGGTCTTGTTCTAGACGATTTTTACTTTGTTTTAGAGTATAATATCAATTTTAATACTCAATTGATATGATGCAATATTAATTTCTATAGATTAATTAGAAGGATTAATTGGTCAAGGACATATATCATCATTTTTTCTGTACTACTGCAATATTTTTTAAATTGTTTCTACGTGATAATATTTGCAATTATAAAAGCTGAATTTTATAGATGATTCTACTGTGTATTTTATCGTTTGATATAGTTTTTGACTTAAATGTAGTGCTGGATTTTTTTAACGCTTCCCCTGTCAATTCAAAATTGCTGAATCCGAATATGATGTTCTTTTTCACCGGGAAAAATTAATTACTGCGAAGTAATTACGAAATATATAAAAAAAAAGAGGAAAACGGCCGTCAATTCAAATAAATTATATATATATATATATATATATATATATATATATATATATATATATATATATATATATAGCCGTTTAAGTTATTCGGAAGTGATTTGAGGATCGGTTTAGACATTGCGAAATAACTATTCGACACCTGTGAATCGCTTTGTCTATGATAGGCTAAGTTAAATTGGACTATGAATAAAATACTTTCAGCTCTCAAATTCGATAGTGAGAATGTAGAACGTGTCTAATTTCACTTTTCTCCAGAACGGTACACGTTACAAAGTTGTGACAATGTGAGCAATTCGGTGGATGACCTTTGGTTCGTCTTAAAATGCTAATAGCATTTTTGCTAAAGTAGAATGGCTACTTTCCCAATTTTTCTTTATGTTCATTAAAATTTATAAACTCTTCCAAGTGTTTCGCTCAAAATATTTA
Source organism: Diabrotica balteata (assembly GCA_918026665.1). Classification (NCBI taxonomy): domain Eukaryota; kingdom Metazoa; phylum Arthropoda; class Insecta; order Coleoptera; family Chrysomelidae; genus Diabrotica; species Diabrotica balteata. The sequence goes on from OU898285.1 coordinate 63,906,304, forward strand.
TTTATAGCGGCGGCCAATATGCGCAACACTTGTTTCGAATGCATTCAAATAGCAATCACCGAGTGTTGTAAAAATGTGTTTTACACTTTCATTCATGAACTTAGCAAACAAAACTTAAACTGCGCAAACAAATACAAATCATTTTTCATGATTTTTCAGATTCGTTCTATAGATGGTTAATAAAACAATTTTTTACAGTGTCATGACCATGTCGCAATTCAAACCCCATTTTAGGCATATGTCTACTTAAATATATGTTCTGTTTGCGGTTTTAAATTAAATGCTTTTTCTTAAGACTCCTTTGATCTTTCTTTCTGTATTTTTCTTTTTGGACCTATTTCCTCTACGAATAAAATTAATTTATTTTTTGTTTTTCTCATATGTACTATACAATAAGGAGTTTAGCTGGCTTCGGTCGCTCTTCTACCTCTTTTTGCAGTATATATTTGTCTTTGTTCCCTTTTTCCTTCAACGTCACTCCCAAGTATTTAGAGTACTAGTAGGAAAGATTTCCACATTTTACACTGTATTCCTTCTCTCGACCGTTGGATAATTTCCATCTTACAGGTTTCTTCATTCTATTGCCTCGTTTACTTCGTCTTTATACAATCCTCCTCTTTTTCTTCTTCTTATCAAACTGCATTCTGTAACTTTGTTTATAGCGTCATGAGTCTACTTTTCCGATCCTTTTCAGGCTTGTTTTTTTTATCTATTTAATCGGTTATATTGGAGTTCATATCCATATGCTTCCTAACCTCTTAAAAATTCCGTCTGTGTTGCCATAATTTTGTCTTTGTTTTTTACAAAGTATTCAATTTTGGATCTGTAGGTCAATAGACTTCTTGCCATGTGTCATATTCTCATTTTTGTTTTTCTAAATACTTCTATTCCATAAATAATATAAAGTTAAATAATAAATATATTAACAATTAAATTGTTAATCACATTACGATTTTTCATGGCGAACAAAAAACCTCTTGAGTTCTAGAGCGATTCTAAGAACAAAAATATATGAATGTTGAATGAAATCAAACAAAAATAAAAACACTTGCCAAATATCAGTTCTAGAATGCATTTTTGGTGCATCTTTTTGAAAAGAATAAATTAAACTCATTTATTTAAGGTGACATAATATTAGTTTCAAATACTGTCCTTTATATATAAACGTATAAAGAACTTTATTGTAATTTGATTAAAGTGTTAGTTTAATTTGAATAATAGACTTAGTTTACCATACATTGATCGTTTATTGGTATGTCTATTGTTTTATAAATTTACATACACACATTGTAAACATACGAGGTGGAATTTTTGACACTGTATTGTTTTTAAATTATCGATTTAATTAAATCCAAGTCCGCATGAGGTTATATAAAAAGGTGAGGGCAAAAAGTCAGATAAAATGGAATTCTACATTCTGTTATCACTTTATTACATATTATATGATGTGTTGTGTTGACTCTCTTTATCATTTGTGATTATGAGCGTCAAGTAATTACAATAAAAAGTGCCGCTATTTATTTACTATATTCAACGTAGATATCCACCAAAACAAACTATAAATTTAGAGCACTGCGGAGTTGCTCACTAACTCCTCAAGTTTAAAACAAGTTTTCAAGCAAAATATCAGGTATCGGAACAGTTTAATAGAAATACAAGCGAACCATTCCCAAAGTATATATTACACCAATCCTTTTAAGTATATTTTGGTTCAAAATGACAAGAGAAAGCTGAGAAACATTTGGAGGTAGTTTGAACGAAGGATATAAAATAAATAACCATTCTGGACTAGGCATTAGAAGAAAATAAATAAGAGCAATAAAATTCTAAAACTATCAACTAAAAACGGTGAAAATAAAATATTAGAAACTTGGAAAGAACATAGATAAACATTTGGGACGAACTGGCAGAAGAATACTTAGAGAAAGACTAAATATTGGAAACCGTACTGGAGATAACAAGAGAAGAAATGGAAGAAGCCAAAATATAATTAAAACAAAAAAAGCATGTAAGGACGACGAAATTGTGCCAGGAATGGTAAAGTATCTAGGAGAAATAGGAAAGGACTGATTGTGGATAATTTGCAAAGAAGTTTGGAAAAATCAAATGCCTGATGAATGGGAAAATAATTTAATCGTACCAATACGTAAAAGGGAGAAGAAACCCAATGCGAAAACTACAAAAAAATATGCCTGGCCCATATAAAGTATATACATCGATAATAGAGAAAAATACTAAGGGAGTACGTTGAACCAAAACTGTATAAAGAAATATAATTGAAAGAAAAGTAGAAGAAGAAGAACTATACTTGACCTTAAGGAAGTCAATAGAAAATATTCACAATACGATAACAGTGCCAATAATAACAGACGCAAGCGAAAAAAGGACAATTCCGAAAAAACATGAATAAAAATCAACGCAATTGAATTGAAACATTTGATAATGAAACCAGAAAGAATTATAAGATAAATATTATAATTGGGAAGTAGAAGAAAAATTAGAAGGGGAAGACCCAGAAGGAAATGGATAGATCAGACCGAAGAAATGGGAAGAAATCGAGGGAAAACTGTCGAAGAATAAAAGACGATGGTCAAAAATAGAAATGTATGGAAAAATTGGCTAAGGAAAGAACCGGAACCCCAATCCAATGCCTGAGAGGCAAAATGAATATGAGAAGAAGAAAAGAGTATTCCTGGTTTCTATTTTTTAAACAACTTCCTGTTGTGATTTATGAATGAGCGATACTGAGCCTTAAGTCTCCATTTCTTGACGTACTAATTATCCATCATCTTCTGTCCACTCGTGATTTCTAATTCAAAGTTGCAGTTTACTCACTACCCACATTGAAGTGAGTGTACTAATAAGCTTGCTGAACCATGGAAGCGAATGAATATACGCCTTACAAATATGGTTATACAGAATTGTACTTAGAATCGAATGGAATGGTCACCTATAAAATTGTAATTGACTAATAAGTGCAAGAGTTTTGGCAAGTGTTGTAAAACCCAAAAAATGATTTATTCAGTTGGCGATAGCTAGATTCAAACAAGTTATATCATACCCAAAATGGAACTTTGAGAAATTTAAGATGCTGATATAAATAATTATCTACATATCTAATCCAGGCACCTGTTTTAAAAATAAAAACTGCACATACTTATTGTTTAAAGAAAGGAAAATATTTGTATGTAAAGATGTAGAATTTTTAAATGCCTTTTATTTGCAAATTATTTTAGGAACTAATTTGTTAATATCCTTAATTTAAAATAAATAATTTGAATATCAACATTGCTCCCCGATCTTTTAATCTGAATTGTCAACAGTGGATACATAATAAACCTCGCGTTTATATTCATTTTATCTGATATTGTGTTTTAATGTTAACTGGAGAACATAATCATCTAATGACTTTTATTGACGATTTCTATTTCCAGCAGCAGGTGGTAATAGTATCTCAATTATCTGCAAGAATGATTTTTCTCGGAATACATAATACCTTAATATTTATTCCAATTAAAAATAACTTTCTTGATCAATAAGGCATATGGTACTGTAGTTTTTAAGAGTTCTTTAATAGGAATATTCTTTAAACACAGGCGGGGTGCTTGAATGAACAATAAAGAATAATCGTTTAAATTATCGACTCATTTAACAAACCACCAAATAATCTGAACAATATTATTATTATATATTTAATATTCCCGAGATTCCTACATAGGGACTTCACGAACTGTCTCAGCTTCAGCCAGGATTTTCCCATTTCTTTCTCTTCGTCCAATACTGTCCTGCAATGTCATCTAAGTGACCACGGAGTGTGTGGCTCAGCAATCACCATATTCTTCGCTTTATTTGCTTTGTGACATTTACTTGGTTATTTGGTTACATAAATAAACGGCTGAAGACAGAAAGAAACTTACAGTAGTCAACCTCCATTGAGGAGAGAGCACTTTAAGAAGAAAATCTTTTTAGAATATCTTTTTTATATGTTTGCGCAATTAATTGTCCGTTTATTTTACCTTTTTAGTAAGTTTTTTTAGAAAGTTTGCTATACTATTACTAGGTGGATAATTCTTTATGTTTAAAGGCCCTGGTATTTTTTTGTCTTTTAAATTATGTTTAATGAAACTGATGGCATGTTTATATAAAAAAAGTTTAGCGAAACATAGCTCATAAATAAATAGTGTTTGATATTTACGTCTGTATACTGTGTTACATAAATTTATGTCATTAATTGATTCTTTGAATGGTTTGTTTTTTTTTACGCATGTAAACATATTATATGATAGACGTCGGGAATAAAGTTTAAAGCTTTAGAGTCTACCTATATCTATAATTTCTGGATAAAGAAATTGTTGCTCCTTATTCAAACTGTTTTTTTTGTCTATTGATACATGCTTTATTAAAAGCTATGGGCCACCTCCATTTCTAAAAAATTAAATTAAAGACATTTGGTTGCTCATGCTGTTGATAGCTCATTTCATGAAAGTAAAAGCACAAGCCCTAAATATTACCTGAAAGCGGTTGTTTTTTCTTATACATTCACGGACAACAATCAAATTTTGCAGGTTTCTGACTCAACTTTCACTTTAGCTACATTCTGAAATCAAACAATTAACATTAGTAAACAAACAGTGACTTTAAGTTTAGGTCAATGTCATGTAGCTCTGGAGAGATGACGTAAGTTGTGACTGGAATTTCATCTGTAATTCTCACTTTGATGTTTTTGTTGATAGAATGACGAGATATTGGAAGTAATTGCGCGTTTCCTTATTAAATTATGTAAAAGTGATAATTTGGGTAAACAATTTAAGTTTTTTGTGAATTAATTTGGTCATAAAAATTCTTCTTAATAATTATCTAAAAAAAACTCAAGAAATATTTTGGCTTTAATCATATTTTTATTACGTTTTTTAATAATTGGAGTTTCCCAGTAATTTGTTTATTGAGTATTAAATATATTCTTTTTGAAACAATTTCATTTTACTTAATTTGTAATTTATACCATATAACAATGTTTATAAATCGAGCTCAAATACTTAATTGCTTACATAAGCTCTACACACAATAAGGGAAACAGGAGATGGCAACAATTACAGTTAAAAAAAAATGTTCCGGAAAGTTGACTAGTGTTGTAATTCTTCCGTTAGATCAATTATGTTACTTATACCTTCAATATCTGCGTGTTCAGGAAGTCCTAAAACATTCGCCTTACAGTCCATACTTAGCACCCTGTGATTAGTCGTTTGGTATTCGCCATTCGCTACTATAGATATCTATTTGGGCAAGTGTTATTTAAATAATCGCGCTCCCGGATAAACAAAATGAATAACTTACAAACTATTTGGTCGATTCAGCTGAGATTTAGCACAATTAAATAACTCATTAATTGCCATAACTTCAAGAAGTTATATTAGATGTCATTATTTAAAAACAAAGTGATTAACGTTTAAAAATTACTGCAAAAATAAAGGTTTTTGTTATTATCTCAGTTAATTGTTCATGTATTTTACTTTAGAAACTCACAAAGCAAGAACTTTTTGAGATCTACAATTTAATTTAAACTATTTTTCTCTAAAATGTAGAAAAAAACGTTTTATGGGCAAACATTGGTTTTTTCTCTTTTTATGATTGTTTAAAAAATAAACAAAATAAATAAAGTCAGCTGTACATCTTCAAGGAATTGTCAGCAGCTATCCCTCATATATCTTTTAGAACCTTCAAAAACCCGTATAAAATTTTTACGTGAATTCGATGATTTTTTTCACAGATAGACTGGGGTATAGCCTTCTAGCAAAATATGCAAAGTATAAAAAGAGAGTTTTGTCCACTTACGTTAAAATTTTCTTACCGGAGCATTTCGTGCAACAGCAATGGCAATTATTTAATTTCGAGGCAAATCAAACCTAAATATTTCTTCTTCCGTCATACTTATTATATTTGTATTAGATGTTTTATTGATTTTAAGTTGTGTTTGTAAGTTGACGTTTAAATTTTCAAAACTCGTCTATACTACGTCATAGGATTCGATATGGAGGGGATAATCACATATATCTCCGTTCTTTCTTGTCTCTTGTCGTTTTAGTTGCTGCTAAACGTCAGTCGCTAGGTATTGTTATTAAAGTTTTATATAGTTTTAATTAATAGTATACGTTGGTGTATTCGTTCACAACTAGGTACATTAGCTTTGGAAACACTCATGTCTACTAGGTGAGTTTTTAATTTCATAGTTTGGTTTTTAAATATTTGGGAATTAAATAACAATATTAAAATTATCGGTAAACATCTAGAGAAATTATTATATACTTTTAAATTAATCTGTTTTTAGTTTTCTTTGTGTATTTTCATTTTGTTTTATTATCTGTTAATATAATTTTATTTTTCCGGTTTATGTTCAGTTTTTTTTCGTTAATGATATGATATGAAAATTCTATCATATAATTAAGTAATCCCAAATTAAATACAAAATTCACAGTTAAAAAGTTAAAAAAAACAAAGTACGTGCAGTATCTGTATAGCCCAAAGATAGACGCCGACAATAATTGACGCCGCTTCAAAAGTATGGGTTAATAATAAATCGTACATAGTTTGAAATGTGGAAATATCCACTAATTTTGTGAAAAAGAGTTAGATTTTGTAGCAAGGTAGCTAGTGAGCTTAGAAAGTGCCGAGTTTGATATCTGATATGCTGATAAAAAGATTGACTGAAAATAACCTACCAATTTCCTAACTGTCTATAAAGACGATTTTCAATAGATATGTTTTTCTTAGCTTAAAATTTGCGGGTGGTATGAATCTTAACTTCTGAGTAAGATGAGTGAATAAGACTTGTTTCTATTTACCTTTGGAATTCATAGACTTTTATTCTTTTACGCAATAAAAACAAATTATTGGTAAAACATTTTTTGTGAGTTTTTTTTTTTTGAGAAAATATATGATTCTTCCCAAACTGTTCGGACTTCATTCAAAGTGATTTGTAGAACTAGATTTTTATTGTGATTGTAGTAAATATTTACGTCACAGGATGGTTATTTTATGCGTGTCATTGATTTTTTACATCGGTTAGATTGATTTCCTTTGTCCAAACAGAGCTATTTTTATTGATAATTGCTCGAACGTAGATTGTAGCAATTTGCGGTGTTGTAACAATTGTAACATATAGTTGTAATTTGTTGAACAGGTGCAATTGTTATGTACAACCACTTTTTTCATGTTTGTTTAATTACTATATCACTGAATTCTATATAATTAATGTAATAATCTTTTTGTTTAAAAGCAATCACCAATCACTAATCATGTATGCTTTATTTGATATATTCCTAATTCAATTAAAGAAGTCAGTAGTTTTATTTTTTGTTTTTAGTATGTAATGAGATAACACTATCGTCAACAAAGAAATCAATAATTATTAAATATTTTTAATTTTCGTCAGTAATGACTCACCCTATACACACACTACACAATGGAATATAAATTTCCTCATTCTCAGTTTTTTTACAGAAGGACGAAGCACCAAAGAATTATTATAGACAGCTAATAAAAAAATTAACTTTATTGGTTTTGGTATTTTGCATAGTCCAGGTTTTTTTCCTAGAAATAATTGTTTTATTGTTCAATTTTTAGTTTTGAAGGATTTATTTTTACATAGTACATTATATGACCTATGTAAACTGGTTGTGTACGTCAAAATTAGAAGTCAGGCAGACATTAAAAAAAATTCTGGTATTTTAGTCAAATTTTCAACAAAAAATTCGCTATATGCTCTTTTTGGCACGTATTACCCCAGTCTATCTGTGAAAAATCATCGATTTCGCTTAAAAATCTTATACAGGCTTTTGAAGCATCTAAAAGATGTGTAAGGGATAACTGTTGACAAATCCTGCTGACAATATATATATATATATATATATATATATATATATATATATATATATATATATATATACAATTGACAGACATAGTTGCAAGAAAACTATGTCGGTAAACTAATACTGCAAAAACCCTTATTTTTGCAGTAATTTATAAATGTATTTTTTTTAATAATGACAAGTTATTCAATTTATTTGTCCCGGAGAGCGATTATTTAAACAACTATGTTTGCCAAACAGTGACTGTAGAGGTATTTAGCAGATCGCAATCGATTCTTTGAGGGTTGATTATAAGTTATATTAAAAAAATTCATTATTTTATTAAAGTTGTTATTAAAAAACCGTTTGAAACTGCATTCCATTTACTTAAATCTCTGTACTCGTTCTATGTCCTGATTTACTATCCGTACTCTGAGATTGTCTATATCACGTTTGTTGATGACCATATCGGATGTTATTTAATAGGTTATCCATTAACCTTTATATCTAGGGATTTCTATATCTTCTAAGACCTCTTGGAAAATGGATTCAGAATATAAATTCAACAGAAGTGACAATAGTGTACACCCCAGTATGACACTTTTGAGAATTTGAATATCCGATGTTGTCTTATTTCCGATTTTTAATTTAAAAATTGTATGCGTATGGAATATTATTAATCTTTTTCTTCACCTGCTATGTGAAAATATTATTTCTTTATTCCTTTTCTTTCATTATCCCTTTTGTTAATATCCCGATACTTCTTGAGTTTAAAATTCCACAAACATTCGAATCATCGGTAAAGATCAATAAACAGCTCCATCTGTTCTCTATAAAATCTGAGTGCCGCCATTTTCTATTTGTAATTTACACGTGCTCTCGTATTGCTACTTGGTTTGTGTTCAACTTCGATCCGTACCCATATCTAATTGGTAAATACTTCCAAAATGCACTCTGAGTAGAGTAACTTGGAACCGAGTACTCGTAAATGTAAAACCGGCTTTAAATATCTTGTCAAGGGCGATCTCATATAACGTGAAGTTGCGTTCTTTATCGCCGAAGAGAAATAGAAAATACGTAATAGAAAAGAAAAAATATAAAGACGGGAACCAAGGCAACGTAGAATACCATATTTCCTCTCAAGATTTGTGGTTTACAATCCCTATCCAGTTTGTCAGTAAATTGTCCCGGTTCAAAAGAATCGGAAACTGATGTCGCATGTCGAATCCTTCGGACGCGGCTAGGAGAAGTACTGTCAGTGTCGTGGTAGTTTTACTATGGAGTGGTCTAACGAAGTTGTGTTAGAATTTTTATCATAGCATAAATTACCCATTGTATAAAATACCAGTAGAGTACCTCAAATCGGAGTTCGTACCATTGCCCAAACAACCAGGAGCAAAAGTTTGTGAAGATTATAGGACCATAAGCTTAATTAGCTATCTGCTGAAGCTGTTTTTAAAAGTCATCCACAAAAGAATTTACCGGAAATTCGAGGAACAAATTGCGCCCAATCGGTTTGGATTTGTGAAAGCCGTTGGTATGAGGGAAGCTTTATTAGCGTGCAGATATTGTTTCAGAAATGTAGAGATGTCAGCTGTAATGTTTTTGCATGCCTGATTGACTACAAGAAGGTTTTCGATAGAGTTAGGCATGAACAAATGATGAAAGTGCTGAAGAGGACAGGGATTGACGGAAAAGACTTACAAATAATAGTGTATTGGAATCAATCAGCGGTGCTCCGAATAGATGGAGAATATACAGATCAGGCCAAATAATTTCACCACTGATATTAAATCTGTACTCGGAGCACATTTTTGAAGAGGCTCTAAAAGATATTGATGAAGGCATCTCAATAAATGGAGTCAAGCTTAATAACCTGCGGTATGCACATGATGCAATAGTGTTTTCCAATACCAGAGAAGGGCTGCAAAACTTCATGAACAAAATAACGAAAACAAGTAGAAAATATGGACTGGATATAAATACCAGCAAAGCCAAACTAATGATCATCAGCAAGGAAAACATAACTGGAGCAAATCCAACTACTTAGAAACTATAATCAATGAGTCGTGAGACAATATCCGAGAGATTAAATGTCACATCGGAAAGGGGCAAAAAGTGCATTCTTGACTATGAGCACTGTGATTAAGAGCCATGACCTCGCCCTAGAAACAAAAATAAGGCCCCTTAAATGCTATGTGTACTCAGTGCTTCTGTACGGAGTAGAAACGTGGACATTGAAGGCGGAAACTCTATCAAAACTTCAGACTTTTGAGTTATGGTTATACAGAAGGATCCTGAAGATACGATAGCAGACAAAGTCACCAACGAAGAAGTACTGTGGAGGATGAACACAACTGCGGATACTGTCTTGCTAACCTGAGAGCATGGTATAGAAAGACCTCAACACATATATTTCGTATAGCAACCAACAAAGTCATTATAGCCAGAATGATCACCAAAGTTCAGAACGGACAGGTAGCCCAAGAAGAAGAAATTACCCAACTTAATAAAACTGACAGTGTACAGCAGATTTAACCATCAATACCCACCATCCAGACTACATTTTGAGGTGGGTCGAGTGCATTTATCAAAAAGCAAATATTTACTAATTTTATAGTAGCGTGGGATGCCAACGGTTGTCTTTTCTGATCGTAAATATCGATTTTCTGTTTCTCTTTCCCGACATAAACCAACGAAGAGCACCATTCCACGAGCTGTCTGATTCCGGCTTTAGACTATACAGTTCCCAAACAACTGACCGATAAAGATATAAATTTAAAATGAATGAAGACAATCTGAAACTATTTAACTTATTTAGAAATAAAGACATCGAAAGTAGAGAAATGTAGAAAAGTCATAATACGATGGAAGGCAAAACTAAAATGAAATCTGTTGATGGATATGTGTTTTTAAGGTTCAAAGGACCGAACCAACCGAAACAAAAAGACGGGAGAGGAAAATGGTTTATGGAAATAAAACAGCCACCGTATTATCAGAGTAGGACAAAATCAATACAATTAATTTCACTTTCGGTCATGAGGTCAAAGCATGCAATATCACACGATCTTAGTATAGTATTATAAAAGTGACCTGTTAAATTATCATCGTAGCTAAGCGGATTTTTAATTTGATAAAATAATCCTAGTTGATAAGCGGACATCAGATTAATAATCAGCTAACAGGCGAGTGACAAATGATAAAAAAAAATTAATGTAATATTTAAACATTAAACTATTATGCAGCATCAGCTTGCGTAGTGAGGTTCGATCGTTAGTGGTTCTCTGGTATATACAAGATTTTCGAGTACAAGTTTCTTCTTTCAATTTAGCAAAAAAGAAGATATTTTAATAGACGAAAAACCCTTCTTTCAAGTATAGATTAAATATTTTTATAGAGTGAATATCAAGAAATATTCAGAATCCATGGATACTGAGTAAGTAAGGATTATTTTAATACTTTGGTTTTTAATGTTATCGTCAAACATTTTCTTTAAATTTATTTGCTATTTTTGTTGTTTTAATACAAGATTTATTGCTTATGTTAATTATTAATAAAAATATTGGGAAGACAGACAAAAGTGAAGCAGTTAAGACAAACTACGAAATATTCAGGGGAGGCCTGTTATAAGAAATTCCTACATGAACAAAGACCCCAATTCATACAAAGGGAGAACGCACAAAGGCAAAGGAGAAATCATCAAAAACACGAAAGACTTTACGAAAATGTACTGAAAAATAGATCAACCGACAAAGGATAAATCGGTACAGACTTTACGACACGGAAATCATGCATAAACAAATATTTACACACTATAAAACTACTAGAAATGAGAAAGAAAAAAAGAGAAAGCAACGATTTAAATATGGAATTTGTAGACTTAAGGAACGTGTACGACTAAAGAAGACATCGAACTCTGGGAAACGATGTTCACAGAAGCTGTTGTGGAAACTACAGCGATGAGTGAACAAAATTGGGCGAAGGAAAACAGAGACAGGTGTATTATTATTGAATATTTTGAATAATGAATCGATTTTGTATATGCAGTCTATTTCTAAAAGGAATAATAGAAAGAAAAAGAAAGACACAATTAAGCAGGTAATCTAATTGTGAAATAACATTAGACTCTTTTTCAGATGTAGTCGTAAAAGATGTAGAATTAAAAAGATCAGTAGGACCTACTTCTTTTTTCTTGCCGTTGTCGTGTTTTATTAAGCTAACGAGATAATAAATGAACATTTTCCAGCATCCTTTCAAATAATTAACCATTTTTTAGCACTGTGTTTTGGAAAATATCATTTTAAAACGAATAAATTGACGTTTTAGTTCTTAGTGCGTATGGTGTTTTCAGATACGCGGAATATATAATTAATATTTGTAAATATTTTAATATCAAAATGACGATTTAATCCAAATTACATAAAAAAATATTACTCGTTTATGAGATACAGAGTGTTTTATTTATATATTTGTCTATTGTTCCTTCGCATCATTAAACGCTGTCCAACATAAAGAATTCTTAGATTATTTTCAACAGCTATATTGACCTTAATATCTTTACCTGGTTTCTCTCTCCAGGTTACTAAAAATCCAATTAGATGTTACTGTTGACAAAAATATTTATTTTTACCGGTTGCACTGTAAATGACGTATTTTATTATTTATTGACTCAATTGTATAAACATACTACAAACGTGTACATAATGCATATTTAAAAAAAATATTTATTGCATAACAAAGTTTGAAACTTTGAACCTTTGATAGATTTACATATATAATATGTGACATTTGTTTCTTTTTGTTCCAATTACGGTAAAAGCTAATAATATATTTAAGTATTCCTGAAAGAACCTTGAAATATTCATAGATAATAGGGATAATAGGTATAATATACTAAAGACAGTTCAATTTAAAAAAAAATCGATAATTATAAAACGTAGATTGGAACTTCTTCATGCGTCCTTTTCGATCAAACAAAAAGTTTAATAGAAATTGAAGGTTTATACGAAGTTTCGTAATAAGTAATCGTAAAGCTACAAGAATACTATGTAAGAAAAGGAAACATCGACGAAATAACAATAGGAGATAAATGCCTGTAATAAAATTCAGGACACCAAATATTTGTCGCAGTATACATAACTGTCATTTAGTGAAAATCTACAAAGAAAATTAACTTGTGATATACCTACAACAAGAAACAAGACTAGATAAACATCATTTTTAAATCTACATTGTATATTTGATGATAATAAATATTTTCACTAAATTAATGGTTGTGAAAGTTTGCATAGTTGTTTTAAACTGATAAAGCTGTTGATTAAAAAACGTTCGCTCAGATATTGACTTAATTTTTTAAATGTTTTTATCTGGCTTTACCAGTAGACCTTTTAGACCACTGGCAGAACAGAAATTTTCTGCTGTTTCCGGTCTCTTATTATTTTCCAGGTCTATGTATTCAATTGTGTTCAATTCAAATATTCAAATTCATATGTTCAATGTATTCAATTTTTGTTACATCACCTACTTTTCTTTATTTCCACTGGAATTATGTGTGTATAGAATCTTGAATTTTACTCTTGGTGATAAGTATGGTTCAACTTTATTTTTAGCTAGTTTTTCTACCCCTAATTGCCTTACACTCTCCTTAAATTAATTGTTCCGGAAATTGACGACAGTTCGTTGGCTTCGTAGGAATTTTCCACTGTAGCGCAAGTTTTATAATACGAACTGAGTATTTATAATTTTTACCAAATTAGACAAAAACTTTAGTCTGTTCGGTAATGATAATTTTCGTATAATTAAATAATTTAAAATATAAAAAGACAAATTTATAACAGTAGAATTGAAACAAGATGTCAAAATACATTTTTCTTTCATATTTCGCTTTGAAGTCTAATATTAATAATGCGTTTATTTTCTTATAAAACATTTTAATCAGATAAATATACAGATATGATTTCAAACGACATAGTGTTGATACATTTTGAAAAAGTTTTACCTATAATAAAGCAAAAGATATTTCACATTATAGTATTTCCCGAAAATTGAGTTATTTAATAATATTGTATGATTTTAAAACTTTCAGAAATTTTAAAATGCAAGTATTTTTCTGTAATTTTAACAATTATAATAATTTATTTTAAATATAATTTTAAGTACCTCTTAAGACGTGTTTATAAATTTTTATTAGTTTGAATTAGTAGGATTTACCAATTTTGTTGCATATTTTTCAAAAATATTATCGACCTTCGTATTAAGCGATTACATATAAAATTAGTCATGTCAAGCATTTGGCAAATGAACGTGATAATATCTATTTAACTTTAATGTTATTATTTTGAATATTTGTTAAAATTCTTTAAACTTAAAAACTAGATTATTTGTTTTTATTGCATTATGCTGCTATTGCATTCTTTTTCGTTCTTATCCTATCGTAAACATTGTTATATTTATAAAAGTATATACTTACATTTTTGTAGATTTAGATTTATATATACATAAATCTCGTTATGTTTCCAAACATCTTCAGCATACTAAGAATCGTGTGACCTATTTCAAATTTTTCCGCAATTACATTATTAGTTTTCTTCTTACTGAGTTTTGTTTCCTTTCAACAGAACTTTATATTTCGTCCTTGGTTCTAAAAGGTATATGCGGGATAGTTGATGACAAATCCTTGAAGACGTGCAGCTGATTTTGCTTTGTTTTTTTTTTTTAACAGTCTTAAAGAGTGTCCAAAGTGTTTGCGAGTTGCTAAGTTAAAATGCATAAACAATTTACCAAGTTAATTACAAAAAACCCTTATTTTTACAATAATTTTTTAATATTGACTTCGTTTTTAAATAATGGCATGTAATATAACTTCTTGAAATTATGGCAATTAATAAGTTATTGGAGTTCGCCAAATGATTGATAAAAGCAAAGCAAAATTAGCTGTACACTTCAAGGATTTGTCATTTGCTATCTCTAATACTCCGTTTAGAACCTTCAAGAACCACAGTTCTGTACTACTTGACTTGATCATTTTATTTTCTTTTCAAATAATTTATATCATCTAATAATGTCAGTTATATTAAATCCTTCTTTGTATCTCCATATTAATGCCATGAAATAGGAATTCACACTAGATTCGAATGGAGTTTCGTTGACTTAAATGAGAATGTAGATCAGGCTGTTTTAATATCTAAATTTTCTAAATGTAAACTTGGCCAATCTATTTCGATTTTTACTAACTCTTAATCACTATTGATGTTTTGTTGAGGTATTTTGTCAGCTTTTAAAGTTGGTCATTCAATTCAATTAGCAACATTGTTTATTATCGAATTGAATCGAATTCGTTCGCACAACAATTAAGACTTAATAAACACGCATAACCTTATCGTGCGAGAGGTATATGGTATCTATTATTTAGAAACTCTTTTTATATTAAGTATGTTATTGCTATCACGTACGTACTCACCTTTTTTAAATTTTAAACCATATTATTTGGAAATCTTGTTGTGCAATATTATGTATAAATGTGTCCAACAAGGACGTATTATATTTGTATTATATTATATTCACTTATTTTTGTGCAAATACTGTGACATATCTTAAAAATAACATTGGTATAAATTAAGATGGCATTAACATAAGACAGGTTTTAAAACCAACAACCAGACCATTATGAAATTAAATAGAACAATTATTACACTCACGTACAAAAATATTGTAATTTGGCGAGTAAAGTACAGAAAAAAATCGTCTTGTATATAGTGTTACATTAATTTTGCTTTTTATTTTCTCTCGACTATCTTGAACTAGATTTTTTGGGCTACGACATTGCAAATCTAATAAGCATTGTACACACTGAAGAAAACTTAAGAAACTTTACTCGAATGTCACAAGAGGATTTTGATTTTCTCCTTAATAGTATCACATAAAATGGGTAGAAAGGATACTGTTTTCAGAAAAGCAATATTTATAGAAAAACACCTAGCTCTGACTCTCAGATTTCTGACTACTAGTGATTCATCCAGTTTGCACTACCTATTAAAAATTTTTGAAACAAGCGATTGTATAATTTGTGAAGCATGTCAAACCATAGTAGACGGTCTGAGGGATTATGTAGGCCAGCTGTGTTAGTTTTTTTTATTTTCGCTAGTTACCTCCGGCATAAACCTTGTGGTTTTCCTCTTCCACTGACACTGACAATCCTGTTTTGTTATTTTCATTAGAGCGAAGATTTGGTCTCATGCAAGTTGTTGAAATAAAATTTATGTTTTGAATTCCAGTTGAAATCTTCGGAAATGGTCGATGAGCTGCGTGCTCACAACAAGGTATCAACAACTCTCGGCTCGGGCTGAGCGGTGCGGAACCGTTCGGCTCGTCCCGTACTTATCTGAGCAAAAAATAGGGCGAAGAAATGCTCGAATGCTCAAGTGTGTACGCAGCTGAAGTGTTTTATTTACTTGGTGTCATGTTGATTTACCTATACGAAAAATATACAATAGATTTTGTATATTTTGTTACATCTGCTTTTTCAAAATTTCTGACACATTTTCTTCAAATGTACAATATTTTACTTATAAAGTATTTACTTCAAATGTACAAAAAATCTTATATTTTATGGAACGCACGTTGTTTTAACAAAGATTAACATAAGACGGGTTCTTGTAACCTTCAGATAAGATCAGTGATGTCTGTCTAAGAAATGAACAAGGAAAATCCCCTAAAAACACGGTTACTGATGTGAAAAAATTAACACAAGCGGTTGTTACGTACTAGATATGAAGATAAAACATTTAACATCACCTTATATCCATGTGCAGTTTAAATCAATTCATGAAAAATGCGTTGTTTCCTTTTAATCCAATAATTAAGTTCTGCAAACAGAACGTGACACCTGTTTATTGATATAGTCACCTCGAGTTTATCATATAAAGCGTATTGTATGATATTTTTATTTCATCTGTAATATCCGAGTGCAAATCCCCTAGTTCCACCCCTGACCTACTTATAATAAACAATTAGCAAATCTCTCACACCTATTTTCCTATGTAGTCTCATGGGATTAACACATTTTACATCTAAGTAATAGCATTTCTAATGCTTCTGGAAAGAAAGGTTGTTCGACCCTTGTAAAGTACTGATTGACAGTCGGTAATCATTTAGGGATAAATCTGTAAAATATTATGGATGCTCAACTTCGAATCCTGCATCAGCGATTGCAGTTGTTGTAATTTCATACCTGTGGCTGTGTGCGTGATTCTGGTCCAAGGAAACAGCTTTGTGCAACTCCACCTATGTTTTTCTGTTATAGTATTATGTAATTTTTGAATTACATTGGCATAATATGTACATAGAATTGTTAGCATGTCCTTCCCTGCTGAAGGTTGCATCTTGAATTTTGCGGCGATGGTAAATATCGACGTGTAAATTTCTTTACGAGTTTGCTTGTGTGAATCTATTCACATTCGCGTTACCCTTATTGCAGACAATTTTTTCATATTCACTTCAGCAGTGTATATTATATACCACAATTATAAGAGAGCAGGATCTTCACTTATTTGTCTAATAGTCACACGCCGATGTTGGAGTATTAGGTCAGGGATCCTTTTAACATTTTTTTGTATATGAGCGGTGGTGGGCGCTTCACCTACATATTCGTGGGCATACATGTGAGCCACATAGTGCCTCCTCCAACATGTATGCAATTGGGTATATATGCATTTCTAAGTTGTAAATCAATTTCAGGTCAGATCTAAGTCTTAGCTCCGCACATCCACACGCAACGTGTTAACCACCGCTCTTTGCCCGACTTTAAATCCATATTGGTATTGTAATAGCTGAATTCGGACATCGGCTTTAATAGGTTAGGACTTTTCTAGCGTGGGTCTACATGTAGCTTTAATAGGTTCGGACTTTTCTAGTGTGGGTCTACATGTAACAAGTTAAAATTCAACATGGATATAAAAAACTATTTTGATTTAGAAGTGGGTTATTCGTATATTCTCACCACAATGAAGAACATAACAGTGATTTTCTTACATATGCTATTTATCTCTCTATTTCTATGTTATTAAAGCCATGTTTATGTATTTATGAATAGTAAAATATGAATAAATATTTATTTTCGATAATTTTTAAATAAAAATATACTCACCGGTAAAATTAACGGAACACCTTAAAAATGGGACATGTTAGATGACTCGAATTTCCTAAACCTGTTGTCCGATTTTAGTGATTTTTTTAGTATGTTATAGGTATATTATTTAAGAATATCAATGAAATAATATTGTTGCTAGACAGGTCAACGTCATTTTATACCGGGTGTAACAATCATACTGTGTTTTTTCCTTAAAGTTCGAAACACTCTGTGGAATAGTCTAGCATATATAAAATATTGAAATTAAAGCTCAATTATAGTCTCAGGCTTTCTTAACATTTTCTTTTTTGATTCAGTTGCTTGTGTTGGATAATAAAAAAGTTAGGTACGTTAACAACTAGCCATGTTTTTCATCAATAAATGCTCATTTTCTTCTTAGTTTCACCAGAATATTTAAAGGAACAACCATAAAATCTGAGTATTTTCTCTCTAGTCTATATACTGTTTAGATAATATCATAATACGAATGTTGGTGAAGTATTTTGAATTTATATTATAATGGTAGTACAATATAAAACCTGTTTAAGAAGAAATAAAACACAAAGATGTCAGACTCAACAAAATACGGATTTTAAATGCATTAACTTTATTGTACAGTTTGAACTTAAATTGTTTTTTTATGCATTTTTTTGGCTTTAATAGCGTGTGTTTCCCCTACGAGCCCTTACAACTGCAGTTATTCGTCTTCTCATACTTCTGATAACGCTATCGATCAGTTGTTGGGCAGCCTCTCCCATTCCTCAATCTTTTGAAATTGTGACTTCTTCTCTGTTTTGAATAGCAGGAACCCGTGCCCTAAGTTTTCTGCCTAGCATGTCCCACATATCCTCTATCGGGTTTAGGTCTGGGCAACAAGCTGGCCAATTCATCGTTGTTATACCCACTTGTAATAAGAAATATCTTACACTTACACTCTTACACTATAAAATAAAATTTTCGCCAATATATGGTGAAAAAGGTACCACATGGTCTTGGAGAATATCTCTGATATACTTATCTGCTGTTAATGCTCCACCATCAATCACCACTAACTCTGTTATTGCTCCCAAACATATACCGCCCCACACCATAATTGAACCTCCACCAAAAGGTACGGTCGTAGTAAAATTGAAAGAGGCATTTCGTTCTCCTTGGCGTTAATACAATCTTTCTCTACCGTCGATGTAATTTACACAGAAACGGCTCTTGTCCGTAAAGAGAATTTGACTCCAGTGGTTATCATTCCAATTTTGATGTACTCGACCAAATTGTAGTCGTGCTAAACGATGGTGTCTCTGGAGTCTGGGAGCTTTTATTGGCACATATGACTTGAGACCGGCTTCTTTAAGTCTCTTTCTTATTGTGCGCTCAATTAAATACAAGTTTGTACTTGTTATGAACAGACAGAATGACTGTAAAATGTAAAACACAATACAAATAAACAAATTAATTTGACATTTTGACATTTAAGACTTTCTTGTGACAAGGAGCTTTCAAAGCTATGTAGATATAGTCTATAAAATACAAATATAAAGAAATATTGCATTAATAACAGGTTTCTTTAAATTTGCCGGTGTGTACATTAAATTGTTAACTTCTCATAGCCTACTTTAGGCTTGTTTTTAAACTAAGCAGAAAATGAGGATTTATTGATGAAAAAATGGCTAATTGTTAACGTACCTAACTTTTTTATTATCAAACATAAGCAAATGAATCAAAAAAGAAAATGTTAAGAAAGCCTGAGGCTATAATTAAGTTTTAATTTCAATATTTTATATATGCTAAAATATTCCACAGGGTGTTCCGAACTTTAAGGAAAAAACACAGTATGATTGTTACACCCGGTATAAAATGACATTGACCTGTCTAGCAACAATATTATTACATCGATATTCTTAAATAATATACCTATAACATACTAAAAAAATCACTAAAATCGGACAACAGGTTTAGGAAATTCGAGACATCTAACATGTCCCAATTTTAAGGTGTTCCGTTAATTTTGTCGGTGAGTTTATTTGGTGGAATGAATTTGCTGCTGCTATAAAAACTATGTAGCAACAACTGAAATTTATGAAATAATGTCGTAAAAGACCTCACCAATCAATTTTTAAATTATTATATTTATTATTATTGGATTGCTCGCTACTACAAAAAGTTAATACAATATCAAGGTTTTCTCAAACTTCCGAAGCTTTCGCGTTAATAATTATTGGTAGAAGTGGGAGTTGTCAGTACACAGTATTACCTAGATGAACAGAGAAATATGAAGATGACAACACACAAGCGAGCAAGATAAAGTATAAATGAATATACTTATGCATAACTCTAGAAACAGCTGATAAGTTTCGGCGTGAAATAATGATAAGGCATGGAACTCTGATTACGACTACCAAACAAAAATACTATCAGATGCTTTATTTGAATGTCTCTGTTCTAAATTCTGGTCTGAGAAATAAATAAACTTTGTGCTTTCGTTGGTCGTAACCAACACACCCGAATTGTAGAATAAATTAACGAGATAAGATGGTGGAACCTTTTATTTTCTGTAGTATTTTAATCTTACAAATTAGATTTAGTGGCTCTTTTAAAAATGTGATTGTATTTTAGATATTAACTTCTTATGCGCTTGTACATTTAGTCACATCGATTTTAATTTTATTTTACTGCTTATATCATTTGAACAAAGTAAACATTTTTTAATGAACTTTTCTTTTATTACAGGAATTGCCTTCGTCGCATAGCTAGACACGACGACACAGAATTTTCTAACCAAAGCATCCTTAACGTCATGGAGAAATTTGTTAAGACCGTCAACAAAATGGATGAAACCATTTTAGTGCCTTGTCGTTTGATGGACTTAAAAGTCGGAGATGAGCAAGACCCAGCTTGTCAAAATTCAAAGACCAAATCATCCCACTCTGTACACCAAATTCTAAGTTCTACTGACCTGTTTGAGATCTACAATATGTTGAACGGGGTAAAGGACTCGCTGTTATGGGGAGGAGCTCAAGAGCCTCCAAAGAATCCTCCACCACCTACTACTGCCGTTGTAACATCAGTAACTACTCCAATTATCAAGGGCCACATCCGTAGACCCTCTTCAGTGAGTGTGACTTCCACAAATTCGTCATCTACTCTAAGCGATACTGATTCTGAGTCTGGCAGCAATGAAATCGATTCTGGAATTGATGAGACATCCCAAGAGGAAGGAAAAGCCGAAAGAATCGCTCAAGATTTTAAAAGACACTTACATGGACTCACCAGTACGCTACGTCACATGACAGAAGCTGCTCAGTACCTGACCTGGCGTTACCAGTACGACATTGGTGGCCCCGTTTAACAAATCTATTTTTTAGGTCAATGGACTGATGTTTTATATTAATTATAGTTAATTTTTGGATACAGGGCGACTCAGCAGTTTGTGGGCGGCCAGTTCATATTTGACACAAATTACTAAAAACACTACTCACACGATGTTAAAGTCGTGATTGTATGAAAATGAATGACCAAATATAAGTGAAAATAGTTTTTAGGTATTTGTCGTATGCTTTTTTTAAATCTTTATTATTTATTAGTTTGTTTACGATTATTAATTAAAATTCTTTTTATGCGATTAAATTATGTGTAGGAGAAATGTGCACAAAATGACATATTGCTAATAGACAAAATGACATACATATATAGCTACAATATTATTGGAATAATTCGCAAATTAAAAGCTTAGTTCTTATTGGAACATCAGTTCAAGGAGGGTGAGCCTAAAGCGAACATTGTAAGCACCGCAAGCAATTAAAATCTTGTTCCTCATCGTTTTCTTAAAATAATTTTTTGGTGGCTTTGCGTTTTCCCTTTGTTGGGGGAGCTATGGGCTGAATTTTAGATTTTATTTTCAACATATTAGGAGTACAAGTCAACACCAACAAGCTCTGGTTTACGTTTTCCTTGCCACCATTAAACGTGCTTTTGCCATCGGAGAAAGCAGCTCAATAGGAACAGCAAGATCAAAAAACGATGGACGTTCATTGGTAGCAGCAGCAGTTACAGAAACTTAAATACGGTGTGGTCTATAGCCAACAGATTCTAACAAGCTTCCGTACAACTGATAAAACTTTGGACTTGAGGCCGATTAAAAGCTTAAGCACGGGCTACTGATGTGGCTTCTGGTTTGCGCAAAAATATATTTCTGTTACTTCTTTGAAATCTTTTATGCCTTTTGATTTTAGATGTTAAATTTATCAGCGAAATTGTTTTTCTTAGCCATCTTACAGGCTATTTTTCTACCTATGCTCGTGTCAGTCCTAACAAACGACTTTGAAGGAATTTTATATGATCAACTAATTGCCTTTTCAATCAGATGAAAAGGAAGTTTTTCCTCAAAGCAAGGCATTTTAAATTTGACTCCAAAGGGTGCTTTTTCTATAAATAAGTTACTTAATTTGAAGATAAATGTTTGAGCAATGAAACAAATGCTACATAAATAGATGCAGTAGCAAAAAACTTCCCATTTGAACAAAAACTTTGTCAGTATGAAAGAAAATCGTTACGTGTGAATATCTATCATTGGCCATGACACCAAGACGAATGAAATGGGTGCGTTCAAAATTTGAAAGTTTATAGAGTACCGTTATGACCGCGTGGTGTAACTGTTAGTTTCGTGTCAAGTCCGCCAGATTCACAATAACGCGCCTATTTCATTTTGTACAAATATGTCATTTTGCACATATTTCCCCTATTAATTATTGTCTTGTAAGACGTAATGCGTTAGAAAGACATTTAAAGCCTTGGTATTGCAAACTTATAAAATGTTACATTATATTAAAGATAATATCTTTTGAAGTAGCAATAAACAAGTATAGTAACAATCTAGATTGTTTAAAAAGAGACAGAGCAAACACTAGAACATACATTTTCACAAAATGATACTGTGTATCAGTTTATTCCAATAGGTTTAGATTAATTTCTATTATGAAATAGTGTACTCAATTCTACATTAAAATTTTTGCCGGTTTAATTTTTCTTAAAAAAAATAGTTTCTTTGTTTCTGAACATTTTTAAATGTATAACATATTTAAATATGCAGATTACGAAACAATAATTTTGGAGTAGAAGCATTTTGCCCAGTGTAATATACTTTGAATACACTACTTCTTCATTTGTGACGTGATCTATTTATGAAATTTCAAGAATTGTCCATTAGGTGGGCATTTCAAATTATCTTTAAAATTTTAAGATCTTAATTTCACCAAAACATAGGATTATAGGCGTCATATAGAACATCCTATGTCTTATGTTAAATCTAGTAACTAAGCTTTGTTCGGTAAATTGTTTCACTCTTGAAGTGTATAAAGGAATGTTTGTGTAACATTTTGTAACCTTTGTCAAATATGTACCACAAATGTTTACAATTAAACCCGACTAAATATAGTGAAATAAATTAATTTTAATTAATGTTGTTCTTCTACTCCTCTATAAAAATAATTGTTAAAATAGCTTATAAAAATAATCTTGTTTAATTTCTCGAAATATAAATTTTAATTTTCGTATAAGGTTCAGACTTACAGTATTAGTTATATTATAATTTACAGGAATTTTTCAATTTCTTTTGTAATATCTACACATACAACAAAAAGTATCTTATGTTAAGATTCATAAATTAAGAAGTTATTGTTGCTTTAACTTTATGAAATTTTGATATTTTTTGCTGTATTGTCATTATTAAATATTTATTTAAGTTATTCTTTATTGATAAATATTCATTCAAATAATTTGTGTCAAATATACTGGTGAAAAAGGCAGAAAGTGCAGTTACTCTGTGTATAATTTGGAAAAGTGATAATATTTATATACTAGATTTATCTATTTTTGCTCATAAATTTATGAATCTATTTATTTTTAAATATTTAGTATTATTGTTTATTTTACCTCTGTATTGTTTTAATTTATAATAAATATTATTGAGGTTTATAATTGTTGTCTCGGATACATTACTTACCCGATCATCCATATCCTAGTACAATTTTGTTAAATTTTAAACTACTTCTCCTTATGATGAACAAACCTGAGTACAAATAACAAATAGTAAATAATAGTAATGTATAGTTAACATACATTTTCAAACTACAGTGTCACCCTACATAAAGGTAATATTTATTGTATTTTGCACCAGAATGAGAGTCATGAAGAAGTTCGGTTCTGCATTAAAAGCATTCTAAGTGGGTTCCGAATATTTTTAAATATTAACGAGTTTAATATAAGTTATAAATTGTGAATTTCAGATATATATTTACATAAGTTGTAAGTGTACAAACTCTTTACATAATATCTAGTTAAACTAATGTAAAGTCAACTAGATTGCAATCATTTGTTATTGTTGTCAATAAACCAATCCAAATTTATCAGCAAAATAACCACTTTTAGTAAAGGCCCATAATATACTTTTAGCAGATGTACTGGGTCATATTTACTTTTCACATAATATTATCAAAATGGAGTCGAACAAAAGTTCTACAACTCTAAAACATCAAAGTCAAATAAACTCATCACAAACATATTTTCAGAAGGGTCGAAATTGCAATTTCCCTCCCAAGAACATATTATTTTCAGTGTCTTGAAAACGCCAATCTTCAAGACTACCTTCTCCCACTGCGGAATAAAATTCAACCGAGAAATATAATATTTTCTTTTAGATTATATAATAATCGCATATGTATGTAGTCATCAAATAAACGTGATTATATGAATAATTATTATGGTCAAATAGAAATACAAGATGAAATTATTAGAGCAAGAAGGTTAGGTACAACAGCGAAACGATTTGTTCTATCCAACGTATGTCCTACAAATCTGCACATCTTACTGATCAAATTCTAGCTTCAATTTAAAAAAATGTGGCACTACTCTTTGTCTTAACTCACTACTACCTACCCACAATACAAGAAACAATGGATGCTGTTAAAGAACTGTAGAATGATAAACACCCAGACAAGTATTAATAATATACCAACGAAAAATTCTCAAAATTGAAGGAAAGACATAGATTTCTGTAAGACAGAAAAAATGCCAGGAGGCTGGAACGGCTGCAAAAACTACAGAGGCATATCCTTACTCCTTCACAGAGCAAATCATAGAAGAATATCAGGACGGTTTACTATTGACCAGTTACTCAACAAATAGGATTTGGTTGGTGTACCAATGAAATCTGTAAAATTAGTTCTAGCGCAAGTGCGAGTACAAAATCAACTGACAGACTACTTCCAGACAACTAAAATAGGGAAATCCGACTCAGAATTTGTTTAATGTAAGTGTGGAATAATAAGAAAAATACCTGTAGGTAAACACAAAAAATATATTATTTAATGTTAGACACATTTTAGATTAAAATTTTTTGTTTGGTGGTAAACCAAACTGGAGTTCGGGTATTAGGTACTTGTTGGTTTATAAGAATGTGAAAGGCGGTATACATTGGCACAATAGACCCAGGAGAAATGCTTAAACTCAATTTGCTAGCTTTAATTAAGTTTATAGGATTTCTTTATAGAGTTTAACGAAGACAAATTTTAGTACAGGGGTTTCACCATAAGGTGGTAGACAAGCTGTCTCTCAACTCGTTAAACTATACGTGGTAATTTACTAGTATTTCACATTCAATATAAAAGTTATTAACACAAAGAAGCAATTAAATGATAGGTATAAAAGCAGTTTGGACAACATTAGTTGTCCAAACTGCTTTTGTAGTACATATCAATTGGTCCATTTTCATTTTGATAAGTAAGTATTCATGATTTAAGGATATTTGATCTTAAGAATTTAAAAAATATAATAATAAAATCAATTATTTACAATCCTTATATTTTATAAAAACAGTATTTTAATATTTAGTTACTTAATTTGATAATGTATTCATACATAAATATGTTCTTTTCAAAATGAAAATATCTCAATAGAGCATTTATGCCTGGTTGCACCAACATATCTTAAGCTTAAGACGTGCCTTAGGTAGGCCTCAGCTCAGACTGATCGACCGACCACGACCAACCGTCCGACGGCGATCAACCAAATTTTGTATTTTTATTTTTAAGAATATAAAGAATATTTTAGAATCGAAAATTATGGTGCAACGTAAGTGAGAGTTAAGGCAGCCCTAGCTATAAGCAGAGTTTGGCTAAGCTTGAGCTTAAGATCTATTGGTGCAAGGTACAACCAGGCATTAGTGTTTAATATTATTAAAGCGAACCTTCTCTAGTGGCATTGTATTTTTTTTTCTCTACAGTAAAATGCTGAGGCGAGCGTTACGGAACTAGCCCCACAAGATAACGTCATCACGGGTAGCGTCATAAAATAGCGGTTTTTGGAATCGATTCACTACTCTCAAGCAATTCGTTTCTAGTCATCATATATTTACTCTAGGCAGGTTTAAATTAAAAACTGCATGAAAAATAACTAACAAAATTTAAACATTAAATGATGAGTAAAAAATTTAAAAAATATCTGTCACTAGAAGATTTGATTCGTAACGCTTGTCAAAATACTCAAAATTTAATAAAAGTCATAAATGTCATCCGTTTAATAAGAACTTCGAATCATCTGTTTAAATTTTTATAATTCTCATTTTAAAATAATTATATAAATACATTTATTATTTTGAAACATGTTTAGTTTATATAACAATTAAATTTGCTATCAAAAATGATAATTATTTATATTTTATAATTAACATCTATGCCACAAACCATACATACTCATGAGTATGTATGGTTTGTGGTCTATGCTTTTAGCACAGAATAAATAACTTGTTTATTATTCTGTGCTTTTAGTATTCAATGAGATTTATTGATGAGATTATTATTAAATGAGATTTATCTTGAGATTCCTGAATCTCATAACACACTCATAATAATGGAAACATGTCATGGAATCTCCTGACATTCCATGTCAAATGTCAAACAATACAATACCAAAGAAATACAGGCGCATGCGTCTATAAGTAATAAGTCATTCATTCATATTCTTTGATCATAATCTTTGATTTAATATTGCCAAAATCAAAACAAACGTTTTTTGCTGGTTTAACTACAAGATTTTTTTGGATGTAACAAAACACGAAAAAACTATACAACAAGTATTTAGGGGTTTTCTTGATTCTCTCTGGATGTTTTTTTTTTCAGTTACAGATATGAATATAATATTTTCCTGATCAATTATGCTAAGACAAAAATATGAAAGATTTTAATATTGTTAGGGAAGGTTCGGGAATATTTTGGAACTAAATAGTTTATACCACAGAGATGTGTACAATATCAGATATTCACAGCATCAAACTTGACTATTTTGAATAAAACAGGTAAATAAGAAAAATTCAAACAACAATGTAAATTATTGTTAAACTGTACTTTCCTATCATATTCAATATTTTCTATTAAGTTTATCTATTTATATAAAAATCACGAATTGGAAAATTCAATCTGAGCTACAAATCCTGTTACTACCTGTATACTACTAAATAGAAAGTGTATTTCAACTACAACTCAAAAAAGTGTAGTTTATAAATTTGAATAAGTAGGTATATTTTTGCTTTTGCCTACAACTTGAGATAAAATTGTAGTTGAGGATCAAAAATTATAACAGGCCAGAGCCTGCTGTCATTTTCGAAAATGTATAGATTCTAAAGTAAATAAAAAGTAAATAATGATTCAATTTCAGAGGAATTCGACTAGCTGTACTAAAATAAGTAATTGCTGAAGTATTATTCACTTTAGAATCATATCAAGACATAGGATAAAACATAATGGTTTTTATGCTAGGTAGAGCTAAAGAGCCTCAGGAAATTGATGATGATGATATAAATAAGCAATATGGAAAAGTTGTTTGTAAATTTTAAAGTTCTTTTCTGTTTTAGATAACTATGGAACTAATCTTTAAGCCTACAATCACCATTTTCCTTATGCCATTCTGAATGTGTTTAAGAGAATTCATCTTTTGATAGCCAGGTAAAAAATCTGAAAGGTATGCAAATATTCACTCAAAATACAGCAAAACAAAAAATTTGTCAAATTATTTATTTATTCCATGGGACACTTACACATATCACAAAAATAATATTTTTATAAAAAAATATTTAAGTACAAAAAAATTGATTATATGATTATTGAAAAGTGTGTACAAAATATACAAAGAAATATTGTAGTAGATCTTAATGACAAAAACAGTTAAACTCCAGAAAAACCATACCATATAAAAAAGGCATGCTCCAAGTATTTGTACTCAATATCAAGGATGGAGAGCGAAATGTATTTTAAGGATTGGTCATGAAGATATATTTACAATTTTTCAAAGATATTGGAAACCACCAAATTAATTTCAATAATGGGACTTTGTCCAAAATAATATAATTAATAAAAAGCCTTTCCTATGATTGAAAATGTTTGTAATTTAAAACATACCACCACTAGCAACACCAGGGTGATAGTTGTATAGCATGTTATAGCTCTTCAATTTACTTTTGAAAATATAGAATGTTGCATTAAAAATATTTTATGATTGCCTTCCCATTACTATAGATCTGGTACAAATAGGCAGTACTTATTTCTGCTTTTTTTAATATCACCATATTTTATTGATTGTATTTAAATTTTGGTGAAAAGAGAAATGAGGGACATGCTTCTAAAGCACACAAAAAATTTTGTAACAAAATCTATAATAGAGTTTTTTTGTCCAAGAAACAACTAATACAAGATATGTTTCTTTCATTCTACTTCAGAAAATAGGAAAATCCTCTAGAAGATTCCTGTAATAATCCCATAAAAATAAAAGATTTAGTAAACAGTGAAAAACAAAAAGATATTGCAATTGCCACAGAATCAATCAAAGAGCACACTTGTGCAGATTACTGTTACTTTTGCCTTCAAATTCAACAAACAATGAACTCTTACACAAGAAAACTCTGCAATATACATCTGACCTTGATATAATGTTAATAAACAAAATATTGTTTTATTTGGTCTGATATATTTTAGAAGCCTTTGATAAAATTTAAGGGTTACTTCAACTAGTTCTGAGTGTAGTAAACACCACCTTGCTGTCTTCCTTAAAAAAATGGATGCATTACAGACACTATATTCGTTCTACTGTCTGTACTTTTTCAATGCGAAAATATTTTCTTTCGTTATATAAATCATTTTGTCTGCAACTTATTTATGTTGTTAACTATATAAACCATAGTTTCCTGATTTAACGAGTTTAGTATCACATTTTAGCAAATATTGTACAAATTATCATAAACTTCAGACATATTTGGTGCATAAAAAAGTATATAAGAAAACGGATTTGGATTTAGTGCCGCATTCTTTACATAATAATAAATCTATTTTACGAAATTTTAGTAAACTACATAATTATTGTTGTAAGTATTTTACACTGTAAATCTTCTATCTTTTTTAGATCTCGAGGTGCTCATCAATGAAGTATCAGCAGATTGCTTATGTGCAAGGAAAAAAACGAAAGAAAGGAAGAGGGCAAGTGAGCAGCTCAGACAGCGGAAGCAGTTCTGACAATGAATAGAAAAAGAAAATCAAGCAAGAGGACAAAAACGACCAGTTTGGAGGAAGAGAAACAACCATCCAATAAAGAAAGCTAGATCAAAGTTGGAGCATCTCTAGGACAGCATAGCAGAACTCAAGAAACTCATGAGGGAGGTGCCAAATGTAAGGCTATTTATAAGAGGAAGAGGTTCCAAGGAAGTCTGTGTGCACGACATCCAGAGGTGTGAAGATCAATGTAGAACCCTTAAAAGCTAAGAGACTACAATAATGGGGATTCAAGTGGACCTAGAGAACCCAAAAGCAAGGAAAGAAGGGTGGACGCTATCACGGACAAGGTAACAACATGCGAGGATGAGAAGGAAACAATAGAGTTCTTAAAAGAAAACTGACTGGAGAGGTCTTCACGAGGACCGTAGTGAAAGAGGGGAACATCTCGGAAATAACAGGACACGCACCAGGTGCTCCAGAGGAGGTGGGCGAGGACGGCAGCCTAGGAACTATAAGAGTCTCGATATCTGCCCATAAGGATGGAACATGGATCCACAAAGAGAAGTATGGATTAATACTTCTCCCAAATAAGAAGGAAGAACCTGAGCCGGTGAAGTTCCTAAAAACGTGCAGGAAATTAGTATCGACGAGAATCCTGGAGTGGGCTGCAAGAGGGAGGGGTGTAACGATCACGCTCCTAGGCAAAAAAGCAAAAAGAGAGTGGGCCAACATTAACACCAAGCCCAAAGCACAAAAGCGAGTGGTAATCATTAGCAAAACCAAAGGCAAATCATTTGTGGATCTAATGGCAGAAGTGAATAACAAACTGACAGGAAGAAAGGACATCAATATAAAAAGGATCAGACAGGCCAGACACCAAGGAATATCACCAGAGCTTGGGCGGTGATAGGGAAATGGCGGAGGAATTGAAAAAGCTCCTCTCTGACAATAAATGCGTGTCGAGAGCGATGGCAAAAGGGGGCATCGTGAAGATAAGAATCTTGGCAGAGAAAATCCCACCAAATACAATGGAGGAGGAGATCAAAAAGGCCACAGAGGAAGCAGTTAACAAAGAGCGGGCCTCTAGCATGAAAATTTGGAATGAGGCACGAGGCGAAGTAAGAGGGATGATGAGTGCCATGATGGATGTGGATGAATCCTGCCGAGTAATAGAATCGAGGGTAGAAATACCGAGATACCTGAGATGTCTCGCCTTTCGACACAAGCAATGGCACTGTAAGGGACAGAACAAGATGCTGCCATGCGATGTGGCAAAGGGAATCACATAGCACTGGAATGCAAGGAAGAAACAACCAAATGTCTCAACTGCGATGTGATCATGCATGTGGCGAATTCAAGAAGATGCTCAAGTTAAACCGACTTGTTGAAAGTAGGAATCACTGAGGACTAGTACCAAGAAGAGTGCGCGAGTGGAAACAGTGCGAAAGAAGTCCGAGGCTAAGAAATGGCAAACAGAGGAAACAGAACTCGAGAGCTGAGGGTGCTCCAAACCAACGTGGGAATGGCAAGATAAGCACATTATCTTTGCCGAGGCTATCGCGGTAGAAAAGAACAAAGACTTGCTGCTGACGCGAAAGCTTTTTCTGGTCAGCCAATCGCATGAAGTATGATGGGACGAAGATGCTGGCAGGCCGTACCCTTTACCATGGAAGAACTTATCCAGGCATTTTGGCTTATTTAAGACGCGCAGGTTCCCCGGACTGGATCAGATACCACCTGAGGCGGTTAAGGGTCTAGGACGGGCAGAGCCTGCGTGGCTTCTGGAACACATGAATGCATTGGATGTGTTTCCGCTGCATGTATTGGCAGAGGAAAGAAAATAACTGTATGAGAGGAGACCTAGACCTTACTATGGCCGAGAGAAGACAATAAAGTGAAAGGTTAATTTAAAGATGGCAGGAAGAATAGAACAGCACAGAAGATGTTACTCAGTGGACTAAGGTGATAAGCCCGAGCCAAAGGGACTGAGTGGACTGTGGTCACAGGCGACTGAATTATTTCCTAACGCAGGTGCTCACAGGACACGCGTGTTTTAGGGCCTACCTCTTTGGGTATGGAAAGGCTGACACGAATGAATTCCTATACTGTGGACACTGTAACACATACGATGTTAGAATGCAACAGATGGATAGTACAAAGGAAGAGAATGGAAAGAGATGAATTTTGATACAGTGTTCACGATATCCTTACAGTGATCAAGAAAAAAGAAGAGGAAGAAAGACAGCTGGACCAACGGCAAAAAAGATGCTATAAGTTGAAGGTAGAAAAGTGACAGACTGTGTGAGCCTGATTGTGGGGAAGGCGGAAATGCCCAGTCGGGAGTGATGCCGTACTAGGAGCGATGAGGGTATTCCACGCGCTATCTGGCTTTTTTCGTTTTTTTCCTATCCAAAAAAAACCAGTTTTTGGGGTCAAAAAAAGGGGACAGAGGGAAAAGGGACAGGGGACAGTCTGTGGATAAATGGAAGTAGTGTTTGGGAAGTGATGCCGGTCTTACAGCGGCCATTCCGATTCCGGATCGTTGGATATCAGAAGAAGGTCTGGTTTAGCAGATAAACAACAGATTCTGCACTAAGGTCAGTCAGGCGGCGTCCTGGACTGAGATGTCTTTTGAAGATCCCAGACCCCCCTCTATAAATACGAAAAAAACTGCTTATCTGTAAATGATATGGTATGAACACTTGCTAGTATCTGAGGAACTATTTTCAATTAAAATCACCAACTACAGAATAATTTCTGGCTTTTCAAAGTCGGTGAGCTCTCATGCCAGTTAAGCATTTTATATATTAAATAAATATTTGCTTCTATTTTATTAGGTATATCTTGAAAGTTTGTCTCGTTGAAAAACATTGAAATAAGTGGTGTACTCTTGGTAAAATTTAATGTTTAACTTCACCCTATATC
Organism: Diabrotica balteata; assembly: GCA_918026665.1. Lineage (NCBI taxonomy): Eukaryota > Metazoa > Arthropoda > Insecta > Coleoptera > Chrysomelidae > Diabrotica > Diabrotica balteata. The sequence goes on from OU898285.1 coordinate 63,938,727, forward strand.
CTATTCCAGACGGTGACGAATTAATTCTTTAATAATTAGAATGTCAAAAGTTAAATACAAATAAACCTCTTATAACAGGTATTTCACTGAAAGATATTGCCGCCTCGGATCTGTGCAATTTCTGTAGGTCAATATCCTTAAAAATCTATCAAATGTAACACCCGTTATAATCTTACTGACACTGACACTTCAGACCATGACAAATGTGTAGGCAGTTTTTTAAAAACCTGAAAATTTTCACAATACCTTCTGTGTACATTACGCAGTGTTACAAAATATAGATTTTTATAAAACACAAGAACATACTTATCAAAATAAAAGTAGTGATGTTCTTTTGTCAAATTTGCAATTGGAGACCTTTCAATAAAATTTTATAATGGTATCCCAGTATCTATCAAGTCTTGATAAATTATCTGGCGGGTGTCTTCTATTCACATAAGGAGTATTTTAGATCTAATTTTAATTTTGTCCTGTAATTTAATTAAATATGTTTTTAGCTTTGTCAACGTAAATATATATTTGTTTTTTTTTTTTAGTTTTTAGCAATAGTATTACACTGTCAAATTTTAGTTTTAGATCATTTTTACTTACTAATTGCTGACATATAAAAGTACATGTTATTGTTTATTGTTACTAATAAATACTCTTGATTTTACTATGTATACGAATTGTTATCTTAATCACCAATATACAAACATTTTAATATTATCTGTGCCTTTTATTCTTTTTTTTTTATTTACATGAAATGTGAAAGAGGAACAAAAAGTTGATAAATTTGGTTACTCAGTTCTATGAGAACAATATTGAGAATTTTAGATGTTTTATTTTCACTTAAACCTTCTTTAGGGGTATTATGTAACTGTTGTTGTAGTTCTAGTATATAGAGTCTATTAAATGTTGCACTGTTAGTTTACTGTAACACACAACACATCGGAGGAGGTTTCTTCATTAATATAAAATCATGGGTTATCTTTGTATGTCCAAGTCGCAATCTTTGTATGATTACTTGGTCTCTTCTCTTAGTACAAAGTTTACACGGCAGTATACTTTGTTTGATAGTTCTTAATATAGAATTTGAATTATTTCCAATTTTGTTCTTAAAATATTGCTTTAAATCTGTATGACCACAGGTAGTGATGATGTCAGCTTTATCATTTCCACTCCACCATTGACTCTAAACTCGTCTGATTCCATATTATCTGTTCTTACTCTGTGTCTTGTGTTCTTGTATGGGCTCCTAATAGCTTTTCTGAGTTTGCTGTCTACTTCTCTGTTCCTTAGGCTTTTGTCTATTTCGATTCGCGGGGTTCTATCAAATGCTTTTTCGAGGTCTATGAAGGCTTGGTATAGTTCCGCGCTTATATTTCGTGCATTTTGTATTAGCTGCTTGAGTGTAAAAATATGGTCATGGATGCTTCTTCCCTTCCTGAAATCGCTCTGTGACTGCTCCAGCTTGTGGTCTACTTCTTGTAGTAGTCTTTTCTCCAGTATTCGTTCGTAAACTTTGGAAGGGATACTTAGAAGGGCTATACCTCTGTAGTTGCTGCAGTCTCGTCTTTCACCTTTTCTGAAAATGGGTAGAATAACTCCTACTTCCCAGTCTTTTGGAATCTTGCTCCCATTCCATGCTTTATTGAAACTTTTCGAAGCATTTCATTTTCTCCCATATTTTTTAGCATTTCCGCAGTTCTCATAGCCCGCTGCCTTTCCTCTTTTGAGCCCGAGTATTATTTCTCTTATTTGCTCTATTGTTATTTCGTTTTGATTTGGGTTCTAATGTGGGTTTTCTTCAATGTTGACTATTTCATTATTAGAGCCTTCTTGAGTCAGGAGGTTTTCGAAATATTCTCTCCACCTGTTCATAATACTTTCGTTCTCACAGAGGATGTGGCCATCTTTATTTTTAATTTGTTTTGGTGTTTGTCGTCTGTTCTCAGGCTTCTCAGAGTTTTGTAAAATTGTTTTTGGTTAGTGTGGTAGTATTTCTCCAGTTTTTTCCCAAAATTCTCCCAGCTCTTCTTTTGTGCTTCAATCACCATGTCTTTTACTTTTGCCCTCTGTTGCTTATATTTTTGATAGCTTTCTGCATTCTGGTTTCTTAGATATTTCTTCCACGCTAACTTCTTGGATTTGACCTCTTCTTTTATTTCATTACTCTACCAATTCGTACATTGTCTATTTTGATTGATTTTAGCCATTCCGCAGATTTGTTTGACCCCATCTAGGAGAGATTTTTTAAGTTTTTGCCAAGTTTCTTCCAACCCATAATTCTGGTTTAAGTGCTTTTGTAGACTATTTTTCACATAGTTTTTGTATTTCTGTGCTATTTTCTTATCTGATATAACTTGTATGACCTAATAACTGCGTTGGTGGGGTTTTGTCTCTTTTTCTTGTTACCTTCTGTGTTCGTTTTTGTTCCACACCGATAGTAGTTCGAGATACTATACGTCTTTTACACCTACTCCACCATTGAGATAGCCAATTTTTGTTATGTTACCTTGTGCGCTATCTACGATTTCTGTCGCCTTTTCGCAAAAATGTTATTTGTTGTTCCTCTTTCGGTATCATTTGGTCCACATATAACAAGATGTTGACTGGTTTCTTCTCTTTGGTTGTCATCCTAATTTTCAGGATCCTTTCGGTAATATATTACCAATCTTTAATGCTACTAGTCAAGTTTCTATTGATGAGGCAACCAACTTCTTCACGTGCTCTTTCTGGCGGGGTTGCTCCGCTGAGTATAAAAAAATGGCCATTTTCCAGAAACTGTATGCTCTTACCATTTCTTTTTGTCTCTGTAATTCCTAGTATGTCTATTTTAGCCTTAACAAATTCTTCTACAAGTTCAATCTCCTTGCCGTTGAGACCTCTTACGTTCCATGTTCCTATTATCCATCCTTAAGGTATTCTGGTTTTTTCAGTTGCCGTTGTTTTCACTCTTTTAATCTCATTGACTGCAGTTGCTTTGTGTATTTGTAAGCGTTTCTCATCTTTCTTCTTATTTAAGTTTCCATGCTGGTCTTTTTATAGTGCTTTACTACTACTCATGTCCTTGTTCATTGCCTGTTTCGTCATCGTTTTTCCATTGCCGTTTTTTATTAGTTTTTTAGTTTGTCTATCTTATTTTCTTTATTATTCCATTTCCATTCTTCCATATTTATCCACAATTTATTTTTGCCAATCTTTACGTCGTCACCTTTATCTCTCTCTTCTCGTGCAATCATTCTTATAGTTTTTTGTATTCCTCTTTCTTTCATTGTGGTGTCGTTGTTTTTATATATTTTTTCTTCCTTGTGATTTTTTAGCTTGGATTTGTTCTTCATGACTTTGATTTTTTTCTTCCTGATCTTCTAGTTCTACACCCAACACCTTAGGGTAGAAGGGTTATTCCACTTATCTCGCAATCTGAAGGTACCTAGAGGAACTGAACTTTGATTTTGTTGGCATGTTGAGTTCCGCCTTCAATAAAAGAAGGACGGGATATTTTGAGTACAATTGCTTTAGAGCTGTTAATACACTCAGGGAATCACTAATCGTTAGAGAGTACCTGATGTCATGTGTGTTGATAAACGATAATGCCTGTAGGATAGAAAAGAGTTCAGCGAGAATATGGAGATTTGTAGAGGGAGCGGACAGGAACTGTTATAGTTATCTGTTGTGAAAGTCGCTCCTACTCCGTTTGCAGATCTGGATGCGCCGGTGAAAACAAGGATGTAATTAAAGCCATTTAATATCTATAGTGCTTTCTATTTGAAAATTTTGCCTGGTGTGTCACATTTCTTAAATGCAGAAAGGTTTGTATTACAATAGGGGAGAGCAATGGTCTGTGGTAAAATGTGTTGGCTGAATTGTAAAACATTGTAAGTGGGTGGAATTATTGTATCTAAGCTTTGTAACATGGCTTTCATTCGATGATAAAACGAAGGATCCAATCTTTTTGAGCAATTAAACATCGATGGATCTGTAAATGTGTTTTTATAAACAGATACCTCTGGGTTAGCTGATACTCTTGAGCCATACATGAGCTTAAGGTATTCTCTCCTGAGTTTAAGGGACGGTTCGCCTTATTCAACATACATACTTTGACTTAGTTTGTGTAGTGTGCTCCCAGTGCAATTCTAATTACTGAATTATATACTGAATCTAGAACTTTCAACAGTGAACCTTTGGCCGAGTTGTAGGCAACAGCACCATAATCTAATTTAGAACGAATTAAGGTTTTGTATACAATCATAAGAGTTTGGAAGTCGGCACCCCGATTCTTTATGAGAGATATTTTTTATTAAGTTTAGGCCGTTTTGAACTGAAAGTCGGCGTGAGTGGATGTGGTCTTGCCAAGATAGTACATTATCCAGTTTTACTCCCGAGAAGTTCGATTCTGAATAATTAGTGAATTCTCTAGAATGGCTTAATGTATATGGGTCGTCATTGTTGATATATTTTTCCCCGACAGAAAAAAAGTCTTGTATTCATGATTATTCAATGGCTAGATATTTCATTTCTTCGATTTACTTTACTTTTGTTTTGATTACACAGCCAAAAGAATTCAGGAAACAACTCATCTAAAAATGAATATACTGGGCTATAGAAACAGACTTAATAACTCTATACAGTTGTTTATAATAAAAATATTTATTAAATGAATATATGTACATTATAAATACATATAAATAATTAATTACACAAAGCATTCATATAAAATATATATAAAATTATAACGATAATAATGGGTAGGATATGAGTAAAAATTTTAGTAGGTATATACAGTTATACGTTTATATAATTTGGCAAGACTTAGTGTGTGTTACAGACAATATTTAAGAAAATGCAAAGTTCTTTGTAGGTTAAACATCTAACCGATAGTCTGTCAAATGTGTTTTGTATGTCTTCATATAGCGCGACTAACTTAAGTTAAATGTTAAAACAGGTAGCTACACAAAAGCGGGATCTAGAAAACATGTCAACTTTATGCATTCAAAGAAAAAGTGAACTAAAGAAAGTTCTGAAAGATCGGATTTATGCTGATCTACTGAAATTGACTAGGTATTTGATGTTTTATAGTTCAGAACCGATATATTTAGAGGCTTAACAGGCATTATAAGTTACGATAAGTACATAGGCATATCTACAGATTGAAAAGTAAATAAAGGAACTTTCCATTAACATATGTGAATATACCTTTAAGATATAATCACTTCACAATTTAATTTGATTTATTAATTGATCATGTAAAAAGAAAAAGTTAATATAATCATGCATTTCCTTGGAACACTATCAAAACACTAGCAGTTGTAATAAATGATATTTATCTGAAAATATGTATATCAACTTTGCCGTCTGGAATCTTCTTCATAATGTTCCAAGCTTCGATTCTTGTTAGTAATGTGAACTTGATATCATTGATTTGTATAATTTCATCACCCACGTTTAGGTTACCTGATTTTTCAGCTGCTCCTCCTAAAAGAAAAACAATTACAGTAATTAATTATTTATAATTCTAATAACAACTTTTTTTAAATTTGTTCAATTTCTGAATCGTCAAATTTAACTTACAAACCAATTAGAGAAAGAAACTGAAAGACAAGCAAAAAGGGATTGGAGTGAAACGTTTTACTCTGTACTTGAAACATATACACTGAAAATAATAGGAAAAAAGGTATAAATATCAACTTTTCGTGTTTTTATTAAACCTCTGATAATCAACCGTTGGATGTAGAATTATAAATTTTCTTCAAGTTCTTTAAACTGTAAATATTTTGCAATCACCTCTTCTGGAACCTCCCAAACTTTATTCATTATTGACCAACGTCCCCTGATTTATATCCTATTTTTTACGAGGTCAGTCTATTTTTATTTCAGTTTATATATTTGGTCATATGTCTTATCTATTTTTTTAGTATATAATTCAATTGTTTTTATGTTTAATGTCAAATTTCTTACTTTCTTCGTGAATAAAGTACCTATATTATGTGTAGTACGATATTTGATTCTAATACAATTTTTGCAAGGTTTCAATTTTATAGAATAGCAAGGGAATGAGACTCAGTCAGGACATGAGTCTTATATATGTTCCATCAGCATGTAGCTCGTCGGGTCCCGATCTTTGTTAGCCTCTTGACCTGTCCCTGCTCTTCTTTCCCACAAGTAGCAATAATAGGGTTCGTCTGGATATTTTTCATTCGCAAGGGAGTCCTGCCAATTTTAGATTAGTTTTATTAAGGATAGTACATCTCTTCCGTCTGCTATTTCCATACATTTCTCAAATATCTACAACTGTCCAATTTTTAGTAAACTAGCGACCACTGAATGTACACGTATACGCTCAGTAAACTGATGCTCTTACCACTGCGCTCCCAAAGCGTTTTATGCTTGTGTATATATATATATATATATATATATATATATATATATATATATATATATATATATATATATATATATATATATATATATATATATACTTCTAGCGGTTAATATGGGCTCCGTACTAAAACGGTATTATACTAACTCCAGGAGAATATACGCCATGTATATTATTATCTGAGTAGCGCTTTATGTAGACTCCGACCAATACGTCGGATCAAGTTGACTCCGTAATAGGATCAAACAGTTTTGGGATCCGTATATAACTTTTCCCGTACACTTCTTAACTCCTGCGATGTTGCCAATAATTGTATTAGTAGTAGATTTTTAAATTTTATAGGTGGTACATTTTGGAACCTATTAATATGAACATCGAGTAGCGTAATCGTCTAACAGTTTAAGAAACTCTTCTGTAAGATCTTTATAATTTTTCAATTACTGCAGTTTATGGCGTGTAATATTTATTTCATGAAGTAGTTAAAATTACACTATAATAATTTATAAATTAATCTTTAATATTATAATTTTTTGCTGTCCAATTTCAATATGTTGATTTTTAATTAACAAAATATTTGATGCATTAAAGTCGCGTAGCTATTTTCACCAAACATTCAATTTTAAAGCCATTAGTATAAAAGTCTAAAAAAAAGTATAAAAATCTAAGGAATTTAATATGGATACACACGTCAGTGTGCTTTTCTCAAGTCTCAAGTTTCTCGAATCCATCAATCATTCATTGTATTTCTTATACTTTCATTTTAATCCTCTCCAATCAAGATTTTAAAGCAGGTTTGCTCCATTAGTCCATTTTTATTACTTTTTGTCACTATTTCTCCTTTTTCATTATCATCATCATTACGTGGCGCTACAACACTGGGTGGGTCTTCGCTAACTACAAATTTTCTCCAAGTTGATCGATTTTCCACGAATCTGTAATGAAATGAAATGTTAATATTTTGAGATATAATTGGATGTTTTCTCTCCATTGCTTACTGAGACGCCTAAGCGGCATTCTTTCTTCTGTGCTAACTTCCTTCCATACCAGTTTTACAAGTTTGATATATTGGCGTCTATGCATGTGTCCGATCTACCTTAAGCGATTTATTTTTCTGAACAATATCGTTATAAAAGCTTTCTATATTCAGTATGGGTTCTTATTATATACGGATTTGTAGCGATATGATAATGAGGTTAAAACATTTTTCTAATTATTTTTATTTCAAATATTCGTACTTCTTCCTTATTTTTTTTTAGTCAATGTCAATGATTCGCATCCATGTATTAAAATAGGTCTAAAATTTGAATTATGCTAAGTTATTATGCTAAAAGTATTTAGTTATTGACATTATTATTAACAGTGATTATTTATCTAAGATATTTAAAGTGTTCCATATTTTTGAAATTGTAGTTGTTAACTTTAATATTTTATCTAGATTTATTAAATTGGTCTTTTCTGTTGATTCGCTTGTATTTGGTTTTCATTTCGTTGATTTTTCGTGCTCTCTTTACTTTATTGAAGATGTTTGCGGACGGGAGAGTTTCTTATGAGATCTATGTCATTAGCATATGCTAGGAGTGCTTTGTACCTTGGGCCTTTAATGAGTTACATCTTAAATAGGCGATATTTCCATTTTAGTAAGCTGTTTATTAATTTTTTGACTATTTGAATCGACAATCTGTATTTTATTCGACTGTTATATCACAGAGTTTCTTGGCGCATATTTTCATTCTTGGTTTTGTGTTTCCCGTATCATTATTACAAAGATTTTTCTGGAGATCGACATAGGGAACCCGGTGGTATGTACATGATGTTTTCATAACCAACATCGAACATTTGTCTTACTGTAAAGTCATAATGATTTTACTAGGAAATATAGTGTTGTTTAATAATAATAAAGTTCAAGCAACAATTCCTATATGCAATACTTTGGTATGATATTTCTGCTCCCCGATACCAAGTAGCAGTCCCGAAAACATTAAAACTGCTAAACTCATGTTTCCTATTATCCAAAAATTAGCCAGTCCAGGACTATACTGCCCTCATAAGTTAATAGAATATGTACGGAGGTTTTTGGCAATTTAATAGGATTTTGTGTGTTAGAATATTATTTCTCCGAGAAAGTAAAGAATATTTATTTGCTATCCAAATATAATCCATAAATTAAATATTAGAATGCTATAAAATAATGCCACTAGCAGCAAAAACGGTATAATAGTCACTAATGAGAAAATCAAATAAATGTTTTTTAACATACAAAAGAAAGGATGTAAAGTAAGGCATAACGTAACAATAAAGCTATATAATTTTGAAAGATTGCAGCGTTTTAGATATCGTAGATAACGTTGTCACATAAGAAATAAAAGGGAAAATTCAGGTAGCTAACTGATGTATATAGAACCCTTATAACACTTTTAAATCCAGAAGCCTAATATAAATCTCTAAAATCAGGATATATAAAACAGTGAACCAGTGCAGTGTGGATATGTAACGAGAACGTATTAATTAGATCAGGATTGCTAGAAAAGCCATCAGAGGTATTTCCCGACTTACAAAGGTCCGAGTACTAACCAATACCGAACGAAACTAATGCCAAGGTCAAACACATATATAAAGATAGCAACGAGGTACAAGAACCTAAATCTCAACTCCAAAGTTGCGCTGGCTTTATCCAAAGGCTCTCTCATTAACTGCATTCCCAAGTTACATTGGTAGGATGCTCCGAGAGAAAAAATGCCCTTAGGATATCCACGGATGAAGGGCGCAGATTTAGGAATAATGAGACTACTTACCGACTCATCATATTTATCAACACCTGCTATCCTACCTACAATCAATACATATCTGTTGAGGACTATCAAATCAATTACATGTAATCAAACGAACTAGGCTTAAAAAAAGTATCCTAGGAAAGGCACTTCCGCAATATTGACATATATTTTTAAAACGCCATTTATGTGGCTGAGTTTGCAATAGGAATGAGGAGACAAAAAGGAAGAAATGGTAATAAAATCTTGTTGCGTTCCGACTATACGATGACGATGATCTCTATATAACATATAGGAAATAAATGGAGAATAATGTCTATGTTCAATTTAGAACTCGTTGGTTTTCTCCCTTTCGAATTGGGTATGTATTTGTATTACCATAGAAAAAATCAAAAAAAAAAACTATAATTATGAAACTCTATCTAAAATAGTAAAATCGATAAACAAATTATATAAACAAAAAGATTATATAAATCCCTAATATTTAAACAGACTGCTTTACAAAAGGTGAACAAATAAGCATAAATAAATTGTCAACAAAATAAATCAGAAGAATATGACACAGTATATTGCTTAAAAAGAATTCTTATGTGAATATGCTAAAATATGATACGATCGGAAAAACGGCAATGACTTTTACAGCTGATTGCCACATAAATATTAATGTAACGCAAATATGATGATATTGCCTCGTACTGTTATATAGCAATTTGTTGTCACATTGCTGAAAGTTACATGATGGAAATTCATTGTATCTAACAATAAAACAAGTATGCGTTTACACGTTATATATTGTAACTAAATAAGTTGAGGAGGGGAAAACTGTTTGTCCCAAGTTGGTATTCAGAATTATGTCTGTATTTTGTAACTTGCCAATTTCCATAGGTTTAAATTTTCATGGATATCACTAGACTCGAGAGCAGTGTATGATTCCTTAGTTATGTTTTTAAAGGATAGTAAAATAACCATCTAAATAATTATGCATTAGTTAATAACGTAACCTTTGTTTCTAACCCAATTGTCAAATTCCTTTCTTACCGTGGCCTAGTGTTGTACGTCTTTTTAAAAAATGCCTTGATGGGCCCCTAGGCGAGAAGAGAGTGACCCTGTTTACCTGTCTTTTGTTTTGTATATTTATTAATATAAACTCAAACAACTATTTGTACCATGTTGAGTCTGGCTGAATGACTAAAAGTCTATGCCAAAAAAATTTCATAGAATCTAAAGACAGCTTAAGGCCTTTATTATAAATATACTTTTTAGTAATGAAAATAAGTAAATAGAACCTAGAATATCCATGTAAAAGAATGTAATCTTTGATCTCTGGGATAAACTCATCTCCTGAACAATGGCGCCGATATATATGTAGTTAAAATTTTGTACACCTATTTTAACCTGTTTGTTTCCTTATTATCCATATATGAGTTGTGACCGATGTTACAAACTCATTTACTTTTTACAAAGAGTCTATATAAAGTAAATACTTTGTCATTTTTTATGGAGTTCAACGTAGAAGCCTTCACGAAAATTTAAGTACTAATAAGAGCACCGCCATCGGGCGTACCTTGGGTAATGAGTAATAAATTAATTGGTTAATTCTTCAATCACTCGTCCAATATGAGTTTTGTCAAATCGGTCCTTTTTAGGACCAACTATTCTATAGAGATAAAGTAAACTATATCTAGAGATAAAGACAATTCATAAGCCTGATGGAAGGTGTAATAAATAAAGCAAATACTATAATGAGTAATTACATAAGCAAAAAGTATATTAATTTTACATTAACATGAATACTATAATTGTGACTTAACTGGGTATTATACATACGCTCTACTTTACTTAAGCTTATCAGACATAAACGCTTAACACAAATGTGACGTATTTCTAGTGCAGTAAGCACATAGAGGGCCAAACCTAGGGTATTTGGTATAAAACTGATCGCAGAAGATTTTATAATAAGTGCCGGCAAAGAAGCAAAGAAAAACTTAAAATGAGATAGGACTCAAACTAGTCACTGCGGGAACCATTTAACTATGTTGAGCTTGGATCCACTATCCACGTATAAAATAAACAATATTACGGCTCCCGATTGAGGATCTGAGCACAAAACTAATTATAAAATTTTGACCAAAAATACTACAATGGCTAATATCTAAAGTCTGTAGACAAGCAAAGCAAAGACAAAGTTATCACTATGCTTTAACCTGGCAAAAACTCCAACGACCACAAAAGCTATCGGCCAATATATCTATTTATTTTGTCAGCTATACAAAATAAATCTGCACATGATCCTTAATATAAACCGATGATAGAAAAAGAACTCAAATTAAAAGACAAAAGTGGCTATATATGACAGGGAAGATCGTGTACATCACAAATACTAAATCTTGCCCAACACAGCGAAGACGGGTATGAAAAATATCAGGTATGAGGAGTCGTATTTGTCAATCTCAATGCCGCTTACGACACCTTAAATTAGAGGGCATTTTTTCAAAATCTATGTGATATCCCCTTAGGTAATAAACTCAGTTGTATTATCCGTGTATGCCTACACAACATAAGATTTTTCGTATCACTCAACGGTAAGAATAGCAGATGGAGAACGTAGAAGAACGGTCTTCTTTGGGGTACCGTAATCGCACCTACGCTGTATAACATTTACACAACCCATACCGGTAAATAGTAGGACTTTTATTATGTAGACGATACATCTATTGTTGCATAACTAAAAACTTTTGTTGCTAAAGTAGAGAAAAATCTAAATAATACCTTAAACAAAATAAAAATAGAATCTGAATGAATTTTAAGCCACACCCCGGAAAAAGTTAGGTATGCTCCTTCAATGTTCCTAACAAAGACGCTTTCACAAATATGAACATATACCTGAACCAATAGTGTCAAGAAATCCTTAAACTCTGCACTTGCTATAAATACCTTGAAGATAGTTTCTATCACACTTTATTATTCACAGAACTTTGTTTAAAACTAAATGAAAACCTAATACTACTATAAAAATAAAATGAGAACCAAAAAAATAATATTCTCCGCAAACTTGTCAGCTAAAAATAGGGAGCACATTCTTCCACCCTTAAAACGTAGACTTGAACTCTATGCTTCTGCCGAATATACCTTGCTAGTATGGGTGACATCAACACATACTTAATACGTAGATGTAGCTATAAATCAGTCAGTTAAATTCAGAGTACCTATATTAAGACTCACGTCCATACATAAGCTCTACAATATCGTAGCTATCAATCCACCTAATATCCGAAGATAAGTAGCTAGAGAAAGAAAGAAACAAAGTCTAGATTCGTAACATCAACTCCACGCATACCAGTCCATTTTATGACTAGAATCGAAGAAAAAACTGGCCAGATCAACACATCTGCAGGATATACAAAAAAAAGTAAGCTGCTCCTTGACATCTGAATCCTCGAAAGAAACTTCCTGATGGCAGTTATCTTCCTTAAATCTGCCAGGAGGACTCCGGTTAACCTATGTGAATGTGGGGTGGTACAAGATTCATCACACTTTCTTAGTTGACTTTATCATCCAAATCGGTCTTTTCTGAAGGAAAAGGTTAATTTATTTGAACTAAACGTGTAAAGTACAGTCAGTAAGCTATTACTTATAAAGTAAAGATCATTGCAAATTTGAAACTACCTCCACTTATATTGATTACATATTACCCCTAAATACTAGATAAAGTATTCAGAAATATGTAATGATCGTGAAGTGATATAATTCTTGTTAGATAAATTAAGCATTCTTCCCTTTTTAGTGCACTACTACCCATTTTTACACAAAAATATCTATTTTAGCACTATATTTCGAGATAACCGTCTATCCAGAATTATATGTAATACACAGATACAACTAGAAATAAAATAATAAAAAAGCTGTATACAAGATATCATAAAACAAGAGATGAAATAAAAGAAGTTTTTATTAAGAGGGTTCTTAAATAAAACGTATAAAGACATACTCACGTTAACAAAATACATTAGGAAATTTCCGCATATGAAACAAAATCCAATTTGGTAATGAAATCCTTTTGTATCTATAAAGCTATTTTTAGAGAAGCATGTACCTACCAAAAACAGGTAGTTATTAGTATACATATCTTTTACACACTGTAATGCGTATGAATGATAACAAAAGTAAGACGTCCATATAAACATACTTTATTGAAAGAGGTAAAAGTACACTGCTAAGAAAGTACATTGTATTTCTTATACTTTCATTTTAATTCCCTCCAATCAAGATTTTAAAGCAGCTTCACTCCATTAGTCCATGTTTGTTGCTTTTTGTCACTGTTTCTACTTTGTCTTTATCATTATCATAACGTAGCGCTACAACACTGGGTGGGTCTTCGCTAACTACAAATTTTCTCCAAGTTGATCGATTTTCCACGAATCTGTAATCAACTGAAATGTTATTTTTTTTAGATATGGCATTTTCTGTGCTAACTTCCTTTCATACCAGTTTTATAAGTTTGACATCTTGACGTCTATGCATGTGTCCGATCTACCTTAAGGGATTTATTTTCCGGAACAATATCGTTATAAGAGCTTTCTTTATTTAGTATGTGTTCTTATTCTATGCAGATTTGTAGCGATATGATAATGAGGTTAAAAAATGTTTATTATTTTTCTTTCAAATATTCGTAATTCTTCCTTACTTGTTTTACTCATTGTCCATGATTCGCATCCATGTATTAAAATAGGTCTAAAGTTTGAATTATTCTCTGTATTTTTTAGTGGCATTATTATTAACCGTGATAATTTATCTTATAAGATATTTAAAGTGTTCCATATTTTGGAAATTGTGATTGTTAACTTTAATATTTTATCTAGATTTATTGAATTGGTCTCTTTTGTTGATTCGCTTGTATCTGGTTTTCATTTCGTTGATTTTAAGTGAAAAATTTTTCGTGCTCTCTTCACTTTATTGAAGATGTTTGCGGACGAGAGAGTTTCTTATGAGATCTATATCATTAGCAGGAGTGCTTTGTACCTTGGGCCGGTAATGGATTACGTCTTAAATAGGCGATATTTCTATTTTAGTAGGCTGTTTATTAATTTTTTGACTATTTGAAACGGTCCTGCAAGTGACAACAGTAGGTTCATTTAATTTCGCTTCGTAATAAACTTAAAATTATTCGGGAATTACAAGTTAGAAAATTCAACCGAGTTCAAAAATAAGTATCAAAAGTTAAGTGCATACAGGTGATAGTAGTTAATAAAGAAAATACCATCAGACAAGTAAGATAGAACTATTTTATTAATAATTTTAACAAGTCTTAAGTAAATGAATAATCGAGTGAAAGATTAAAAAAGTGGTTTTGGCGAATGTTCGAAGGGTCGACCTGCTTAGGCATTCCTACGCGTTTTTTTTTTTTTTTGGCAGATACTAAAGTAATTAGTGCTGACAAGAAATTATTGATCAAAATAAAAGCCACATAATTTTATTACAAAAATCCAGATCTGGCCTTAAAATAGATTTGATTAAAGTTGGGATTAGAATTAAATTAAATTAAAATAATAAATTAAAAGTAAATGTAATACAATAACTAAATCGAATGAACAGCAAAAGAAATAAGCCAGAACACGATAACTTATTCGACGAGGAGGAAGCCATCAAAAAAAGCAAAGCCACGTTAAGAACATCTCCAAAGGATAACATAAAAAATCGCGAAATGGAAGAACTAAAGAAACTACAAGAAGAAATAAATAAGGAGATTAAAACGGAAATAAAAGAGCTGAAAACAGAAATGAAGGAAGAAAATAAGGAGATGAGAAGATATATAAATGAAGTTAAAGAAGAGATAAAACAAAATAACGAAAAAATAAAAAGCATAAAACTGGAAATAGAAAGGGTGAAGGAAGAATGGACAAAAGAGAAAGAAGCACTGAAAAGAGAAAACGAACTAACCAAAACCGATAACAAAAAGATAACGGAAGAATTAAATAATCTAAAACGCTCATTAGAAAGGTTAGACAAAGAAAAAAGAATATAATCATCAGTGGATCAAAAATAGACTCTGAAGACCCAAAAACATTGAAAGAGGGAATGACTACTATATTAGAAAATCATCTTGGAGTTAAAACCAATATTAAAAGAGCACAAAAAATAGGAACAAAAACATGCTTAATTGAACTTGAAAGCGAAGAAGAAAAAACAACAATCTTAAGAAACAAATACAAACTTAAGAATGTGAAGATCGAAAAAAATATGGATTACAGAGGACCTCACAAAAGGAGAGAGAGAGAAAATGGAAGCTTTAAGAGATAAAGCAAGAGAAATAAGGGAAATGGAAAAATGGTCAAAATAGGATACAATAAAATCACAGTGGACGGCAAGGAATGGAGATGGTGCTATAAAGAAGAAAAGGTGTTGGAAATAGCGTGTTCAAAAAACTACCAGAGCAACATAAAAAGAACCAAGGAGAGGCCAAGCAACGAGTAGAGAAAGAAGAATTACTAAATAGAAATTAGAAATAATAAAAATAGATTATAAATCAATTTTAAGCCAAACCCCGGAAATGTCCCTAATAGAGACGCTTTCACAAATCTGAAGATATACCTGAACCAATAGTGTCATGAAATCCTTAAACTCTGGACTTGCTATAAATACCTTGAAGATAGTTTCTATCACAGAACTTTGTTTAAAACCAAATGGCAACCTAGAACCAGAAAAATAATATTCTCCGCAAACTTGTCAGCTCAAAATAGGAAGCACATTCTTCCACCCTTAAAACGTAGACTTAAACTCTATGCTTATGCTGCCATATATACCTTGCTAGTATGGGTGATAAAAACACATACTTAACACGTAAGTATATTTAGCTATAAATTAGTCAGTCATCAGATCATCACATCTGCAAGATATACAAAAAAAATATAAGCTGCTCCTCGCCATCTCAACCCTCGAAAGGAACTTCCTTATGGTTGTTATCTTCCTTAAATTTGCCTGGAGGACTCTTGCCTGCAAACACCGGTTAACCTGTGTGAATGTGGGGTGGTATAAGATTCATCACACTTTCTTAGTTGACTTTTCCATTCAAATCGCTCTTTTCTGAAGGTACAAGGTTTATTTATTTGAACTAAACATGTTAAGTATAGCCAGTAAGCTTTTACTTATAAAGATCATTGCAAATTTGAAACTAACTCCACTTGTATTGATAACATATTACCCCTAAATAGAAAATAAAACATTCAGAAGTATGTAATATTGGAGAAGTGGTATAATGCTTGTTAGATAAATTCTTTCTTTTTTTGTGCACTACTACCCATTTTTACACAAAAATATCTATTTTAGCACTTAAATATTTATTTTGAGATAACCTTTTATCCAAACTTATATGTAGTACATAGATAAAACCAGAAATAAAATAATAAAAAGCTGTATACAAGATATCATAAAACAATGGATGAAATAAAAGAAGTTCTTATTCATCGGATTCTTAAATAAAACTTATGAAGACATATTCACGTTAACAAAATACATTAGGAAATTTCCGCATATGAAACAAAATCCAATTTGGTAATGAAATCCTTTTGTATCTATAAAGCTATTTTTAGAGAACTCGTACCTACCAAAAACAGGTAGTTAATAGTATACATATCTGTTACACACTGCAATGCGTATGAATGATAACAAAACTAAGGAGTCCATATAAACCGTCCAGACTTTACGCGAGAATTATACATCTTATAGCAGAGTTGCCAAACTATCAGAGCTTACTTAAACCGATATACATATGGTTCCAATATACACTGAAAAAGATCTGAACGACCCCTATAATATATACACGTGAACTAAGCGATATACATTTATGATACAGGGATAATTATGGGCTCCAAATTTTTTTTAAAAATTATGAAACTATACATGTTGACGAATCGACAGAGCCAATATTATGGAATGGTCAAGTGAGCTCCGTATATCGGTGTCCACTTGACCACGGAGCTCACCTGAACCTGAATTTTAACATGGGCGGAGTTTACTTTATGCCGTAAATATATATATATATATATATATATATATATATATATATATATATATATATATATATATATATTTACCCGCTGAACCCTGATATATTTCGTATAGAAGACAAATACCTTTCAGGTCGCTGTGGCTTCTGCGTTACCTCTCGTTCAGCCACAGTCCTACGATACGATATCTGAAGAAAATAATGCAGCCGAAATAACAGCACTTACCAACCCACAAGCTGAAAACTTGTCCCAGGTTCCAACAACAAAATCCAAACTAGAAATCGTATAAATGCTGCTGCTACCAATGAACGTCCATCGCCTTCTGCTTTTGCTGCTTCTATTGAGCCACTTTCAAAAGGATGTTTTATTAGTGGCCAAGAGAAACGTAAACCAAAAATTTGACAGAGGTCGTTGGTGTTGAATTGTACTTCTAATATGTTGGAAATAAAATCTAAAAATGAGTTCAAAGCTCCCTCAAGTTATTTAAAGAAAACGTGAGGAAGATTTTCCTAATATTTCTCATTACGATGAAGAGGACTGTGTTTGCATTTACTGTAACTACCTTTATTTAAGATCTAAGCCTGGAGAAGAAGTACGTGGTTGCGGTACTTATAATGTTAGTTTGCTTTGGGCCCACCTTTCTGATGCCCCAAGAAGAACTATTTCATTTGCGAATTATGCTAATAATTGTGTAGTTATTATATAATAAAATAGGTCATTTTGTCCGAAGCATATGGACAAAATGGTTTATGATTGATCACAGTTAAATATATATTTTTTTCTCATAGTTTTTTTGCTAAAAATATATCAGTTTCGATAATTTAAGGACCAAAGATGACGTAAGTTATGGATATGCTGTGAAGTACCAATAAAAAGTTATGCTACAAAAACAAAACTGTATGTCATTTTGCATACATTTCCCCTATCGTTTAGCAATATAGTAAAACCGATTGACGGTTTTACAATTTATCTTCTATTTCAATCATTATTATTGGTTTATCCGCATAGCCTCAATTGGTGAGGTTGTCTCCTTGTCAAATTTCCCTTGTTTTGGTATACTTTCAGTAGTCTCCTTATTTATTCTTTAATTTGTAGTGTTGTTGGTGTTTAAGCGGTACCTATATTACTTTAGAAATTGATATAGGTACACATAATGTCTTTTGTTATGTGTATGAAATAGCCGAATAGCGTTTTGTTTTATTCGATGGTTTTTCTAAGTTGTCTAATTAAAACCATTGCTTCTGTTATAGATCTATTTACTACTTAAACTACTTCATTATTTACAATGTTAAAATAATCACAATTATTAACGAATGGGTTAAAAGAACAGTCATAGAATTGCACAGAATGTTCGATGAAGAAATCATGGTAAAACAAGAGAGTGAGAGAGAGATGAGTTTCAATAAGTTGACCATGAATAGAACGATAACTAGGACAGAAGAAAACGATAATGTATGCATATGTGAACGACGAAAAAGAGGGAAACAAAAAATCATATCCAGTACTATATTACATAGATTACTTGTTTACCTGTAAATATCTTCTTAACCAATAATGGCACATTTCCTTGTGGCGAATCTCTTCCACCTTCAATACTAAATCCTAAGCCGGCTCCATCCTTTATGAAACTTATTACATTGTTTGCCTCTTTTTCTTCTAATACTTCTAATGAAGGTGCTAAAAAAGTAAATAATTAAAAACAAAATTTTAAGTATGCACGTATTGTACGTTCTATGTGCATATCAACTTTCATAACATTGATAAAATACTCTTATTATTAAATATCTATCGATTTCTAAGCTCCGGATGTATGGCTTTTTTAAGAGTGAAAATATCATATTTAAATTGCCATATTTGTGTTAAAGTTTTGACACTTTTAGAAACAATCGCGTGATCTTTTCAACCGATATTGGCTATTTAAAATGTTATTATAACTGCAATATTTGATTGAATTTGTAGGATGTTCTGTATAAATGGTAGCTGTACTTTGATATAAATTTATTTACGGCTTATTTTATAATACATAATCCCCATCCTGGAATTCGCCTCGTTTCTAGTTCTTCTGTATTTTGGTAAGAATTTGGTTTTCATTTTAGTTATTTCTCCGATTTTTCGTTATTTATATGTATTGAAATTAAATATTAGGGCTAATATTTATATTATTATACACCTACATTTAGTCCTTGAGATCACAGAAGACATTGAAGACGATCTTCTTTGTAACAAACTACTACTACTAACAGGGGATGGCACTAGATTTTCTCCTTCCTCAATCACAATATAAAATTCAGTAACGGGTTCCTAAAAAAGAAAAAAAAAAAATACGTCAAATATTATGAACAAAACTCACACACTGGTGAAAATAAAAGATTCCATTCATTACGATTTTCATCTATGAATAGGTAATTGTGTCTTTTGTGCTCTAGATAGGCATGTTTGAAAATAGTATTCAGTACGCTCTATAGGGTTTTAATGTCGTTTTCGTCTTAATTTTTACAATTTTATCAGCTAAGACGCATTATACGTATACAGGGAGACAGTTTAGTTACGAAAATTACGATCTTCTCATATTTTTAAATGTACAACACGTACTTTATTTTTCAAAAGATTAAATTTATATATTTATGATACTTTCTCATTTGTCAACATTTCTCTTCTTCTTTGTCAACCATTTTCCATCCACTCCGGAATGTAGGTCTCTCCCAATTGCTTCAATCTTTCTCCAACTTGCGCCAATCTAATCCACTTTGTGCCTGCCACTGCTCTTATGTCATCTACTCATCTTTTTTGAGGTCTTCCCATGCTTCTTGTTGTCGTCCTTCGTCTCCATTCTAGAATTCTCTGTGTCCACCCGTTATTATATCGGGCTACGTGACCTGCCCAGCGCCATTTCATTTTTGTAATTTATTCCACAATATCCCTAATCTTCGTTCTACGTCTTATCTCGGTGTTTTTAATCTTGTCTCTTAGTGACAATCCAAGCATGATTCGTTCCATTGCTCTTTGCGTTGTTTCTAATTTTTTAGCAGATTTTTTGGTAAGGGCTACTGTCTCCAAGCCGTAGGTAAAAACTGGTTGTATGCATGTGTTATACACCTTTTTCTTTCTTTAAGTTTACAGGAATGGATGTGTTTTTCAAGTTGCCTAAAGCGCCCCATGTCAGTTGTGTTCTTCTTTTAATCTCAGCATCTTGTTTTGGTTTTCCTAGTTTTATAACATGACATTTGTATTATTATATTTGTCTGGTCTCGGCTCAGTATTTTTGTTTTGCTGTAGTTCATTTTTAAGCTTACCGCTCCTGAAACTGCATTTAATTGTTGTAACATATCATTTAGTTCTTGGATATTATCGGCTGTTAGAACTATGTCATCTGCGAATTTCAAGTGGTTTAAGTATGATCCGTCGACGTTGATATCCTTATTGTTCCATTCCAGTTTCTTAAAAATATCTTTTAGAGTTTCTAAATAGTTTGGGAGAGATGGTGTCTCCTTGTCTTACTCCCTATTGCAGTCTTATGGGATTAGTTTTTGTGCTTTCGTCCAGCTTTATATGCATGGTGGCATTTTCATATAAGTTTTTAATTATGTTAATGTATCTTGAATATATGCGTGTATTTTCTAGAGATTCAAGCACTGCCCATAATTCGATGGAATCGAATGCTTTATGGAAATCGACGAACGCAATATGAATTGGGACATTACACTCAGTGCATTTTTCTATCAGTGTTCGTACGGTGTGCAAGCTGTCTATGGTATTAAAATGTTTTCTGAATCCAGTCTGCTCGATAGGTTGATAGAAATCGAGCTTACCTATGTGTTAGGCGGTTGGTTATGATTTTAGTTAGTAATTTATACAGTTGTGATAGCAAGGATATTGGTTGGTAATTCTCGATGTTTTCTTTGTCTCCTTTCTTGAATAGTAAAATGACTTCCGAGTTGTACCATTCTTAAGGAATCTTTCCTTCATCAATTACTTTATTAAATAAAATATTTAATACCTGTTCCATTTTTCTGCCACCAATTTTCAACATTTCAACTGTAATCTTATCCTCTCCCGGACATTTATTCGTTTTTAGTTGATTTAGAGCCATTCGTATTTCATAGTCGGTTATGTCCGGTATTTTTTCTGAAGCGGTGTTAATTATTGTTCGTTCAGTACGTCGTTGTTGTGGTTGTGTATTTACCGAGTATAATTTAGTGTAGAATTTTTCAATGGCCTCCCTTATTTCCTTTCTGTCTCGGACGGTGACGTTTTTCTCATTTTTTATTTCTATTATTTTTGTTGTGCCGCTTGAGTTTTTTGTTTTAAGTACTTTCATGTTACAGTTATCTTGTATTATATTTTTTATTAGATTGTTATTATAGTTTCAATGATCGTTTCTAATTTATTTCTTCACGTTTTTGTTTAAACTTTTGAAGCTGTCCGAAGTTCGATTTGTTCTGTTTCATCTTTCTTGGAGTAGTTTAATTGTATTAGGTTGGAGTTTAGATGTTTTGGCTGTTTTCATTTTTGAGCATGTTTTCTTAACCGATGTTGTTACAGTTACTTTATTTTATTGGCTACAACTTATTACTTTCCTTAATGTTTTTAGTTTTCTTTTAAGAACTAAGTTTTTCTTCTTAGGCTTCTATCGTCCATGTTTTGGTATAGGCCTCTTCCAACTTCTTCCATCAATCTCTATCCAGAACAACATACTCCCAATTTGTTTAAGCTATTTTTTTGATGTCGTCTACCCATCTCATCTATGGTCTTCCTCTTGATCATTTACCTTTGTAAGGTCTCCAATATTGTACTGTGGTGTTTCAACGTCGGTATTTTTGTCTAGCTAAGAAAAAACTTAAACTTAAATATTACAAAATTATTTATATTCAATAAATAACTAATAAAACATATAAACCATAATAATATGCAATGTATTTAACAATTAATGTGATATTAAGGATATAAGTCTAAAGTAAATATTCAAAATGTCCACCTCCAACGTCTATGCAAGTGTGTAACCGATATTCAAATGACCCAGCCACATTTCTTCTTCTTTTTATGTAGACATGACTATACGTGTCTGTTTTTCATTGTTTCTCCAGCTATAGTTCCATCGTTTTTGTGGTCTTCGTACTGATCGTCTTCCTATTGGGGAACCGTTTCTTGCCATCTTTACTACTCTATTTGTCATGCGGCTTCTTTGATAGTTCCGTTCTACTCTTCTATTTTCTATAGTATATCTGCTTCTAACTCTGTCTCATAGTATTTTACCATTAATTTTTCTAATTGTTTTCATCTTTGCTGTTTTTAACATTCTTTTTGTTTTCTCTGTCAGGTCGTGTTTCTGCCGCGTATGTCATTATTGGTCTGATGACTCTTTTGTAAATTCTACCTTTTATTTCTTTCCCGATATTTTTGTTTCTCCATATTGTATCATTCAGGCAACCTGCGGCTCTTTTGCTCTGTTTACTCGATCTTCTACTTCGGTTTGGAGCTTTCCGTAGCTAGATAATGTGATGCCTAGATATTTAAATTATCTAATTGAACAACAGATTGATAATAGAACAAGCACTTGTTAACTTGTTATTAGAAATTAACATGTTAAGTTTTCTGGTAGTTATATTAAATTGGTGCAGCATACGTTGTAAATCACTTTGAGGGGGGTAGTATTGTTAAGTATTAAGTAAGAGTATTAAGTTGTTTTTCTCCCATTTGGTATCCTTTTTTAGTTCTTACTTTTTTTTAATATTGTTCTGAAGCTCTTTTCTTGTGGCATTTATTGACGTTTCAATTTCCACTTCGGAAATCGTTCTCAAAATACAAACAGTAAATTCATAACAGTATTTTAACCTTTAATTGTGGCTTATTTCCAGTTAAATAGTAATTTATTTACTTTTTTTTATTATTTCATCCATAATCAGGTTGAATACTAGAGGACTTGGGGAATTTCCCTGTCTTATCCCATTGCCAGCTTCAATAGGGATTTTGATTCTACGTCTATTTCATTGTGAAATGTAGGCTCATCTCCAAAAAGCATATAATCGAAAAAATCGGTCGCTACGCACTTGCTTCTGAAACCATTCACCAAATCTGCGATTATAATCATCGTCTGTTAATTCTTTATCTAACTGTACGCGGTAGGGATGCATTTTATATTTACGGAGGATTTTTGCCGCCGAAGTTGACTAATGCAATGTTGACGGGAAATTTAACGAGTCGTGATATGAGGATCCTCAGTAGTAGCTAACAGTACATGATATTCCTTTTTTTAACTTATCAACATGCAAGTAACCCAGTGTGAACAAAACGATTCATTAATTTTTTCACGTTTGGCTTCATCTCTTCTGGATATCGCTGTTAATATATTTTACATACAAGTAGGCTAGTTTTCTAATTTTCTCCGAATATCCTGGTCATACCTATTAGTTCTTTAATAGAAAAATTTATTTTTAAAATTAAAGACAAGCCATATACACCGATTAAAAAGATAAATGATATGAAAACTTGTCATAGAAGTAACCAAATAATATCACGTCCTAAAGTAAATATATAATCATCTCTTGAAGCAGATATTAGGATAGCCTTTTTCAATTCTATAAAAATTTTCGAAGTAAAAAATTGATTGATAATAATAGAATGGAACATAGGGGATTTAGTGTACATTGAAAATGAACAAAATTAAACCGAAATAAATTAGATCCAGTTCGAGTTAGACCCTATCCAGAAGTACAGTCCCAAAGAGCGGAAGTGTAAAGGTTTTGAAGCAACCTTTAGTCATTTGACACTTTCACTCACATTGGACTTACATTAATTTTAGTGTTTGATATTTCCTTTAATTTGTCGGTTGATTTTTTTCGTATGTGTTAATTCTTATAGGTAATTGCTTGATATTTTGTAGTGTTTTATTCATTGGTGTCTTTAATAGAATAAAATCATACAAAGTAAAGAATTTAGATATATATGGATATAACGAATTAGGATCCAAACAACAAAACTACTTTAACAGGCCTAAGTTCAACAGGAGTGACTGAGATATAACGAAAATCTTATGAGACATAATAAATTAAAGAATTTTAGAGAATTTTTAAGAAAGATTAAATTAAAGAAAGAGATTAAGAAAGTCTTAAAAATATCTATAGTATTTATATGTTGCGGTACGATAAGAGTATATCAGAATCTACACAGAAGTGATTTTATAAAATACATAAGAGTAATATATAAATACCTGTTAGATATCTTTCAGAAGGGAAATCGTATTGCAGTTAACTCACGTTGTAGAAAAATGTTATCGCCGGTGTAATACAATATATAAAATTCTTAATGTATAAAGCGTATCAAGGCAAGATACATAAGAAATCGGAATTCAAAATTATTTTGGAAAACTATACGCAAAAATCATAATCACTCTGTACATATGAAAAGGTTTCTCAGCAACATGAATGCAAAAAAAAGAAACTAAAAAAATCTAAACACAATTAATGCAATCTTGTAAATGTAATCTCTAATTCCAAATACAGTATCCTAGAAGAGTTGAATAATCATTTGGAGACATGACTATCCGAGAAGATGGTCAAGTGTTCATTTCAGAAAAAATTATATATAAAATTTACCTTAAGTAGTTCAACAGCTTCCAGGTGAGTTAAATCTCTAGTGGACTGTCCATTAATGGAAATGATCTTGTCTCCTTTCTTAAGCTGCCCATCAGTATATGCTATACTAGAATACTTTATGCGGTGTACCTAAAAATTTAAGTTTTTAAATATACTTCTTTATATAATATCTAGTTGAAACTACATTTTGAATAAATTGTCTCATTTTTTATTTCAAACAATAATTTCGAATATAATAATAATATAATTATAATATTTAATACTCATTAACGTCCGAGTTCGTATGAAGTGTAGGACAGCTAAACCGATCATATCTTAATAGTAAAAATTTGTCTAAGGCATTAAATATGTACACTTCTTTTGCGCTTAACTATAATCCGACAAGCGAGAGCTGGCGGGTTGCGCGTAGAACAAATTAAAAAGTGGAAGGAATTGCTCATTTCTATTGCAGTCGGCTAGAGTTCACATCGTGTATAACCGTTTAAGTACCTATACTATATACCTATAATCGCGTTTAAGTACCTCTGATATCTCTCTTAGAATAATTCCTTTTCGAGACACCCGCCAGCTCTCACTTGTCGGATTATACTTCTTTGGTATTATAAAGTGATCAAAAGCAGATATAGATGATATAGATATAGAAAGAGATGGACATGGATAAACAGACTGCCAATATAAGAACCTATTTTCAGACGAAACCTGAGACATCTTCTTTACATCGCTCAATTTGCGCAGTAGATGACACATTGCCGCTTAAACCGCAGGAACAAGAAATGCGCATAAACTAACTGACTACCTAAACTATTGGTTTACATCAGGAAAGATGTTACCCGAGACAGAGGGTTCCATACTTACCATTCAGAATCAGATTATTCCAACTAAAAATTACCTGAAATATATTGTCACAGACCTTTAAGTTTCAGGTCAAGCCCAAGAAACCATCCAACATCTTACAGGGGCTGCCGGCGTTTGTTGGGACAGACCAACCAGTGGCACATAATAGACCGGGTCTCATACTAGTTAATAAACTTAGACAGACAACACTAATAGATGTGGCGATACCTAACAGTAATAATCTGCCTGTTAAATACAACGAAAAAATCAATAAGTACAGATATCTGGAAATATAAATAAGGAGACAATCATCGTCCAGCCTCAAAAGTCCACTGCTGAACATAGGCTCTTCCTTTTGTTTCCAACCCCGTCTACCTTGCACCACTCTTGGGAGACAATGGAGAATGGAAATTACCCAGACGATACCTATTATTCTCTCTACTACTGGAGTTATATGACCATGCGGAAATTCTATACGACCATCCATTTGGGAGATACTCCGAAGTACCCAGTCACCTAGGGCTCAATAATACGGAAAGAGTCCCACAAGAGATCAATACTTTGGATACCGTAGGTATCTGTGATGAGTAAATTTTCCCCTCAGAGACGTATGGTTAAATCTGGATATTAATTGTAATAATAATAATTTCGAATATAACTAAACTAAAACATACAATTTGTCCATTCTGGAAGAAGACAGTAATCCTAGGCTACGAAATTAAGAGTTAGGAGGCCAAAGTACGCATTTTTGTTATCTGTTTATAATCCTTTCTATACTATATGATTAAGAAGTGTAAATGGGAAATCAAGATGTGGAGTACACTTCAAAATAATAATATTTAGGAAATACTGAAAAAAACGAAGCTGGAAATCCCATACTAATTTGGTCAACAAAACTTGCTACTAGAAACTTGCTAGCCTTTCGACATTTTACAGGGCAAGAAGTTGGAACTGAATTATAATCCCTTTCTTTATCTTACGGCTGTAATCTCTGTATCTTGCCCTTTTAAACGATGATTAGGAACAAATTCAATGGACTGGCGAATAAAATGCGACTAGGCCTAAGGGGAACGAATAACTCACTATCCCAATCCTTGAAAAAGTAGCCTACAAATGCTACAAATTTATGCTATTAATTCTCAAAAAAGACCAAATTTAATAACAAAGATGCATTAAACTCATTTAAAGAGACTAGTGAGGGTCCAGATAATATCCCAATAGTTTTTCTTATGCATTTACCTGAGAATGCACACAATCATCTTCTTAAGATATTTAATATTATTTGGTCAGAACAGAATCCAACAGTGTGGAAAGACTCTATCATAATACCAATATTAAAACCAAAATGTTCCAAAACAGATCCTGAGTCTTATAGACCAATTGCACTAACATATACTGCATGCAAACTGTTAGAAAAAATGGTCAACCGTCGTCTCCTCTGGACACTTGAAGATCGAAATATTATTATTCCAGAACAAAGTGGTTTCCGACAAAATAGATCAACTCTAGATAATATTATAGACCTAGAAAGCAGTGTACATGAAGCCTTCTCCCTTAATCAAAAATGTTTTGGAATACAGCTTAGCGCCACCGTATCATCAGATTACTGTACGATTTAGAAATTAAAGGACATTGATTTGCATTTATAAAAACTTCTTATATAAAAGGTATATGCAAGTTAGAGTAAATGGTAACATGTCGTCAAAAGTGCAATTAGAAAATGGAATTCCTCAGGGATCTGTTATAAGTTCTACACTATTTATAATTGTCATAAATGATATTCTACGAAAGTTAAAACTTCCACTTAAAGGCCGCTTATATGCCGACGATCTCGTAATATTTGGTCAAAGCAAAAACTTAAACAACCTCTCACAACTTGCACAGGGTTTCTTGTTAGATATTGGAAAATGGTCACAGGAAACTAGATTTATCTTTTCAACAACTAAAACTAAATATACGGGGTGTTTCAAAAAGGTATGTCATCAATTAAATCACGCAATCCGGGGTCAAAAATAAATTGATTTAATTCAACTTACCTTAGTACAAAAGTGAACACAAACAAAGTTACAGCCCTTTGAAGTTACAAAATAAAAATTGTTTTTGTGCATTATTTCCTAAACTACTTAAAATTTTGTAATAGAAATGAACATGTTACTTTCTTGTTCTGAAATCATTTTTCATACAATAGAAACCACTAAATCTAAGAGCACAGAAAAATTTAAGGGGGGTGTGCAGACCTAAATCCCCCCAAATCATTTATTGTGTGGATAAGATTAATATTAAAAATTTTGATATTACAATGGCCTACAAATTTCAGGAAATAGCAGATATGCATTTAACTTTGGGTAAGTTGGATCAGATTAAAATATGATTTCAATAAACTATCGGGAATATTGTAGGTTAATGTCAAGAAAATACTGCGGCAGCCGCAAGGCATTATGTAGTAAAATACCCCAATCGAAATACACTCAATAGACGATTATTTCTGACCATTGATCATCGTTTACGGGAAACGGATACATTCCAATCGCAAGTTGCTGGCAATAGTGGTCGTCCAATAATGGATGCAACTGATGAAGACATTTTAAAAATCATTGAAGAAGTCCGTGGAACAAGTACAAGGGCAATAGCTGCTTAACTAAATGTTATTCACGTAAGGGTTTGGAGACATGGAGACAATGAAGTTTGAAGGATCAGCTGCTTAAACCCTATCATTTAACAACGGCTCAATAGTTATTGGTTGAAGATTATCCTAGAAGGATTGGATTTTGCGATTGGTTGTTAATGGAAAACACTCGAAATGTTAATTTTATTAGAAATATTTTGTTTACTGACGAGGCTACCTTCAGTAGAAATGGAATAACAAACCATCATAACGAGCACATTTGGACCAACGAAAATCCTCACACCAAAAAACGACTCATTACCAAAGGACTTTCAAAGTTAATGTTTGGGCAGGAATTGTGGATAACAATACAATAGGTCCAGTATTTCTTCTCAACAATTTAAATGGTGATAATTATTAATTATTTGCAGTTCTTGGCAAACGATTATTTGGAAGAAGTAAATATTGCAATAAGGCAAAATATGTGGTTTCTACAAGATGGCGCTCCACTGCATTACAATAATGAAGTCCATGAATACCTTTGCAGGCAGTATACTGGTCGGTGGATTGGAAGGGGTGAAGCTGCAAATCGATTTCGTGAGAAAGATATAATTTTTCAGCGCATTCGGTTTTCCTTATTAAAACCATACCGAATGGGTATTGAAGAAAATGGGCGTCATTTTGAACATTTATTGTAATATCATATTTATAGAGGTTATAGACATTTTTGTACTTGTTAATTCATTTAAGCCATTTATTTAGTTGCAAGCAATTTTTTAAAGTTTAATGAAAAGGACCGTAACTCAATAAAAACTGTTTTTTGAAAAGAGTGATAAGAGCAAAACATTTTTAAAAATAATGTGTTAAACTAATGATGCCACAAAATTCATTTGATTTGAACGTACTCAAAAGTTTGGGGGGATTTAGGGCTGCACATCCCCCTTACATTTTTTCTGTGCGCTTAGATTTTGTTGTTTCTTTTTTATGAACAATGCTTTCAGAACAGGAAAATAACGTGTCCATTTTTATTATTAAATGTCAAGTAGTTTAGGAGATAATACAAAAAAAAACAATTTTTATTTTGTAACTTTAAAGGGCTGTAACTTTTTTTGTGTACACTTTTGTACTAAGGTAAGTTGGATTCAATCAATTTTTTTTGTCTCCGGAATGCGTGATTTAATTTATGACATACCTTTTTGAAACACCCTGTATAGTATTTTCTTAAAACAAAAGTCAGTATACCAATCTCATTATATATATACAACCCATCAAGACACCAGGATATCAATAATAACAAGATACCAGGAACACTTCTAGAAGCTCTAGGTGCAGACTGTAACTTTAACAATACTCTGAATTTCTTGAAAGACATTAAGAAGTACCACAATATTTAATAAACCAAATTGTAGTGCAGTAATTGTACCTAATGTAATCCATTAATTTTTCGCTAATGGCCATTTGGTCGATGCGATTGTCTAAATAAAAAAAGTAGCCTATTAATAGTACTGATGTGGCACATTAACCAATTTTTTAAAACGTTAAAAAATAGTTTATTATCTATTTAAAGTGCACATATAAAAGGTAACATCTAGTAGCTTAAAAGGCTAAACTTACCGTTATATCTTTATTTTCGTCAACTCCACCGGATAAAGTAATACCTAGACTAGTTCCATATGGATCGGTTTTGAGCGTGATCGTCTTTGTTTCAACTTCTGAAGATTTCTTGTCTTGAGTCTTTGGGGGCGAGCAGATTTCTAATTTTTCAACACTTTTGCCTATACCGTTTCTAACAGGCAACGTCGCCTTGCCTTCTATAATGTCATTTACTTTGCTATTGCTTCTAGATTCTGCAGATTTAAAAAAAGGAACTTTTTGTGGTGATACAGGAGAAGAAGAATTCATATTTTCAAAGTTTTTCTTTAGTGCTTTTACATTAATAGGTCCTGGTTTCCTAGAATTCGAGTTAGTACTAAGGTAGTCTTTGGATTTGCTGTTTTTCGTTTCTTCTGGTAATTTCATTTGTACGTGATTAAGGCTTGAAGAATTCAGCGCTAAGAATATGTTCGTTGATGCTACTTTAGTTGGCGTTTCATTATTTCCTATAAAAAAAATACGTTGGTACAATATTCAATTTACATTTAATTTTTTTTTTGTTTGAGGTTGTTCGAAATGTTTTTAATTATTAAATTATTAGATAATAAGTATATTAGATTATTAAATATCCTGTTTATATAGGATTAAACTACATGTGGCTTAATCACGTACAAACACAATATTTAACTGAGACATGTCACAAGAAAACTGTTTCAGAACCTCTTATTAGAATATGATTTAACAATAGGCGTTTTGTGTTATGAGTAAAAATGGTATAATAGATGTTTAACAGCTATTTATCCTATATAGACCTTATATCATTCTGATTGTTACAAAACCGATATATACAATAAAATTTACAGTCCAATGGCGATAGCTTTATATAACATAATCATAGCGAATTCACTGTAGAGAAATTTTAATTGAAACTTAATACCGGAATTGTTACATTTTAATGCTTTATCCATAGGATTGCATAAGTCGCGAAAAATTTACTATAAGAAACGAATGTCTAATCTAATTGAAGAATACATATACACACATACATATTAATAGCTAGAGCTAAGATTAATACTATTACAGGAATTAATATTATCATAATTCCTGTATAAAAAGTTATCTACAGTAAAACAGTTTGATATAATTTATGTGCACTGCTCTTAAAGCAATTACTATTTTATTGGGAATAAACCACAATTAAAGTTTATGATTAAGTTTATTGACGTTTTAATTTCCACTTCGGAAATCGTTCTCAAAATACAAACATTAATTTGGCAGGACGAGAGTATAAAATCCATCAAACACACCGGCACTGCATGCTTATGAAAACCATGGTTTTGATGGAGTGGATATTGTGTTTTCATCAAAATCGGCTGATTAATACTCACGATAACAAGAATAGGGAGATGTTTGTGAAATGGTTGAATGAAAAACTTTTTCCAAATTTACATGAACCATCTAGTCCGTGTGGATAGGGGAACGCCCCAACCAGTTCTAGGACTGGCGGGTAGGTGGGAAATAAAATACCACCCGTAAACCAAAACCGACCCTCCAGGTTGCGGGTTAGGCTAGAGGCTAACAACCTCTTCCTGTAAAAATCATATGTTACGAAACCTCAAAAACTATTAGCCGGACGGAACTTACGACGACGACTCTGCAAACGAAAATGGAATTAAGATTAGGAACATGGAACACCCGAACCCTGTACCGAGCTGGAGGACTCGCATCTCTACTAGACATAATGAACATGTACAGAGTAGATGTTTTGGCAATGTAGGAAATGCGATGGACGGGAACAGGCATTCTTGACAAGAGAACCCACTCCATATATTACAGCTGCAATGAAAACCAACACATAGATGGAGTGGGATTTATAGTAAACCAAAGAACAAAAGACCTAGTTATTGATTTTAAAGCCTATAGTAAAAGAATGTGCTATTAACGCTTAAAAGGTAAATTCTTTCATTACAGTTTAATCAATGCACATGTCCCGACCGACGACAAACTAGAAGACATTAAAGAACAGTTTTTTGAAGACCTAGAACAAACCTAGAGAAGATGCCAGAGAAATGACATCAAGATAGTGCTAGGTGACATTAAGCAAGAATAGGACGAGAGCGAGTTTTTATGCCGACTATAGGTAGGCATAGCCTACACAACATCAGTAGCGATAATGGATTACGACTGATAAACTTCAGTGCAGCAGCACTGAACATGACCGTCGCTAGCACCTATTTTGAACACAAGAATATACACAAGGTAACCTGGACCTAACCTGATGGAAGAACAACTAGTCAGATTGATCACATCTTAATAGATTCAAGACACGGAACAAACATAATGAACTGCAGAAGTTATAGAGGCGCAAACATAGACTCAGGCCACTGTTTAGTGATCTCAACACTAAGGGCTAGAATTTTAAATTCCAACAAAGAAAAAAAAATTAGATAGAAAGGACTGGAGGTAAAACAGGAAAAACAGGAGATAAAGGAAGATATTGATTAAGCAGCACAAGATAAAATAGGAACAGAAACTTGTACCCGAAAAAATCACTGGTTTAACGATGAATGCAAAGACGCAAGACAGAAAAAAAAATGAAGCCTATGCAAAAATGCTTACCCGCCGAACTAGAACAAGTATAGAGAATTACTAAATAAAGAGAAGGGAAAAAAAGAAAATACACAGAATGAAGAAACGAAACCACTTAAAAAAGGAACTTCAATGTATAGAAACCTCAACAGAGAGAAAGCATTCAGAACATTCTATAAGAAAGTTAACGTCAACAGCAAAGAATTCAAGGCAAACACAAAACAATGTAGAAGTTTAAATGGCGATCTATTAACAACAAGAACAGACGTACTAAATCGATGGACGGAATATTTTAACCAGATACTTAATATAGAGGAAGAAGAAAACACGGAAGACGAAAGCTGCGAGGGAAGCGGAGCAGACCAGAGGGAGGAGGATCCACCAACGATCCTGGAAGTTAAAGACGCTGTAAACAAACAGAAACAAATCACCCGGAATAGATAATCTCCCAGCGGAATTATATACAGAAGGTGGCCACGATATCATAATAGCACTACAGCAGCTTATAAAAGAAATATGGATACAGAAGTCCCTCCATAGTGATTGGAATATTGGAATACTTTGCACCATACACAAAAAGGGAGATATCTTTGAATGCTCTAACTATCGAGGAATTACGCTCCTAAATGCAGCGTATAATATATTCTCCAATATATTATGCCATCGTATGGCACCAAATGTAGAGCGAATAATAGGACAATACCAGGCTGGTTTCAGGGTGGTAAATCAACAATTCATCAGATTTCAGCCCTGAGACAAAGATAAATAGAAGAGAATTATTTAGAGCAATGATAGACCTAGGAGTACCAAATCAGTCTAATCTTGATAAGTCTAACCAAACTAACCCTTAACAAAGTTGAATGCAGAGTACGATCCAAGGGAAAATATCTGAAACAAATAACGGGCTACGTCAGGGAGACCCACTCTCCTGTATACTATTCAATCTAGTTCTGGAAAAAGTAATACGTACGTCACAAATCACAACTACCGGTTCAGTATATAACAAATCTGTGCAAATCCTAGCATATGATGATGATATCAATATTGTGGGGAGAACGGAAAACGCAGCACGAGAGGCGTACGTAGCACTAAAGGAAGCGGCTACAAAAATGGGTTTAATAATAAACACCAATAAAACGAAATACATGAAAATATTTACGCAACCACAAATACTACGTCCACTTGTTATAGAAAACGACGTCATCGAAGAAGTTAACGAATTTTTATACCTGGGAATGCTCATCAATACTGAAAATGACACTACCTCAGAGATAAACCGCAGAATTTGCACGGTTAATAAATGTTATTTTGGGCTTAATCTTCTTTCTAAATCTACAGTTATATCAAAAAATACAAAAGTAAAACTCTACAAAACAATAATACGCCCAGTCCTAACATATGGTTCAGAAACCTGGACTTTAACAAAAAGCAATGAAAACATGTTAGGATGCTTCGAAAGAAAAATAGTAAGGCGAATCTATGGAGCGCTAAATGAAAATGGTGTCTGGAGAAGACGATATAACTTAGAACTCTATAGAATATACCAGGAACCAGATATCGTGAAACACATTAAGATATGACGTCTGAGGTGGGTAGGCCATGTAATGCGGATGGAGCAAACTGACCCAGCTAGAAAAAACGCTCCTTGATAGACCTATTGGTCAAAGAAGAAGAGGAAGACCCAGAACCAGATTCCTAAATAACATAGACCAAGATATGAGAAATATGGAAATAACGTGCTTGGCGGAGGAAGGGGATGGATAGGGACGACTGGAAAAAAATTCTTGGGGAGGCTAGGACCCACACAGGGTTGTAAAGCCAAAATGATGATGACATCTGTTATAGCTTGGAATAATGCTCCATACCATTGGTAAATTTTAAATAAGCAACCAACAAATTCCTGAAAGTACATAAAACAAAATAATAGTTAACGAATGAAAATATTTCATTTTTTTGGGATTCTTTCAAGTCGTAATTACTATATTTAGCCAAAAGGAATAAAAAACAAACCAAAAATATTTATAGTAAACGATATTATACGTAGTTTTGGACCTAATGTGATAAGGATGAGACTGCTCCTTTACCATTTTGAATTCAATCCCATTGAATATATTTGGGGAATATGCAAAACTTACTACTATACCTATATTAGACATAACGGTTACAGTGACGCAGCAGTTTTGGAAACATGACAAGAAGTATTGAATATTGCTGCTCCTGCAATTTGTTGTTGTCAATAGAATAATGTTGGATGCCTGAAAATCGCATCGAACCAATTATCACAGGCGTCACTTACAACCCAAATCAGTCAATGAAGAACAAAAAGCTGAAAAAATCTTATACATATATTTGAAGTTTCTAAAGGCTATATGAGGGGTAGCTGGGGAAAAATTCGTGAAGACATACAGCTGATTTTGCTTTATTTTTGTTTTAAACAATCTTAAAAAGTGAAAAAACGTAGTTTTTTGCCTATAAAAAGTTTATTATACATTTTAGAGAAAAATCTTTCAAATAAAAGTAGAGTAGAGTATAAGTTATTCAATTTGTTTTTCCCGGATAGCTTGTCGGGATTATTTAAACAACTGTGTTTGTCCAAACAAACACTGTAAAATCGCAATCGATACTTTGAAGCTTCATTTATATTTATTACAATAACTTTAACTTATTATTAAATTTTATTATTAAAAAACAGTTTGAAAAAGCGCTCGCTGACTTAATAGTTTCATTATAAACTTATTTATTTATGAAACTTAACAGTTTCATTATAGTAAACATTTATAATAACTTTGATATTTTTTTATGTCACACGGTTGTAAGTGGGCTCACTAAAAAGCTGGTCAAAAAGACACTTTCCAAAAAAAACAGAACCTTCTATTACTATGACCAATAACACGAAACAAGCTGAGATATTGCAGTGGACAGTTCTCCCCTCCACTTTTTAGTGGCGGTATTTTGCGAATACCATCATTTTAACGGTTTATAACTTTTTAATTCTTTACTGTGTATGCATCTATCAGATGGATTATAAAATTTAGATTTTCTTTTACAATTTGTTTAAGTTTTAGCTCTTAATATTAATAAATAATGGAAACATGATTTTAAGAAAAAAAATCATATCTGGTTTCCTATTGATTATAGAAAGTTCTGTTTTTTTTGTAAAGTGAGATTTTTTACCAGCTTTTCATCTTATCAAATTTAAATACTAAAAATTTTACCATTTTTTATTGCACAAAAAATATTCAAACTCCAACTATCGTGGAAATAACGTTTTCTAGTAACATGTGGATTTTCATTAGACGAAAAATGGGAATTTTTTCGATTAAATAATCCATTTTTGCTAAACCCTGAAAATGATTTTCAGTTGTGTTTTTTTAATGCGATGAGTTGTATTTGCTTTTGATTCTTGCAAATGCCTCCTTTAGAGATTGTGAGAGAGATCTTACAAAGTAAGATCTCTCTCATAATCTCTAAAGGAGGCATTTGGAGAGGCATAAAATAACCCAAAATATTATTTTCGTTTATGTCATTTATTAGTTTTTGTCTTAAATTGACCAAACTGACGGCAGTTTTGAATCAATTTTCTTGCAATATCACCAGTTACAATTGGTCGATTTGGATATCTTTCTGCAAAAATATGGTCCGTTCAAGTCCATTCAACAAATCTATTACATTGGGATACGTTTAACAATTCTATTAAACTCGTCGTAAATATTAATTAGGTTTAAAAAATCGTCATTAGTAAAACCGTACCGTTGCCATTATTTACTACGAAATACAAACTGATGTGTCAAACTGAAAAAACTGTCAAAACAATACATATAACCAATTAACGTTCTAACTATCTAATTTTTGACAGCCATGGCCTACCCTTGATTAATATTCAAATAATAAT
Organism: Diabrotica balteata; assembly: GCA_918026665.1. NCBI lineage: Eukaryota > Metazoa > Arthropoda > Insecta > Coleoptera > Chrysomelidae > Diabrotica > Diabrotica balteata. The sequence continues at coordinate 63,974,964 of OU898285.1, forward strand.
TAAGTTATGTTTTAATTTAGATAATTAACACTTTGACTGTCATGAGAAGCATGCCTTGATGCACGGCCAATTTGATTCTGTTGCCGCGAGAATCAGCTTTTGATTCTCGCTTGTATGTTATTTATATGGGATAGAGATATGTCCGGCTGGTAGGACCCTCTTTTTTTCACTATGGCGGCAGTCTAAGTGTTAAATATCTCAAAAGTGGTTGAATTTAGGTATAGGAAATACAATACCAAACGAATTGGCTTTAAAAAATATAATAAAATATTTCTTTTAAAAAATAAGCAACTTATAAATAATTTAAATTGTGCATGTTGGCGGCTAAGTTTAAAAGACCTTGTATGAAATAACAATGAGTTGGATATATGGAGTTAACGGGCAAACAGTTGTTGCGTTTTGGTTACAATTTTACGTCACTGTCCTCGTTATCATTGGAGATATCGTTAATCAATGTAGACTAGGATTTTCTAAAAATTTTCAAAAAAATCGACATATCTTGAAAATGGTTCATTTTTGATATAGGACATTGTAAACAAATTTTATATAAAATTCGAAAATAAAATAAAAAAAATATTAGGTTCTATTTACAATAACAACCGGAAATGCCAGATTCAGGGACAACATTATATTTCAACTAAATGGCATCCAAAACCTAAAGCTTTTAACGTAATTGTATCCGCTATTTACACAATACGTGTGCTAGTTGAAAGATGTAGAGATGTCGATTCTGATGTATATTTGTGTTTTATAGACTTTCAGAAGGCGTTTGACCTGGTGTGAAACATGATAAACTGATAGATATTTTAAGAGCAATATCGACGATAAAGACTTAGGGATCATTTCAAACCTCTACCAAGAACAAAAGGCTAAAATCAGAATAAAAAGCGAAACATCTGGAAAATCAATATCGAGAAGGGAGTAAGACAGGGATGTGTCCTATCACCTTTGCTGTTCAATGTTTACTCTGAGAAGATATTTCATAAAGCTTTGGAAGGCACCTCGGATGGTATAATTATAAACGGGCAAATGTATAAATAACCTGCGATATGCTGATGACACTGTCATACTGGCAGATAATGCTGAAGCCCTGCAACGCTTAATGGATCGAGTAACGACAGCCTGTAGATAATTTGGAATGAAATTGAATACAAAGAAGACAAAAACTATGGTCATCAGCAAGCACCAAAACAGAAGGGAGAAGGTCAATGTCGACGGAACAGATCTGGAAAGAGTAACAAGAACAACGTACTTGGAAAGTAATCTTGATGAAACTTGGGACCACTCACTAGAGATAAGAATACGCCTAGAAAAGGCACGTACATATATTTTACAAAATGCAAAAAGTTCTATGCAACCGCCAGCTGGGCATCTCATTGAGAACTAGAATACTTAAGTGCTATGTTTTCTCCACCTTGCTGTATGGTGTTGAAGCCTGGACAATGACAGAAGCAATACAAAAAAGAATCCAAGCATTCGAACTCTGGCGTTACCGTAAAATGCTCAGAATATCCTACATGAGCCATACGACAAATGCGGAATATTTTATTATGCTTATAATAAAAGAACGGAAAACACAATATTTTGGTCACATCATAAGAAATCAAAAAGTATGAACTGCTCCAACTTATAATCGAAGGCAAAGTCAATAGCAAAAGAGAACCAGAAAGAAGACGCAACTCTTGGCTTAAAAACCTACGGCAATGAACGAACATGACCTCCATAGAACTATTCAGGGCTGCTACAAATAAGATTAAATGGGCAAATGTAATGGCCAACGTCCTTAAGAATAAGGCACCGTAAGAAAAAGAAGATCCGCTATTTATTCAATATTTATGGTGAACATGTCATGATGATATCTTTAGATGGATGGGCCGGTGGAGGTTAATATTTGCTGATTACACTACACTTATAGCAATAAAGCTAAGACAAAAATAATGGTGGTCGACAGATTCCACACTATTCAACTGACTAACATGTTACAGGAATACCAGATAGTGGACAGTTTGTCTATCTCGGGTCTAGTATAACTAACGATGGTAACTGTGAAGCACAGAAGTTCGGAGACGTATTGGTATGGGAAAAAATGGGATGAGTCGTCTAAATAAAGTTTGAAAAGATAGATCTATCTCTTAAATTATCAAGATAAGACTGGTGAATGCCCTTGTATTCTCAATATTTCTATACGAGGCAGAGACTTGGACTCCAAAAAAATTGATGCCTTTGAGATGTGGTGCTGGAGAAGAATGCTGCGCATACCTTGGACAGCTCGTAGGAAAAACGTTTTCATTCTAAACCAACTTGAAAATAAAAAAGGCTGTCCACAATATGCCTGCAACGTATTCTGCAATTTTCCGGACACGTGGTTCGCAGATGTGACGATAGCCTGGAGAGATTAATTATTTCTGGAAACATTCCGGGGAGAAAACCAAGAGGACGATCACCAACTAGATGGTCCGACCAAATTAAGAATTCAGCTGTTAACTTATTCTGCGAAGCTCTCAGAGCAGCTGAAGATGGAGAATGGAGAAAAATTGTTAGAAATATTGGAAGAAATCGCGTAAGTAATGGGGAAATAACAAGAGAGACAGAGAATATCCCCTATTACTGTTAATCAAACGTTGTTCCGCCACACCCTGTATACAGTCATAAAATCTTATAATTAGAAAAAAGCTTTTTTATTAAAAATCCCTTCTCATAGCACCAATACTAAAAATCGATCCTACATTGACGTAAAATTGACGTAAAAACCATTTTTTACATTTAAATCTACCCTACTAGAAACGAAGAAGTTTTTACACTTCCTTTCTATTTTTAAAAAAACTTTTATTCTATATATTTTGTTTCGTCCTGCATTCGTTGACTCGTACTTATCCTAGTAATTTTTTTCCTGGAAGTTAACTTATTGTACTTCTCCCGGTACATTACTTATTCCATAAAATGAATTCTTTTTCGCCTTCTATGTACAAAATGCACAGAATTTATTTTTGTACAGTGACCCACATATCTGGCACCGTGATATTTTGCTGCACGTAAAATGTTTACGTAAAGTTAAACACCAAAGAAATAACAATTTAAAGTTTGCAGTTTCTGTTTTCAGAAACTCGCCTGCGAAATGCACTTATCTAAAATTAATCGGCATATACAGCCGACATTCCTATGACATTACGTGATTTTAAAAGAAAAATATTTATATTGTGTTATATAAGAAGTCTATTTGTGTTGTATTTTTCTCCAATATTCGATAACTTTACTACAATTTTATATCAGATTGGGCGCAGATACTAATGCTTCTAATACTTTATTTTACCAAATTAACACTACTCATAATAAATTAAATACAGTAGGATTAACAACTTCATTTCTTCGTCTTTCGTAAAACTGTTGTGGGTATCATGTCCTCCATTTCTCTTAATCTCCCGACATTCTCGCAAATTCCTCAAGCGGAACTTCAATGGTTGTGACAATATCACAAATTAAAATACATAAAGAGTTGACCGAGATAATTGCAAAAACCCATATTTTCGCAGTAATTTATAAATGTTAATAACTTTGTTTTTTGCATAATGACATGCAATCTAACTCCTTGAAATTATGACACTTAATGAGTTATTGAAGTGTGCTAAATGTCTGCTAAATTGACTAAATAATTTGTAAGTTATTCAATTTATTTATCCAGGAGAGCGATTACTTAAACAACTGTACTTGCCCAGTGACTCTAGAGGTACTTGAAAAAAAAGATCGCAATCGATTCTTTGAGATTCTTTTATTAAGCGTATAAACATTTATAATAACTTTGATATCTTTTATGTCATGCACTTTTAAGTAGGCTCACTAAAAAGATGGTGAAAAAATACAATCTAAAAAAAGGCCTTTTATGACCAACAGGAACCAAGATGGCAATTTGTTTTCTTAAAATCAAATTTCCATTGTCTATTATTATTAAAAGCTGAAAATTTAACAGATTATAAAAGAAGATATGGTGGTTAGAGGCTGGTAAGGGGTCTTGGAGGCGACATGAAGCTGCCGATGCTTTTGTCGTAACAAAACTCTAAGAAATGCCCACTGTTTTTCAACGAATGAGTTGGAGGTTTTAGGAATAAAACTCAGCTCTACCAGCAAATCCTACTCTCACGTCCACGAAGACATACCATGTCGCGTAACCACTGGGTGCATGGCGTACAATGGGAGTGCGTTATGTAGCAGACAAGAGAGGATAAAAGGCGAGTCTCTGGCGCCTAAAAACTGGAACATATCGGCTAGGGGAATGAACCCAACAGAAAATTCGGTCCTCCAAGGATGGGGGTTAAGTCGTAAGGCCAGCGACCTTACACTTGTGAAAATTCTACAGTGCTAAAAAACCCAATGAGCCTCGGTTACCGGACGGAAATTACAGTAGACGAAAACATCAACGAAAATGCACCATGAATTACGGAATCTGGAATATACAGGGAATCCGGAACAAGCGACAAGAAATTATGAAGGAATTCGTAAATCGAAAATTAGATATAGCCATTCTGAGACCAAGAAAAAAGGAAATGGAAGCGAAAAATTAAAAGACTATGTACATTTCTTCTTAGGAGTGGGAAATGATCAAAGAGCAAGAGCAGGTATATCAATATTTGTACACAATAAATTCGAAAAATATATTAAATCTTGGGAATTAAATGTTGAAAAAACATGAGGCTATAGTTAGGTTTTAATTTCAATATTTTATAAATGCTAGAATATTCCACAGGGTGATGCAAACTTTAAGACAAAACGACAATTTAATTCGTACACCCGGTATACAATGAACATTTACCTGTTTAGCAACCATATTATTAAACGATATTGTCAAGGAATAAGGCTATTAACATATTAAAAAATCACTTAAATCGGACAACAGGTTTAGGAGATATAAGACATGAAAAATTATCCAGTTTTAAGGTGGCTGGTTAATTTTGGCTCAGAGTGTAATTATTATTAATTCTTTTTGTAAAGTACAAAAATATTCGTTTCAAAATTTATTTTAAATAAGCATATTTGGAGTATTAATTTATAATTAATATTATTTATATAAATAATATACATTAATAATCGTTAAAATTTGAATATTTCTAAAGAAATAATAATAAAATTTAATAACTTTGTTATAAAAAAAAATTAATTAATTTTTTCGGGAGGTGAAAGTAGACCAGTTGTTATTATTTTCTAAAGCTACACCAGTTAAAAAAATAAATCTCCTGCGTACCATAGAACGCGAGATATTGTGCGCTATAAGTTTTTCCAGCGCGCCTAATTTCAAGTTCCATTTCAAGCCTAAAAAAAACGAATTCTAAAAGTTCTACCCTCCATTTTAATGAGGCATAATGATACACCTTCTTTGTATATGCCATCTATAAATTGGATCATAAAATTTAGATCTTCACTCATAATCTGTATAAATTTATGCCGATTTTCAGTTAAAAGAAAGGAGGTATGAAAAATATTCGTGGAAACAAAAACTTAACAAGACAAGATAATATATCAACAATAAATAAAGAAGGTTAAAATAATGATAGGGAAGCAAAAAAGAAATGCTGGGAAGAATTTGAAACAGAACTTAATCAAAATTATTGCAAAAATAATATAACATTCTGGAATATTCACAGCAGATATAAGATATCGAAAATAAAGAAAAAAATTTATAGAAGAAATTGACCATTTATCAAGGGACAGAAAAAAATAAAGAAAATGAATAAAATAAAAACTATTTATGGCCTTTATAGGGCGTAAGGAGAAAGAGAGAGAAGAAGAAAGTATGTGATATTCAGTTCTTCTAGGCTTGCAATATAGTAATTCGATTTGCATCGAAAATTTTTAATTTTTGTTTAATAACTTGTTTTTGAAATTGTTAATATCTCCGATTTGGCTTGCATTATATTTCTTATATTATTGCCAATGTTTAATCAAATATAAAATACTCGATTTGATCTGATAGGTTTGAAACAGTACTACCGTTGACGAAACAGTTTTAGGAGCGTTTATATAAGAAGCATGAAGAATGACAATTTTTTAAAGTTATGGACACTATTTTTTGTATTAGTAGTTTTTGTATAGACGATATTAAAAGAACTGCAGGACCAATGTGGAAACGTCTTACAAACAACAGAGATGAATAGCGAGAATTAGGAGAGGCCTATATTCGGCAATCTAAATAGAGAAAAGGGCTTTTAAAAAAAAATTAGGCTTTTGTATTAGGTTTTGACAAAAAAATTATTGATATGCATTTCGCTAGTTTGTCAATAATAATGTAGTTTAAATTTATATTCATTCAGTTTATCTTAAGAATTTTCTCTTTAATATGCATGTAGTGTAACAATTGTATTTTAAACGTTGACTGCACAATACACCTACAATTAGCTTTCACTGAATAAATAAATTCCAAAAGTCTTTGTTAAACGATTTTAGCGAATGCGAAGCAGTTTTGTGACAAAAAGTAGGTCTAATGCCGGGTCCAGACCAAGCAGACAAAACAAAAACATTCATGTTTCGCGACAAAGTGGCGACAAATCGAAAACATTTGATGAGACATTTCTGAAACAATTTTGTTTTGTTTGCAGATTTGAAAACTTTTTCAGGTCCCGTCTCAGGTCGGTAAAGATCAAAGGGTCTGTGTTTTATCTGTGTTTTTGACGACAGTTGTCGACGCAGTGTGGACGCGTGTGCGTGCCAAAACGAGTTAAGCAGTAGGAAAATAGAATGTACAATTTTTATCAAAATCAAGTGTATTTTTCTGTTGTGTAGTGAATAAATAAATACTAGTGTATTTTTCTAAACATGTCGGGGGACAAAAAGTGGAATACACAAAATACATGCAAGTTAATAGAAATTTTACAGGGAGCATTCGATATTATGAGACCCTAAAAATAAAGATTATAAAAATCGCTACAAGAAAGCCGATGCATTAAAGGAAATTTCTTTATCGCTAAATGTGCCACTAAATGGTGTTAAAAAAAATAAAGAATGGTAACAACCAGTATGCTAGAGAAAGACGAAACTACAAGAAACTTAAAAAATCTGGGGCTGGGAAACTTTTCAGTTCAAAATGGTTTGGTTATGGTAGGAATCACCTGTTGCTAAAAATCTTAAAGTGATTGCTAAACGTTCTGTTACACTTATAGCATTTCTAAAGTTAGTACATATGTCTTTTTGCAACTGCAGGACCAACAAGGCATATTAGATCCTCAAAATCTTCGGTGGACATTCTTAAAAAAATTTTGAAGCTTGATCGAATTTCACCACTTAGTCCAATATCATCTGCGCGCAGCTGAACTAACAATTTGTCTATCGAACAACTTTCTCGCATTTTTAGGCTTGGTCTAATCCAAAAACGTTTGGGTTTTCGTTTAGCAACCTGGGATGATGATGAGAGCAAAAAAAAAAAACAACTTGCGGCTAGCAATAAATCTTCAGTTTCATTTTTTTCTTTATTAAAACGCCACATGGTTAACCAACACTAATCACAACAACAACGTCACCAACTGAATTTTGTTTTTATATTTTGTTGTTCTGGTGTGGACAGTTTGTCTCAATTTTGTTTTGTCTTTTGACGACAAATTTTGTCGCCGATTTATCGTGTTTTTGTTTCAGAATTGTGTTTTCGTTTTGTCTGCTTGGTCTGGACCCGGCATTAGTCTAATATTTTTTATTAATTCGTCTTTCTCAAGAACTAACAAACTTTTGTTAAACTCAAATATGATTAGAAGCACACGTGGGAAGTGCCATATAGCACTAACAGATAATAGAGATACGATGTTGAGAAGTTTTAATATATTCAATAAAAAAAATACATACATATATATTAAGAATATATTAATATTTCCTCCTGATCCATAAAACTTCAATTAATTTTTGGGTACGTGACCTACGGTACTGTACATTATATCTACGATGTCTTTTTTTCTTTTACTGCAGCCTTTTGAGTCATTGTGTTCACCTTCCATATTTTTTTACGACATCCATTTCAAAATATTTATATATTATATATATATATATATATATATATATATATATATATATATATATAAGCGAGGTTCCTACAGCCTCTGCCGTTTCTCGAATTTCGACCGCCATCGTTTTCTGTCCATCCATTCGTCTTCTCTGATGGCTCTATCTCTCATTATGTGCCGTACATTTTCTTCCCAGGCAACTGAAGGCCTTCCCCTTCTTCTTCTTTGTTGTGGTATGTAATTTAAAGCTTTCTTTGGCCATCTATCTTCATTCATTCGTTTCACGTGACCATACCACACTAGTTGTCTCGTTTCAATTCTATCTACACTGGAATATACAGTATTTGTCCTCCTTCTAATATCTTCATTCCTGATGTGATCTTTTTTGGATATACCACACGCTCTCTTTAGAAAATCCATTTCTACTACTTCTATTCTTTTTCTATCCTTCTGCGTTATCTGCCAAACCTCTGCCCCATAAGTCATAATAGGCTCTACCAAGGTTCGATAGATTGTCAATTTCGTTTCTTGTCTAATATCTTTAGACCAAAGTAGAGAGTTTAGAATGTTTACCACTTTTTTCCCTGCCGTGTTCTGTTTTCGATGTCTCTTTTGGTAGTGCCTTCTTTAGATATTATAGATCCGAGATATTTATATTCATTGCATGTTTTTGTTGTTTCTAATTTCTAACTCTGGATCTTCTTCACCATCTCCTATTTTAAGATACTCTGTCTTTGCCATATTCATATTGAGGCCCCATTTTTCATATTCTTTCTTTAGTTTTTTAAACATGTAGTCCATGTCTTCCTCGTCATTCGCTACGACTACCTGATCATCTGCGAAAAATAAAGCTGTTAGACATTCACCACCGCCTATGTCTATTCCCATTCCGGATACCTGTTTTCTCCACTGCTCTAGCGATGATTGAATATATATTTTAAACAGGGTCGGAGACAGACAACATCCTTGTTTTAGCCCCTTGGTTATTGGAAATGATTCAGATATAAAGTTTCCTTCTTTAACGACACTTCTTGCATTTTTGTATATATTTGCGATAGCATCCATATACTCTCTACTGAGACCCACTTTCGTTAATGTATAAAATAGTTTTTTCAAAGGTACCGTATCATATGCCTTTTCTAAATCTACAAACAATAGGTGGGTAGATAGATTCCTTGCCTTCCGTTTTTCGATTACCTGCTGCAGAACGAATATATTATCAATGCACGATCTTCCTGCCCGAAATCCATTTTGTTCCTCTATGTCTTCATATTCTGATTCAATTCGTTTTTTTATTATTCGACCGTATAACCTCCCAACTGAGCTAGTAACAGTTATTCCTCTATAGTTAGAGCAATTGCGTTTATCCCCTTTTTTGTATATTGAGCTGATGTATCCAACATTCCAATCATCAGGGATATTTTGTCCTTTTAAGCATTTATTAAATAGTTTAACCATCATCTCGTGTAATATTTTTGGTCCATACTTTACCAACTCAATTGGGATGTCTCCAGGTCGTGCTGCTTTACCGTTTTTTCGATCTTTTGAGGGCATCGCTTAACTCTCCGGTTGTTATCTCAATTATTTGTGTATGTTCAGATATTTCTTCCATTTCGATATCTTGGAATTTACATCTATCCTCTGTCAATAAGACCTCATAATGCTGTTTCCACTTCTCAGATCTATTAATTTTAAGTTAGATTTTTTCTTTCCTTCCCTCCGGAGAGACTTTATCACCAAAATATCATCAAAATATTTATACTAGTTTTATTTAAACACACTAAAAAATGGCAAAACCGCAGGAATTTACAATATACCCATTGACCTAATAAAACAGATACTGAGCAATCAATAGAAACACCCTATAAACTTTTAAACAAGATATGGACTGGCAAAGAATTACCAAAGGAGTGTAATGAGGGATTGATACGTGTTAACCAATTATATTGGAAAAATTGAAGCCGGAATTAGATAAGAAACTAAGAAGTAACCAAGCATACAAACGCTCATTCATTGACCATATTTGTACACTTAGAATTATCTTGGAACAAAAAATGGAATAAAGATATAGATGTGAGTTTTATCACCTTTGAAAAGACCTTAGACCGTATAAATAGGGTACAGATGTGGAAAATTTTAAGACTATATGGGATACTACTAAAAATCATAAACTTTATTAAACTATTCTATAAAGGATACAAAGCCAAACTGGAACACCCAGGTGAAATAAACAGAAGAAATAGCCGTAGAAAGTCGAGTCAAACAGAGTTGTGTACTATCCCCTACCCTATTTCTTATTATGATACATTTGATAATGAGAAAAGTAACTGAGGATTGAACAGGCATCAGATATAACTGATTCAAACAATTAGAAAATCTTGAATTTGCGGATGACATGTATATCCTAACTATATACCGAAGTAATATGCAAACAAAAATTGACAAGTTTGCACAGTACTGGACATAAGGACTCAATAATCCACAAGGACGGATGGAACTAGAGAGATTGTCATCTTCTACAGAGAATGACTATATAGAGACTACTAATTTATTGTACTGTAGTCGATATATAGTTGGGGAGAGATCGCTGCTATTTTCTCATTGAATTTGAGGGTAGAGGTATTTTGGTCTCTTCCTGTTGGCTGGTCGAATCCAATCTTGGATCCGTGATTTCAGCGTTGTCATTACTAGTAAAGCGAGTATAATGTAAGCAATCTATGTTGAATTAGGTGCTGGTAGGAATTAGGCACAAAATGGCCACTCAATTTTGCTTATTATAAAATTTACTAGAACCGGTCTTTGCCAAGAAGCTTTTTACCACTTAAGTGCTTTATAAAACTTCGGTAACGTGAATGGTTGACCCTTTAGCCGCAAATAAGACGTTTACGCACAAAGTTAAATGCGATTTTTGGCCAAAAACGAGAACCATCAACATTCACTGTAAGATGCGATCTCAAGAACTTTATTTAACTACAAAACTAATGCGCAAATATTTGGTCCGTTGGCTGGAAATGAGACCATCATCATTCACCAAAGTTCAAATGCGATCTGATCTGAATTCTCGCAAGAATGTTCTAAGTTGTAAAATGTGGCTGAATTCACACAAAAAGAAATGACGGTGTTAAATGCCGTTGGAAGTGTTCAAGGGTGATTGTAGTATATATGAGGTGTTGAAGCTGAAGCATTTGTCACTAATAATTTTATATTATAATATGATAATATATAAAAATGAAATATGTTACAGGTCTTTTATATTAGTGTTCAATCTTTCTAACAGATATAACACAATAAAAAGTTATCTATAATATTAAAATGATATAGAATGTTCATTATTTTTTGGTATTATATTCAATAGGATCAATTTTGTCTGATTTATAATGGATTAAGATAAAAAGATGCACTACGATAAATTTTGTTTTTAAATACATATAGAGATTTTAATTTATCTGTTTGCAAGACTTAGATTTGTAAAATGTGCAGTAGACAAAGGAAATTATTCTAGAAATAAATATCCTTAACGAAAATGTCTCATACCAGTGAAAGTCATTTTTATACATGAAGCACCAAAAATCATTTATCGCCTGGTCGAAATCATCTATGTTACCCCTTCTCTGCTACTGATTCTCTTAGTTTTTAAACAGTTTTGGCTTTCTTGTAATGATATATTGATTTCTAGATACCGCATTGATCGTAAAATACCGCTACGTTAAAATAATGGAAGAAATTTCCGTGATCCGTTTTTTTTATAATGGGACTTCAAATTGAAATGAGCGGGAAAAAATTGCAATCTCTCCTTCTATGGCACGCAGAACGTTCCTTTTTTTATAAACTGGGGTAGCTAGTGAAACTTATAAGAACTTGTCTACTTTAACCTTCGGAAAAAATCGCAAAATCGCGGAAAAATAAAAAAATAAATTTTTTCCATAAAAAAGTTATTGAATCTTACTATTATTTTGTAATAGATATCTAAATTTTAATAATTCATGTATATTATTTATATGCATACATAATATTAATTATAAATTAATACTTCAATGTGTTTATTGAAATTAAAATTAAAATTGAGTTTTTACACTCTTTGTATAAATGGTTTTAAAATTTTTAAAACGATCTTTTTGCACTTTTTAAGAAGAATTAATAATAATTATTATATATCTATATATAATATAAATTAATCAATATAATTTTAAATATTTCTCTCGAAAAAATAGTGAAATTCAACAATTTTTATGGAAAAATTTAACTAATAAATTTTTCCGCGATATTGAGATTTTTCAGGGATGTGAAAATAGCTAAGTTATTATTTTATCGAGATACTATATAGTGATATAGATAATGGACAAGACTACCTCTAAAACCTTCAAATCTTAATAAGAAAAGCTCAAAATAGAGATGAATTTGCAGAAGTCATTGCAACCTCCATTAATTAATTAAATAGCACATGATAATTTTCACAGAAAAAAGAAATTAATAGTTATACCAGTAAAACTAATGAACTGTCAATCACCCAGTCATTAAAGTAAATATTTATACAAAACTATAATTAAACCTCTATTCAGGAACATATGAAAATAAATAAATACTTAGAGGCAATAAAAAAATATTTAAAATAAACATAAAGTAAAAAATTTACATTTAAAAATAAGGAATAGCATGAAATTTAATTAAAAAAAAGAAAATTAATTAAAAAATCGTGAAAAAGATATATAATGTTCCAAGATAGATGCTTCATATGCTTTCAAGATAGAATGGCTACCTTTGATATTAAAGAAGACAAAAAAAATTAAAAAATACTATATATTAAAGGATATTGTTATAAAATATAACAAGAAATATAGTAAAAATTATGTAACTAACTATAGGTAAGTATGAGTTAAAGTCGTAATTACAAACCAATGAAAGTGAGAAAATAATTGAGAAAATCATACAATTCAACAACAAACCTGTACCCTAAAAACTGTTTTGTAATCAAGTAGTCAAATTAAGAAGCCAAATTTGAAAAAACTAATATGCGGAATATAAAAAATATTTATTTATACTCACGTTTATCTAATTGTTCTTTTTGTAGTCTCACAGAGTCGTTCGTTGTTTTCTGTTCACTAATTTTTACAAATTCTTGAGATATATCTTTTGGTGGACGAATACTATCAACAGTAGTAC
>OU898285.1:63988596-64004596 GCA_918026665.1 Diabrotica balteata
AATATTTTATCCTAGTATACCTCCTAAAAAAACTACAGTCTGTAAAAAAACCTATTAGACCATAATAATGCAAAATTCAATACATTACATCTGAAATTTTACATCTTCTTGAAATTTGCATAAACCCGGACTACTTTTGGGATAAAACCCTTTCGCACTGTAACTTCCGAAGATATTAATCTGATATGGGGACAAAGAAAAAGTTAGGATATTAACTATATTTGATATATTGCGGAAACGTTTCATTTTGTATATTACAAAACAGCCATCAGTCTATATCTGTGAAAGACAAAGTTGCTCCTTAGAATGAATTAATTTTAACTGGAGAGTACCAATTGGAAAAAATGGTATCTCCCAAGCAAAGAGAAAAGAGATGCTTATTACAAAAGTACTTACATGTGATAATAATTTTCAGTTGGTAAAAGTAAGCAGTTTTAATAAATAAAATGGTCGTAAAGATCAATGATTCTCATAGTAAATTGTAGAAAAAAATTTTTTTATAAAAAATGTTTTCATATTAAGTAATTTAAGTAATTCTAATCACCTATGTATACAGTATATGCATATAAAATGTATAATGCATATATAATTTATAATATTATATATATTAAATATATATATATATATACTATATATATATATATATAATTATAATACTATCCTGATTTTTGTTTTAATGACTTTTTATGACAACTAATTATACTCGGATCATTTAATATCGCGAGAATTTCCCAATACGTTAGAAATTTTACAATCGAAGTAATGGCATTGCAAGAAACTAAGCAGCTGGGATGTGAGATAGTGACAGTTGTACGAATAAGGAGTTCGCCGTAGCGAACTTTGCTGGTTCGAGGAAATTTTTTCTCTACTGCACAAACCTTCTGAGGTACTCCTTAGCTCCGAAGGACCACTGGCGAAATTCAGCACCTGAAATGGTTGTTCCCTTGACAATGGATAGCGGTTAAAACTTAAATTGGTAAAAGTCTTAATTAAGATTAGTCGAATGTATCTTTATTAAAAGGAATAATAGCTATAGCACTGTAGAAAATATCGGTATAAGTTTTATTGTTTATAGGTAAGAACAGTAAAGGTTTATGTGAATATTCAAACCGTTGTTGGATCGGCAAATCGTTTTCTTTGCACTCCCGACACGTGATGGCAAAATGCGACTTAGAACAATTGAAAGGTTGAGTAAGTAGATATGTTTTCAGTATTACTTACACGAAATAGGTACGAGCATCTAATTTATTTTTAGCCACTCACTTACTGCCAACAATACTGACCACAAAACTAAGGTAATAGAGAAATAGTGTATAATTATTAAGAAATGAAACTGATTGGTCGCCAGCTTTGCTTGTCGGACCTTTCCTTACGAAGTTGCTTGGACGACTGTATTAATTTTTGTTTTGAGGAACTTGTTGTTTGTCTTTCGTTGTTAACCGTTCAGGGCGGTAATGGACTAGGTTTTTGAGGGACTAAGTCCAAGTTTCATAAATATAGGGAGTATTTAAATAAAAATAAGAAGTTTTTTATAATGTACAGATTTTGGGAAAATTTGTACATTTAGAAAAATTTTTTTTAAGATTGCACGAGAAGTATAGAGAATTTTTTAAGATTGCACGAGAAGTATTAGAGAAATCAGCACAATTAACGTACATGCTCCTACAGAAGAGAACGATACTGGAAATAAAAAGTCAGTTCTATGGACAACTCTGTAAGCTAATTAAAAAAGTAACAAAATATACATCATCAAAATAATAATGGGAGATGTGAACGCGAAAATAGGAAGAGAAGATATTATATGAATATGCAGTTGTAAAAGCCTGTTTAAAAGAAAGTAATGAATTTTTAGTAAAACATAACCTTAAGATAGCAGTACACAAGTTTACATAAATATGTACATAAAACGGCTTGGATCTCCCCTGATGAAAAACGAGAAACAAATTCGACCATGTTTTTCCTTAAAAGAAAGCAAAATAGATCTGTACTATTGTAAAGATAAGAGATGCAGATGTCTCATCGAATCTCTGTAGCTACAAGGAATATAATATTTACATTAGTAAAACTTAAGCAAGATTCGCCAATACAAGCAAGAAAAGGAAAAAAAACGGAAAAACCTTTTAAGATTGTGTCTTTTTTCACCCATCGTGTCTAGTGAGCCTAAACAATTTGCTAAACTGTGAAACTTGAAATTAAAGAAACAGTTTTAGATGCTATACAACTTTTATTTGAACTATTTTTCTCGAAAATTTGTTACTATAGGCAGACATGAGTTCACACCATATTTTTTAAGTTAATACCATTGAAAATCAAGAAAAAGTAGAAAAACCATTTTTACTATGTTTTAAAGAATGTTGTATATATTGGAGTAAAATTGTCTATTTATTTTTTTAGTTAGTTCTATTTACGTAAAAAATTTTCCGACAAATATGGCAAAACTGTGAATATTATGTGTTAAACGACATTTCAAACACAAAAAGGCAGATTTATACAGAGAGACAGTATAACTAGAAAGACACTAGCACAGCTTTAGTTAACTTCTATAGATTATTTAAAAACTGAAAGTTATCGTATGTAATGTCGGTATTTAATATTAAAAATAAATTCAGTGTTGGATTTTCAGTAAACTATGAATGGAAATTTTGTTTAGGTAAGATGGTAATGTGGCAGCGAAACGTCGTATTTTTTCCAAGTAAAATATTACACACAATGTGGTAGCTCATAATCTTACTCTTGATCTAATAAAAAAATAAAATAACTGAATTTTTTTAAAATACGAACGAGTGTCCTACTTGTTAATATAACACATAAATGTATTTAAAACTAAATTTCGATATCTAGTGACAAGTAAGTTAGATAGGGTATAAATAAAGTTTTAAAGCTACTTTTTAGTATTTACGCAGACCCAGGTACCTAAAAAAATCAGTTTTGTTTTACTTAATTATTTAATTATTATTATTATTAAAAGAAATCTACTCGTTAGTTGAATAATTTTGATTTTTTCAAAACTATTTGATCATTACCAATCATGGTGTATTACAAAAATGTTTCCATAAGTTTGTTTTTTAGAATTAAACTACAAAGTTTATTTTTTAACATTATTAAGCTCTTTAGCTCTAAAAATAATAAACAAAATCAAATTATATAATAGTATTAAAAATAAAAATACGAATAAAAAGTTAAGTAGGTAAATTGAATTAAATAATTTAAAAATATATTCAAAACTGGAAAAAATTTAATAAATTGATATGAAAAATCATTTCACATTGTATCTTTCTCTCACACGAATTGAATCTGAACTAATAAAAAATAAAAAAAATTGTAAATAATATTAATAAAATCAAAAAAAAATAATATAAATGTTCTAAGTTTAAAAAGTTAAAAACTTGTAATAATGTGAAAATAGTATAAAACCAAATTCAATCTCAGTTTCATTATTTTCGAAAATTGTTTGTTTTAAATCTAAGGAATGTATATAAGTTACCTGGAAATCCGATACACAAACACGAACACCACGAAATCACTCCGCAAGAGCTCCATTGAAATCGCTCTCTCTATGCGAGCGTAGATGAATGAATGATTGCATATTGCATTGCCCCCTGATTATGCACCTGCATACTAAGATTTAAAAACTACTGCGCACTGCATCAACTAGCTATTGCTTCCTGTTTTGTCTATAAAAAAATATAGACAAATAGAAGCATGGTTTAAAAGCGAATTTTTGAATTCAAGCTATTGATAAACGGAGATAACGACTTAAAAACTGATTTGGCTGATAGTTTATAAAGATTTATTTTGAAACACGGACAATAACTGTGTGGTAAATATTCACAAAATTTTCGTTTAGTATTCTATAAAAGACTTATTTTACGATTAGAGTGTGGGATAATTGTTCCCATATTAGGAGGGTAGGACTTGTTTTATGTCTGTTGTATATATGCGTAAAAAGATTGTCCAAAACTTTATATCAAACAAAATGAGGATACCCTTAAAAACACATACTAGTTCAAAATCGGTTATTCACGTAGAAAAAGACAGATTACGATATACACTTCAAATTAACAAAAATTAGCTCTGATTTCATACAATTAGTAACAAATAATAGCTTCAAAGTAACAAGTAGATTACACAAATAATTCTGAAATTTAAGCTATAAAAATACCTTTATTTGAAAAACTAATTTATGGTATTGAAACATTGGCCTTTGAAAGATACTTTGACACCAAGGCGACCATTTGGGAGTAAACTTTGGGAGTTTGGAAAGAAGTAGGTACATAGTTTTTTAGTTTTACTATAATTGTTTCTTTAATTATATTTAATTTTTAAAATGTACACATATTCTCGAACAAATTCCTATTTACTAAACGACAGACTTAACAATTTTGAAAAGTTGAAAACAACTAGTTGATGATAGAAACCACTTGATCTTGTAACATTAAACTTGAAGATGAGTAAATAAAGAAGAGAAGATGTTAAACTTGAAGATGAATAAATAAAGAATATAAAGACAAAAGTAGTATTAATATATCTCTTATATAGTTTTAGATGGAAAGCTAATATAGAACTTAATTTTCAAGGTTAAATGTGTATTTACAAAGTAGATTCTGCAATTTTACAGAGTATTACAAAGTTGCTAGAATCCGTAAGTAAATCATTAGCACAATAAATATTGTGGTCACGAAAACACAGATCATAGTTATTAGTTTGAACTACCTACTAGTAAATTTACATCTTCAAAATTAGTTAAAACTTATGCAAGATGGTTGAAAAAAAAAACGAAATCTGGGTTATTGTCACATAAAGACTGCTAATTGCTAGAATGTAGTAGGGTTACACTGAGTTAGAGTTTTACAAGAGTTTGTAAAAAAATGAATAGAACAAATTGTTTTATACAATTTATTTTATAATATATAATGTAAAGAAAATTAATCTTTAAAATATTATCTAAATTATTGATAATTGATAATTATAACGAGCGTACCTTCAGAGGTATGATCTAGTTAGACGATGGACAGAAGAGAAATGGGTCAACACTAGAGAGAGAAACAAAGATAAAACTACTTAGCGTCGTTGCTATATAAATATCGAGGTAAAATTGGGATAATTACAATGAAGATAGGCAGCCACTAGAACGCTTAATAGCGATAGGTAGTCTAAAAAGAAACAAATGACCTAGTAGATGAAGGTAACATATCTTGTTTGCAAATTTTGTGAACTGATCAATTATTTTTAAATAGTCTGATAGTGAAATCAAATGAAGCACGATCACTGAGATTTCAGTTATTTTAAATTACACTTGTAAATGTGCAAGTGGTGATTTTGAAAGTGAAAGTCAACACAGAAGCAGTATTATATATGTCCAAAGACGATATATTGGACTTAGGAAAATACTAATGTAGGACTTCTAACTTTAATAACTAATAAATTTGTTCGTAAAAGCTAATAAAATATTTAAAATCACTGTGTTTTCTCTGAAGGTAAAGATAGAATTGTGAGTGGTCTATTCAAAAATGTAAAATCATCATATGAACACTTTTAAGTAAAATTTTTAGTTGAGGTAATTCGAGATTCTTGCAGACTTAAAATAAAATGTAATATTCTTTTAAACATTATAAATATAATTAAACTGCCATGACAATAGTGTTTACATATAAAAATAGAAGTAAATTGTACATTGTTAAGGTAAATATAGTTTATTTTGCAATAAGAAAGGGGGTAAATATTTACCTGGCAGCATGGTGGAAAATAGGAAGACAAACACCACTGTCGACAACATTCGATCCTTCCTCACCATTCTAGAGTGGATGAATGATCATGGCTATCTGATAAATAAGCCTCCAGACTGGCAGTCATGCCCCAGGAGTGCTAAGGACTCAAGCGGTGGACCGAACCCGCGTATCGTCTGATCACGCCTGCGGAGGCCACTTGCTCTACACTAGCTGAGCATTGCACCCCCGGAGTGGCTGTGCCATTACTACTCCCTCTCCCGATCCCGATGCAGAGTCGGAGCTGGATGATCGATAGGGGCCAGGAATGCGCGCGCTATCGGGTTTTGACACTCTCCTCCCGGGTCCCTTGTATCTCAGAAGCGTGCTGCCAGGCCCACTCTCTCCGCGTGTCACAACTTATTGTTTATAATCGTGGACACGGTGAATCACGGCTCTTCCAACTACCTCCTAGCTAGATCACTCTTACATTCAGTGTCAAAACTATCCTAACACAAACCTGGAAACAGTCTTGCAAACATTCTGCAAATTCTTGTAGTATCATTAAAATATCTGCAGCACTACAGATCAGGACTCACATCATAACATTCCCGCGCGAAATTATATCCACAAACCCTAAACTAACAATTCGCTTAATACATTTACTTACTCGTTTAGAACGTTTTACAACTCGTTTTCGTTGTACAGGAAAAGCTTATATTCTCAAATATAAAATTCTGTATAATAAAGTCATCTTCAATTTTAATGTATAAATGAAATTTTCTCAAATATATTTTAGTTTTTTTTATTATTTACGCCATTCCAATAAAAAATGCACAATAAAAATATTCCATAAACGGGAGGGATTTATATATTCCATATAAAAATATTCCATATATAATTCATATTCCAAAATTAGTGACAATTTACTATTTTTATTGAGAATGAGCCACAATTGTACTTTAAAATAAGTTTATTTGCTATTTCGACTTCCTCTTCGGAAATCGTTCTCAAAATACAAAACATTAAAAAATTAAACTAAGGGCAAACCGGCGCTTTTCTTATGTAAACGTGATTTCAGTTAAATTGGCTGAATTTTGCAGAGAAGTAGCTTTGGTCATGCTGATTAAAGTTATCAGTGTGTCAAGAATTATAAATCAATTGTTTCTGAGTTAATTGTTGAAAGTGTCGGTTTTTAGGCCTTCTGTTTGAATAATACATATTTGTAAAATATACAGAGTTTCGGTAAATACGTGCAACGTACGGAAAATAATGACAGTTTGCTATATAAACGTATGCCCGCAGATGCTTCCTTTTCCCAGATACCAGGGTCTTGAAATTTTTCTTACAAACTAACGATTTATTTAGTGCCCTACTGGTTGAGAAATGCAAATGAAATTTGGTAAGTTTTAAGAGTTGGTTATTGCGCATTTTTTGACACACAATTAGTAATTTTATATTCATCGTTGACGAGCACGGGTATATAGTCTCAATTTTTTAAAGAAAAAAATGGTACGCCAGTGAGATTCAAATTAAAAATCAGTTTTGAAATTTGCATTTAATTTTTGCTGAAAATCTAGCTCTACTAATAGCAAGACATCAATGTTAGCTGCAAATACAAACATAAATTTATGTTTTTAATCTTTTTTGTTGTTTTGTCGATTATTTTATTAACTTGGATGGTAATACTGATAAGAATGGCTATTAAAACTTTAACAAAACTTCAATATGCGTTTTTTATCTGTAAGATAAACAGTAATATTTCTTTATTGGTACTGGATTTTTCGATGTCTATGTATATTTTTATTTACTTTGCAATTTACAATTGCAATTGCCAATAGTGGAGAGACATCATTTAAATCGCAAAACATATTGGTGTGCTATCGGGATGCTTCAAGCTAGCAAAAGTCAAAGAGATGTTGCTGAGGTCCTCCACACGAACAGAAGTGTCAATAATCGTTTGTAGTTAAGGTGTTAAGAAACTGGTGATGTTGCTGAACGTCATACAGACCGTACTAGGATAACCAACCAGATTGAAGACCGTTTTATTAAGTTGCAGGCTTTGCAAGATAGCACTGTAACTACATCACAATTACAAATGAGGCTGCAAGGACTCATCAGGTGTTTGTAAGTCGCCAAACCATTCGAAATAGACTGCATGAAGTAGGGTTAAATGCTCGAAGGCCTGTGAGAGTGCCTGTGTTATCCAGAGGAAGTGCGCTCATCGACTTGAATTGACTTGAGTCAAGATTTAAATTTGCACCAGATAAAAGACGAACAAGAATTTAGCATCGCACAACATCGAACAATATTTTAGGAAATGTTGAACGATTGCCAGGAGCGCAGAACACCGCGCAGGAGGTTCGTAGACAGTAAGGCGGCAGTATAATGGCATGGGGTGGAATCACTCTTTATAGAAACACCAATCTCGTTTGTCTGAAACGCTTTCTAAATGCAACAGACTACCGCGATATTTGTTTTGCACTACAACCTGGTCCCCAATTCAATTAATGCATGACAATGTGCGTCCGCATAGTGCCAGGGTCGAGCACTCATTCCTCAAAGATATTGAAATTGAAGTTTTACCATGGCCTGCACAATCGCGAGATTTAAACCCAATTGAGCAAGTGTGGGACATATTGGGCGGACGCATTGTACAACAATATATTGCGTTCTATAAAAGACAGCAATTTTTTTAGGGCCTTTTAATGGAATGAAAAAAAAATACCGCAGCAAGACATTGATAATCTGATCATGAGTTTACCTTATAGATATATGACAGTAATCAATAACCATAAAGGTCATACATTATACTAAATTAACCTAAAGACTACTTTGTTGGGAGTTGAGGGCAAAAAACTACACTTGAGTGCAAAAAAAATCGATTCAAAATTATTTTGCGAAAGTACGTCTCCTGTTTCAATCAAAAAAGGTGTGAATTTAAAAATATTTAGTGTACAATTATTAACCTCATTATTGAGTTTAAAAAAGTTATGATTTTTGGTAAATCGGGTGACGTATTACACATAAATAATGCAACACGTAGAGAGGGGATCATAATTTGACCCATTGAATCGACACGCACCCACTTAAAACATTTGGTTAACATCGTAACCATCAATTTCTATAGGAACCCACTAATATATCAGTCAATTAAGTTGGCAAGATTATAACAAATGGATACCACGTCCGTCAATACAGCTCAAGCAGTAGCATTATTGAGAGAAGACATGAGCCAGAGAGCCATGGCAAATCGACTAAATTTAAGACAATCTGCTGTGTCCCGAATGTATCGTCGGTACCAAGATACTGGTGATTATGTCCGCCGACAAGGAGGAGGTCGTAAACGAATAACAACAGAGAAAGAGATGATCTAAATCTTGTATCTAAATCTCTGAGAAATCGACATTTGACTGGTGCTAATCTCAAGAAGAACTTAGAGAGGTCCGGGGTGTGGTTACCAGCATTTGGACAGTCAGAAGGAGACTGAAAGCAGCTAATCTGACACCAAAAAGGGCAGCTACTAATCCCAAGCTAACTGCAGCCCGAAAGCAAAGACGACTAGAATTTGCTCGCGAACATCTGGATTGGGACGACTATCAATGGAGTCAGGTATTATTCACTGATGAAAGTAGGATCTGCCTACATGGCAACGACAAGAGACGTCGAGTCTATAGAAGGCCAGAGAAACAATTTGCTCAATGTTGTATACGAGAAATTGTGTCATATGGAGGCGGTTCTTGTATTTTTTGGGCAGGCATTTCCATGGATGGGAAAACCGAGCTTGTTTTCATGCCTGATGGAGGACGTGGAGAAGGTTTAACGGCGGATCGTTATATCAGAGATATTTTGGAGGAACATGTAATTCCATACGGGGATTTATTGGTAATGCCTTTATTTTATTACATGATATAGCCTAACCTATCTGACTGAGATCGGTATACCTACAATAAATTGGCCTGCGTAGAGTCCCAACATAAATTAAATAGAGCATGTTCGGGATGAGCTTAAACGAAGGGTCCGGAGCAGAAATCATGCACCAAGGAGCATAATGGAATTGAGAGCTGCGCTTAATGATGAATGGGAAACAATGCCTTAAGAATTTATTAGAAAAGTCATCCGATCCATTCGAAATCGATTGGAAAGTGTAATTAGGAATAGGGGTGGAAATATTAGATACTGAAAAACAAAAAAATTCATTTTGTAATTGATGATTTCTCCGTTCATTATGTCTTTCTTGGGATAGTTTCCAATGATGAATATTTGAGAAACTCTGTTCGTATTGCATATTGTTTTTATAATGCGTCTTCCAAATAATGAAATAGCAGTTTTTGTAAGTTCAATAATAAAGTTACTGTTTGCACATTACATCTTGTTATTTTCATACTTCTTACATTCAAACAGAAGGTGTAAACTCAAATATCGCTTTTGAGTCGATTGTTTTGCACTCAAGTGTAGTTGTTTTATTTCTTTTTGTTACCATCTTTTGACTTATGAACTTTTTTTTTAATTTTCTTAAGAGCTATTACGATAATTCTAAGAAAAAAAATGTTTATTTTATATTCCGAACACTTATTTTATATTTATAACTTTTTTATTAAAATATTTGAAATTAATTATTTAAAATCCTTGTGTAATCTCGCATTTTGTTTACTGTCCTCTAGATTATTTTGATGTGTGTATGTTTTAAATAGATGCTACAAGAAATATATAGAAATACAAAAAGTTCAGAGTTTGGTATACGATTTGGTTGCCTCGAGAAAAATAAAATTAAAAATTTATTTGAATCAGATGCTAAAATAGTTTAATATTGTCACTAAGCGAATTTGTAATTTTTTAAGCTGGTATAATGGGCTAGAATGGCTTGGTTTATTATTTTGTCCATTCTTTTTGGTTTGTTGTTTTTTTTTCAATTTTATATTTTAAGTTCTTCTATGTCTTTATTTTTCAACATACTTCTTCCACTTGGTTTTCGGCCTACTTTTCTTCTAATTTACTCCTATTACTCCAATTAGTAATGCAGCCTCTGGATATGTCAAAATCATCTTAATGTTTGTGATATTATATTCCCTAATATATTCGGTTTTCCATACATCATCTATCATTTTATATTTGGTCTTTTTATCCATATCCCATTCCATAGATTTCCCCCAAATCTATGTTTCACTGGCATATAATTCTAAAGGATTTCTTAAATTTCATAAATTCTTAGAATTCATAAATTCTAATTTTATAATACTAAATATATTTGCTATCATTCTTTATGTCTCCTCTCATTTTCATATATTGCGTTTTTGTTTGGTTTCTTGTTACTCCGTACCATTTTCGCTTCTTCTTCAAATTTATGAAAAACTTCTGTAATTCTAGATATTTTTTCGTTATCGCTAGTATCACCACATCAACGACATACGCTACGCACTATTCCTTGCCTTGCTATTGATAATAGTTATGTTTGTGCTCGTATTTGATCTTCTTAGAATTTGTTCTAATTTGTTGATAGCGGATTCCCTTGTTTTCAACCTCTATTCACTGAGAACTGCTTTAGAAAATTTTCTCTGCTTATTACTTACTAGCTTTCTAAGCTTTTGATCGGATCGTAGCTATTATTACCATACTCATTTGATTAGTAGTTTTTCTTCCAAACCAAACTAACCAAACCATTTCATTATTATGGCATTTCTTATTTTTGTCAAACTGCTAATGTCAAGCTAAATTTCTTTTAGTCTTTTGCCACCTTTCTTAAAAATCTCAGCTGGGATACCCCTTTCTCCTGCACTTTTGCTACTTTTTAGGTCTCTTATTATTTCTCTAACTTCATTTAAAGTTAGTTCCTCACACGTCCCTCCTTCCTCTTTTTACCAATTCCCATTTTCTTTTACTACCTCTTGTTGGGCTGTATTTAACGAATATTCGAAATATTCCATCCACCTGTTTAATTTTTCTGTTATTTCTCCTAGAAGTAAACCTTAGGTTCTTCAATACTTCGTATTATTCTTTTTAGTTTCTCTAGATTTCTGAACTTTTTGGCAGACATTTTTTACCTCTTTGTTTATGTAGGCTTCTTCTATGTTTCTTAATTGTTTTTTCCAGCTGCTCTCTTTTCTTCCTTTAGGAAATTCTTTGTCGACTTTAAGACCTATAGTTTTCGATCTATTTTGGGCATTTTCTTTTTCTCTTGACCTGTTTCTTCTCGCCAAAGCATTGTTACTTTCTTCATCGAACCAATCTTAACATCTCTTTATATGCACTTTTCTATTGCTTCCGATATGGCTGTCTGTATGGCCAGCTATTTTTTTTTAAATTTCGTACTTGACTAGATTATCTAGCCTTTTATTTATTTTTTCCCCTAGTCTTTTTACTACATGTTTCTCTTAAAGGCGCTCTAATTGGTAATTGAATATGTCTCTAACAGGTTTTGTCTTGTTTTAATTTTACTATTACTTATTACGTATCGTGTTTGCTTTCTTTTAGGACATTATCTCTCTGATTTTTTACTTTTCCATCGGGGGAAGTCCGTGTTATAAATATCTTTATGATTAAAACTTGTGCTAGCTATTTTCATTTTGTTCTCTGTAGCAAATTTGATTAACATTTTCCCATTTTCGTTTGATTATTTATAATAAGCTTGTTAATATAAAGAATCCTGTTATTCTTCTATATATTTTTATCTTTTCGACTTTCGCATTTATGCCTCCAATGATTATTTTTATATAGTATTTTTATTATGCTTTGGTTTCTAAATCTTATCTTCAGTAGGCGCATGAACATTAATAATACTTATACCTTTCTATACTTTACTCTTACTCCCAAGTAACATATTTTTATATTATTAACATTACTTTTTCATGTACAATTTAGGTGCAATAAACTTGGTAGCATCTTCAATGTCTTCATTAGACTTAAAATAGTGTCATTTGATTACAATATTTTTTTTCTCATTTATTTATTCATGTTTTCAATCGTATTTTACTGCAAATTTATCTTTTTCTTGTGTCCTAAATTTTCTTTTTTGAATGTTGTGTTAAAACTTTTTCCGTGTTTTCAGATTGCTTTAATCTTTTCTACTATCGTTTCTTTCAATTCGTGATTATCACAACCTTTTTTATTTTGGGTTCTAAATAATACCTTTTTATGTCTACGGATTTTCGTTTTGTTCTTCTCCTTCATCCTCGTTAATCTGCCTCTTTCTTTTCTCGTCTGTAGAGAATTATTATTCACTTAATTTGTTTTTTTTCTTATTAGAGATATTATTAGATGTATTAAATGAATCTCATCTACTGATATCTACTAAATCTACCTTTTCAAAATAGCGATTTTGGCATTCGAAGTTAGTAGTTTACAAAACAACTTTCTCAATTACACGCTGATGTATTGTTTAGATAAATTATCAACTTTGTATTTTTTTATGAATTTGCAACTACTTTGGATTGGCGATTAAAGCTTTAACTTAAACGGTCCGCTGTGCTGAGAATGTTAATAGTAAATTATCCCAATATTTGAAGGACTGTCGAAGACAAGCAAAAATACGGTATTAATTGAGAATTTTATTTATATTTATTTATTATATACTGATAAAATAATAAGAATAACACTCAAAATTATTCATAATGAGAAAATGAAAACCTATTACCTTACAGTTAATCAAGAATTAGATCCATACTCGCTAATCAGTGTCGTCGGTATCTTCATTTAGATTCTAAATGATAACTGGGTTTCGATACGATTTTCACACATCCGACATTTTTCTATTAACTTTTCACATTCCCGCGCACTTGCGGGAGTAGCAGTATTCAATGCTTCTTGCTATTTTGCCAAAACATGCTGTAACCATTACGTCCAATATATTTGTATCTTGTATATCGTAGTCAGTTTTGCATATTCCCGAAAATATGTTTAATAGGATTGAATTCACACTGGTAAGGGCAGTCACAGTATGTCCAAAACTATGTATAATTTCGTCTACTATAAATATTTTTGGGGTTTCATTCATTTTGGTTAATTGTAGTAATTTCGGATTGAAAGACTCATAAAGAAATGAAATATTTTCATTCGTTAAACATTTCTTTTTTTATGTAACTTGACTCCAGGAATGTTGTTGGATGCCTATTTGAAACTATAACAAATACAGGATTGTGACAAAAATAACAGGGATCCGCTGCATCAATTAAATATGACGTTTTCCCACCCGCATGCCCACTATATTTCACTCCGTAATCGGTGTATTTTATCGGATTTTATACTCTCATTCCCTGCTAAATCCATTTTTATGTCACCTTTAGTTAAAGTAAAATATCCAAGGTTTCGTCTAATTACTCAAATGGATGGAGTGTGCTCTTTTTGAAATTCTAATATCAGTTTCTCTGGGAAAAAAACCGATTTCTTTTGTGATCGACACTAGCTCTTTCACACAAGCCTTTTTTATTGTTATCCATTCTAAACCCAATCTGTTTGAAAACTCTCCAGATACACCCTGGAAAATTCGAATGTATTTCTCTCTTTTAATTTTTTAACATCACCACTACAAAAACATGTTCTTTTTTTCACTCATACTCATTCAGTTTAGTCTTTGTGACTTTACAAATCTAAACATTTTTCAGGATCCACGTTTCACATTCATATGTGACCACTGGTCTAATTATTGTTTTGTAGATTCTAAGCTTAGACTCACAATTTAGTAACTTACTTTTCGTTAAGTCTTTATAGGCGTAAAAGCACTTATTGCCCCTAAGAATCCGTGTTTGTATTTCTTGACAGACGTTGTTGCTGTCATTTGTTATTGAGCTTATATAGAAAAAGTTAAAGGAATATTCGTAGGTATAGTTGTCTACCTTTAGATTCTCATGTCGATTCGACTTTTTGCAATCCAGAACTTTTTGTTTTTCTTTCATTTGTATTGATACCAAATGCTGCGGCTTCCGTTTTAAATGTATAGCTTTTATACTTAATACCCTTCTATTACGGCTTATCATGGCAACATCGTCAGCATATGTGCATATTTGGGTGGATCTTGTATTAATATAGCCATTTATACCTAGTTTTCTGATCATAACTTCCAAAGTTAGAATAAAAAAAAACTGTTATTGATAAGGCATCACCTTACCTAACTCCATTTTCAATATCAAAAAGCCTATACCATATTTCCATCTATTCTCACCATGGTTTTGGAATCCTCCAAATTTAGTTTAACTAACCTTTTGGGTATTTCTAAAATCGATAGTTTTTTTAACATTCCTTGTCTATCTACTCCATCAAACCCATGTTTGAAATCAAAATACAAGTTGTAAATTGGTATGTTATATTCAGCACATTTTTCATGTATACCTCTTAACATATGTATTTGATCTATAGTTGACCTAAAACCTTTTTTAAGGTTCTAAACCTTAACCACAATGGTATTCACCAATTAATTCTTCTGAAAATTATTCAAGGCGGCTGTATGTAATATCTTGTAGGCAACATTTAGCACTATTATTCCTCTATAATTTTCGCAGAGTTGTTTGTCTCTCCTCTTGTATATAGAAAATATGATTCCTATTTTCCAATCCCCAGGGATGACTTGCAGTGTCAATATGCGGCAGATTAGTTTATGCATTTTCTAGGATTCAAATATCTAATGGTATCTAAACCTGACAACGAAAATAGCGTGGGAAAAATATGAAGAAATAAGAATTTACTGCATGCAAATTTATTATTAAGAGAATTATTTGAGAGTAGTAGTTTTTCCAATCAAAAAACACCCTATAGTATCATATAAAGTTTGATATTTTACATCCACGACTGCACCATTCGTTTACTTTACGGCCTTAAATCACCACCAAAAACTCTAGAAAGTTATCACCTGCTTTCCTTAATGGCTAGCGATCTAGAAAGTTTGTCAAAAATTCACAGATGCTTCCAGAGTACGGAAAAGTCTGAATTAAAACGGGTAGGAACACATATTCAAATAGGGAGTGAGTATTATTTCCAAAGTTGAAAATAAACACACCATTAGTTTGGTCTGACGGCGAGTAATCTGGAAATGTGTTGGAATGCTCTGAATTTCAAATTTTTGAAGTAATGTTCACGGTCCTTAGGTATGGAATCTGACTTTTAATAAATTATACGAACAACTACATTATTTTATTTTACTTATTGTTCACTGAAATAAGTTGTTAAAGAACTATAACAGAAATAAACAGAAATAAATTAGATTTTTGTTGTCATTTATAATTTTTACAGCATACAGTACGTCCCCTTCTCAACTATTTTCTGAACCATGAAAAGTTATACATTTCTCGGCAAACTTAACTAGGCAA